>RHKH01000074.1:30104-127353 GCA_009829795.1 Lasiodiplodia gonubiensis | reverse complement strand
CACCTTCCGCCGACGCAAAAGAGAGGAAAAAAAAAAAAAAAGGTCGAGAGAGTCATTTTCTCGATCCAGCCTTCTCCTTTTTTCTCAGAGTCAATTCTTTTCATTTCTCGTGTTTTCGTGGCAGCGAGGCGGAACAAGGGGTGCGCAGAGGAATAGTCCCAAGCTGTCCGAGGGACCTCCGGCCGCGCTTTGGTTTCCTTCGCGAGCCGTCCTCTTCGTCTTGACATCTCCGCCGCCGCACACAACGCGTGCGCCGCCCTCACGCGCAACCACCCCATTCGGCTCGCAGACGCGTCGTAGGTCCCTTATCCCTTCATTTTGCGAGCCCATGCTAACCCTCGAGCAGGACCGCGCTCCTGCAGCCGATTTGCACCATGCCTCCGTCAAGGCCTTCGCGCAGGTCCCACGCTCGGACGAATGCCTCTAGCCCGGACGGCTCCCATGCGACCAACTCTCCTGCGCCTCAGGTTGCCCCGCCGAAAGAGAAGGGTCAGTCATCGCTCGACAGCTGGATCGAGCCTCCGCTCAAGCCTCCTGCGCCCAGCTTCGAGGATGTCGGCTTCGAAAGGCAGGGTGTCCTCACGACCATGCAGCCGCTGGGCGTGAAGCCTACGGCAAAGGACAGGGCAAGGTCCAGGGTTGATGGCCTCCGTCGCTCTGTGGCGGGCAAGAACGGCCAGCTGTCTGGAGCTGAGGATTCGCGCGACACGCCCGACGTCGACGGCACACAACAGGCGGAGGACCGGGACAGGAATCCCCAGGACTATGTGCCCGTAATACCCCCCAACAGGGACGAAGAGGAGGATGATGACTACACGCCTGCAGGCAAGAAGAAGAAGAGCAAGAAGGCTAAGGCCTCGAAGCGTGGCTCCAAGAGCGAGACGCCAGTGGGCTCGGTCCGCCCAACCGCAGCCCCGAGCACTCCCGACAACCGCTCTCCGTCGCCGTTTGTGGAGGAGCACGCCAACGACGGCATTTCTATGGGCGTCGAGAAGGCTCTTCGCGGCGCTCTAGCGAAGGTTCAAACTACCGGCCACACGAAGATCGGCACTGTGCTAAGACGTCTCTCTCAACAGAGCAAGAACGACAAGGGTCTCTCTGAGCTCCTCAGCTACGTTGCGAAACACAACGGCAGAGCCCCCACGAAGGAGAAGCAGGCCGAATTCGACCGCTACGTAAAGCGCGCGCGAAAGGCGCCCCCGCAAGATCAGGAGGAAGAGAGTATCGAGAGAAGCCCAAAGCGCGCGCGCATTTCGCGTGGTGCCAACGGCCTCGCTTTGACGCCCTCGCAATCCGCGCAGTCACCCTCGCCTTCATCCCCGGCAAAGTCGACCACCATCAACCCGTCTTCCGCGATCCAATCCCCAGCCCCCGAGGAACCGCCCTCCGAACGTGCCGTCACCCCTCCGAGGGAGCTCACCGCGGCCGACATGGGGGCCAGCGCCAACGGCCTGACGTCTTCCGCCGTGCATTCCCCCCGCTCGAGACGGGCTAGTATATCCTCCATTTCATCTCTGAGTTCGGTCGATGAGAGTATCGCAGCAGGCCCACCCCCTGATGTGTTGGATGACCCCGCCATTACCAGGCCATCAACGGCAGGGCTTTCTACGAATGGCGCCAGCAAGCTGGGCATCAGGACGAAGAAGCCGCTACCCAAAAAGGCCGGCGGCAGCGCCGCCAGCAAGCGCTCTCCCGACGATGCCGGCTTGACCGAGTCCGAAGACGAAGAGTTGCAGGCAAAGCGCCGCAAGTACGGCGAGGCGCTCAAGGACGTCACAGCCTTCAATAGAAACATCCCTGTCAGCAACATCAGACCTGAACTCTCATCGACAGATATCCCCGCGCTCAACAACGAGTCTCCCGTGCTGCCTCCACCCAAGAAGCAGAAGCTCAAGCTCACCAACGGTCTGCTCAAGAAGTCGGCCCTTCAAGCAAGCAGCAGTGCCGCGTCACCCCTCTCAGAAGGGTTCCCGCCACATGGATCCGGACCTGCCACGCGTGCTACCACGCCTAACCTCAACGCAGACGGCAACGACAGGCCGTCAAAGAGGCAAAAGACGTCGGCTCGCACAAAGCATTCGTAAGTTCTCCCCATGCAACGTTTGATGCCTGGGGCGCCGGCCATGCCTTGGCGCTTCCCGCAGCTTCATCTACACGTGTTTCTTGGCTCCTGCTTGTTTCACATTGCCATCGAGCCACTCGAGGCGGGTCGGGCAGGGGGAATGTGAAGAGTGCCAAATAGTCGGAGCATGTGCTGATGAGTGTCGCTAACGCCCCGGTCTGCATTTTAGGCCGATCAAGAATAGGACGGGTGGTGTCGCGGGCGTTGCTCGTGCGAGTGGCGGAATGGAATCCCCGATCGGCTACGATGACAACGACGCGGTAAGTGACCAAATCTCCGCCAACCCTCCCACTAGCCCTCGCACCCTTTACCTCTTCGAGCTCTTTCCACCGCCATCCACCACACCTTCTCCCCCATCAGTCACGATGCATTTCCACAAGCCTACTTCATTATCCATACCCGTTTCATCGCGTCTGCCTCCTTCACCGCCTCTGACAGAGTTCCAGCGCTCCGAAAACGATGACTTTTGTTCAGCTTGTGGCTTCTCTGGCCTGCTCCTCTGCTGCGATGGTTGCGACAAGGCCTTCCACCTGACTTGCTGCGACCCGCCGCTCGAAGACACTCCTGACGAAAAGTGGCTTTGCCACCTGTGTGCAGCGAAGAGCAACAGCGCGTTGAGAGAGTCTGTCCCGTTCAGCTTGTTCGGCCCTCTGATGGCCACCATCAATAAGCGCAATCCCACCGTCTTCGCTCTGCCCAAGCGCATCCAAGATCATTTTGAGGGCGTGCGTGCAGATAAGGAGGGCGCGTACGAGGAGGTGCAAGCAACGAAGCCTCTGTAAGTTTTCCTTGTGGTAGCTCGCCATTGCGGAGCCGCTGCTAATATTAGGCAGCAACAAGGGCCGTGGCGGCTGGGACGAAGTGCCCGACAACACCAGGCTGCTTGACACGAAGGGCAACGCTATTCTTTGCGTGCAGTGCGGCAAGTCTTCGCTTAACAAGCAGCAGATCATCCAGTGCGATATCTGCAATGCTAACTGGCACCTGGATTGCCTTGACCCGCCTATGGCCAACCCCCCACCCATCCCTTTCAACAGTAGGCACCGTAATATCTGGAAGTGCCCGCGTCACATCGACCGGGACCTTCGTGCGATTGAGCCAGCTGTTTCTAGCGCTCTCGGCAGCACGCGGATCTTCCGGATCCGCAAGCCCAAGAACCCCAACATCGTCGACGTCAACATGAGGCGTGGCTTCAGAAACAACGGCATCATCGAGGTCGCCGAAGAGAGCAGCGACAGCGAGAAGGAGTTTGAATCCAACGACGACGAAGACGGCGTCGTCTACCGCCTTCCGGTCAAAGGCATCAAGCTGGACTTCATATCCAAGATCAAGAAGTGGGTTCCCTCGGCCACCCGTTGCGCTCAAACCCAAACCGCTGACCTATTCCAGAATGCGCATGGACGACGAGATCATCCGCGCTCAACGAACCGGTTTCCCCGGCGGAGTCTCGATCCAGCCATCGACGTACGACCGTGGATTCAGCCACGCCAACCCCATCGACCGGCGTGCTGCTGTCAACCTCGTGCAGTTTGCCAACCGAGAATCCGACCTCGAGCTCGGCGGCGACGCGGTGCAGACGCTCATCTACAGCCTGAATGTAAGAGCCAATGTCTGAGAAAATTTGATGACGTCAGCACTGACGCGAAATGCTCCAGGGCGAATCACCCGACGAAGTAGTCGACAGTATGACTGGCGCTGAGAAGGCACCGCTGGCGATGGGGCCGCCCGGAGACGAGGAAAGGCGGCAGCTTCTGGCCCTGCAGGAGCTTATTCGCCGCAGACTCGGCGTTACCAACGGGAGCGTCTGAGCGCTCTCAGCAGGCCGATCGCACACGTGTGGCACCAGCCTTTGCTGGTGACCTTCTCTGCTGCGGCACACGGCGCGCAACTTTCTATTGAATCGGGTGTTCGGGGGGCGGCACAGCCTCTGGCTTGAGCTATCCCTACCGGCCCAGAGTACCAGCTCGGCTGCGCTTACCCGGTTCCCCTTTAACCTTCACTAATCTCGACTCAGCGGCTTTTCTTAGAAGAGTCGCCGGTTTGGTATACACGGCACATCACCATCCACGATTATCCTCTGCATTCCCGTCTTCCCCCTCCCATACAACAACGTTCTCCGCGTGGGTTTCGTGTCGCGGCTTTACACATGTAGAGAAAGCATACCCACACTGGCGACACGTGTCCTCGATGCCTTCGGGCACTGCTGCGCGTCTATTCCGCACTGCACTTTCACGGCGGTGCTTTATTCTCGTCCGGCGCGGTCGATTCGAGCATGCATCTGGCGTTTCTATTTCTGCATCTGATTTCCCTACTCCAGCCGACCATGGCTATGCGGCATGGGGGTGAACCCATCGAACAAATTGGCATGATTGGTAAGACCAGTGATTTCAGCGTTTGGCTCAACAGAAGAATGGAGGCGGCGTGTAGGAAAAAAAAAAAAGAGTTGAGCATTCTTGACGGAAAGTCCCGAGCGTTTCGGAGGGTGAGATAGCAGGGCGGACCAGTGGAGCAGAAGCACCGGTCAGAGATTCCTACTTTGTATTACAGCGCGGCGCTTAGGCGAAAAGCGGATGGAATGCGTGGATGATGGGCCTGGTAGCAGGCGGCAGACTGAGGACGTAAATAGCTTGCAAAAATGCAGTGTAGTCTGTGTGCGGATAGCGGGCCTCTCATATGGGCAGAAAGCCGCTGTGCGTGCTGGCAGCCATCAAGGTTACTGCCCAGTGGTGACCCCGGTCTCTTTTCCCCGGACGACAAGGGGTGATGTCGCCGAAGCGGTCCTTGCACGTGACTGTGGGTCAGGTCTATCGGACGTGCGTCACATCATCCTGCGCGCTTCCCTGCAGCTCGCCAGAACCTCCGCTCGCCGCCTTCGCATCAAGCTTCTTCCATTCCAACCAACCAACCACCACTCTCGGGGTCTGCTTCCTTCTTGCTCTCAGTCT
The DNA here is from genome assembly GCA_009829795.1 of Lasiodiplodia gonubiensis. Lineage (NCBI taxonomy): Eukaryota > Fungi > Ascomycota > Dothideomycetes > Botryosphaeriales > Botryosphaeriaceae > Lasiodiplodia > Lasiodiplodia gonubiensis. Next base: position 122,286 of record RHKH01000074.1, on the reverse strand, counting down.
GCGCTCACCAGAGCTACGCGACCCTCGAGACACACAGGAAATCACCACAAGTCAAGTCCTAAGCGCCAGATTCAATCCGCGCTCTCAAAACTCGCTCCGGGGCGCAACTTGCATCCCTGTCCAGAGCATGATTTAAGAATCCCAATCAAGCCCGCGATACTCACGACCATCCTCGACAACTATTCGTTCCTCTCCGCGCCGTCTGTGACACTCTTCCTCTATCCGACACCATGGCCGAAGCCAACTTTCGCGCGCGCAAGCGCCAGAAAGTGTATCGCAAACGCCTCGACGAAGACGATGACCGCAGCAACGAAGGGCAACCGCTCGCCCTGAACGCGTCCACCAGCGGCGCCTTGCTTACCGATACAATCTCCCCTTCCGCGCCCTCGACCTCCGACGCTGCCGATCCAGCTACTACGTCACCGACCGCCGAGCATGCTCCGACGAACAACGAGGAAGGCGGCCAGCTATCCGTCGCGGAGATCCTGCGCCGCGCACGCAAGCAGAAGGCGCGGGGATTGGGCGTTGAGTTCTCATCATCGGGTGGTGGCAAGTCGAATGGAGGTTCCGAAGTTACCAGTACTGCGGTCGCGCCTCCGGTCAGCGGTGCGGCGGCGGAGCAGCAACAGGTCGAAGTGGTGGCTGCGAAGGAGTTTGCGCCGCAGACGGGGATGGTTGTGGATACGTTGGACAAGCACATGTGAGTGGTCCCCTCTGTTTGGTCCACTCTCCTGGCGGGTTGCGAAGAAAAAAGAGAGGGAAGGTTGGTCGAGTCTTTGGATTGGCTGCTAATGTTTCAAGGATGGCTTATATAGATTCCAAGATGGCTGAGATGCGCGAGGGCGAGCGTCGTGCAGCGGCCACGGATGCTATGTATTCTCAACAGCAGCCGAGCTCCGCGGCACCCTCTTTCCCCTCAAACGGATCTCGTCAGAGGCAGCCAGCCGGTATGGGAAAACTGATGGAGATTGATTTGGGCCCTGAAGCTGTGCAGAGGAACATCGAGCGCACGGAGGAGGCGACGAGGCGACTGCAGAATGGACAATTGCTGGAGCAGGAGATGCAGCCTAAGGGCAGAAGGGGTAGGAAGAGGAGGACGAGCGAGGACATCAGACGGGACAAGTTGGTGGAAGAGATCCTGAAGGAGAGCCGACGTGAGTTCATGATCCCCTTTACTTTATCCCTCGATGTGAGACGGGGAGCCGCTATCCTTCCCTTGAATGCAGCTAATCCGTATGTCTTGTATCACGACCCTGCAGTCGAAATGTACGACGATCGAGCACAGCAAGAGCAGCAGCAGAAGGATGCCGAAGAAGGCGCCGCCGACGACCGCATCGTCGAGCAGTTCCGCCGCGACTTCATGGAGGCCGTCCAGACGCGCCATAACCGCCGGCCGCCGGCCAGCAGCGCCGCCAAGGGCAAGGCCGCAGACGAGCGGCCCAAGGGCCCGAAGCTGGGCGGTAGTCGCAGCGCCCGCGCGGCGATGAGGGCAGCCGAGGAGAAGCAGAAGAAGAAGTGAAGAAGAGAATGTAACTTGGGTAGGACGGATGATTGGGGTGTGGATTGATTGTGGTAACATGGCATTTGGTGGATACGAACAAAAAAATAATGCACCAGTGCTTTCGGGAAAAGGCGAAAGTATCAGTGCAATCGAAAAAAAAAAAGGTATCAGTGCTATTGATCATTGCTGTCTGTCCTCGTTAGCACGGTATGATCCAGATACATTCCTACACTCCTTGGTGTGTATGTGAATTTTCTTCGCATTGTCCCATTTCCTTTCGTTGCCTACGTACTCTAAGGTACTAGCACTACATACTCTCTGTATGTGCTTTAGGAGAACACTTGTACACTTATCGTTAGAAGAAAGGAATGCTGTCTGGTCCTCTGTTTGTTTCCCTCGGCCCATTTCTGCCCAAGAAGATAACAATACTGAATGAACATGAAAGGACGGAGCTACCCCACCTCAAATATACAGGGGGAACAAGAATGCTCCAAACCTTGACAACACCCGACCCCACAACCACTTTCCTTTCCCCCTTCATCCCTTCCTGACCGCACTTCCAGTATCCCTTTCCCTGCCTTCGCGATCGAAGACCTTCAAGAACAGCTCCAACCACCTGGCTTGCCGTCTGTTCAGCGTCTGCGGACCCGGTTTCCGCAACAGGGCGTTGATGAGGTCACGGACGCGCTGGCGCAGCACTTTGATGACCAGGCACGTCTTCCAGTCCCTGACGGCGAAGCGCAGACGGTTGCCGTCCAGCGCGACGACGCCGGCATGCAGGCGTGCATCAGCGTCGCCTGCGCCGGCGAAGAGGGCGAGCGGCACGTCATGCGCGACGGACGTGGCGTGCGCGTTGTAGAGCTTGCTGGCGCCCGACTGCATGATGTGGTAGTACGAGAGGTAGCGCAGCGAGGTGCCGGGCGGTGGCTGCTTGTTGACCGACGTAGGCGCGAGCGAGACGGACTGGTTGCTGGCGACGTTGCGCCAGCCCTTGCCGTCGCGGGTGAGGAGCTTGGGGTAGAAAGACCACGCGATGACAGCGGCTATCAGGAGGTCGTTCTGGTTGTTGGCGTTGGCGGACCCGAGTACGGGGACGAAGCTGCGACTCCGCGACGAGGGGCGGTAGCGGTTGAGGGCGTGGCGCTCGTCGGGTGTGAGGGCGACGAAATTGGCGTCGGCGAGCGAGCTGAGGAGCTGCGACTTGAGGTCCTCGATGTTGGCCAGGTTCTGCCGGCTGAGGAAGTTCTTTTGGCAGAACTGGAACTCGGATTGTCCAGGTGTCGTGCACACCTTGCGCCAAGTTGCGTAGGCATTGTACGCAGTTAGGAGGTCGGAATCGCCGCGTCTGAAGGCCAGACGCGCGAGGTCTGCGCGCTGTCTCTGGCCGAAGGGGGTGAGGAACGGGTCTTTGGAGGAGAGGATGGCAGCAATGGTGATAGCCACGTCGACGCAACCAAATATGCTCGCAAGAAGCGCGAGTTTTCCGAGATTGGCGTCGAGAGGGAGCTTCGCCAGCTGCCTCCCCAAGGGTGTCAACTCCTCGCTTGCGGTCAGAGCATCCACCTCAATCAACGCGTCAATCGCCCTCCTAATGTTCTTGGTTGACGGAGGATCCAAAGCTTGCGACAAAGTTGGCTCGATTTCACCGAGTTTGCATATCTTGACGCGCATGACGAGGTCTTGCAGCGAAAGACGGAGCATTTCCGGCGTCTGCTGCTCAGCCATCAGTTCGTCGTGTCGATATTTTGTGAACAAATGAAAGCAAAGGCCTTCTTGAACTCGCCCAGCTCTTCCTCTCCGCTGCTTGGCGTTGGCGCGAGAGATGAATGACTGAATCAAACGGGACAACTGCCTCCTTTCATCGAACCTCATTTCCTTGTGCTTTCCCGTATCGATCACACAGGTGATGTCCGGGATGGTGATGCCGGTTTCTGCGATGTTGGTAGCGAGCACGATCTTACGCACGCCAGGCGGTGGGACCAGGAAGGCGGCCTGCTGGTCCTCGCTCGCAATGGTGGAATGCAGCGGGTACACGAGCCAGTCCTTAGCAAACGACTCATGGCCGACAAGCATGTCGTTCAGTTGCCGGATCTCCGCGATTCCGGGAAGGAAAATCAAGATCGCCTTGCTGTACTGCGTGTAGTTGGGATCGTACGCCACCCTCTCGACCAAGCGAATGATGAATTCGTAATCGATCCTGTACTCGTCATACTCCTTGAGAGCGTTCCGAGTCGCGACGCTGTAGCCTTGAAGATTTCCTGCAGTCCCAGACTTATTGCCGTCAGAACTATCCTCATAATCCTCGGCGGCTTCCTGATCCGCATAAGAACTCTTCTGCGTTTTCACGTCGTAGTGCGTCAACTCGATAGCGTCTTCCAAGAACTTTGTTTGTACAGGAAAAGTGCGGCCGGGAACAGTCACGATCGGAGCGCCGTCTAGGTATTTCGAGAAGCGATCTGCGTCGACAGTGGCACTCATGAGGATCACCTTCAGCTCGGGTCGACGGACCATCAACGCTCGAAGAATGATGAGTAAGAAATCAGTGTCGATGCTGTGGTGGTCAATCAGCTCGAGCGTCTTTGAGTCGGATCGTGGCACTTACCTCCGCTCGTGGACTTCGTCGATCACGAGGTGCGTGACGTCGTCCAATCCTTTGGAAGATTCAAGCATACGCAAGACTATACCAACAGTGGCATAAACCAAACGCGTCGATGCTGCCATGTGGGACTCCAGGCGGATGGCATAGCCGACCAGGGATCGAGAAGTGCCAACGTCATTTTTATTCTCACCCAACTCTTCGCTGACGCGCTGCGCCAGAGAAATGGCAGAAATACGGCGAGGTTCGGTGCAGTAAACTTTGCAGGGACGACCGTTGGCCAGCTCATGTTCGAGAATGAACGCGGGCAGCTGAGTACTCTTGCCACAGCCAGTTTCACCGCAGAGGATGACGACTTGGTTCCGCTCGACGGCCGAGAGCGCAGCCTCGCGGAAATGCGCCATGGGCAGTTGAGACCGGATAGCAAGCATCCGCTGATAGGACGGAGTGGATGTCTTCCGTTGCCACATCTCCCTCAAGCGCTCGGCATCCTCTTCGGAGACCTCGTTGCTGCGCACCGGGAGATTCGACTCTGCACTACCATCTCCCACACCTTTGCCGCGTTTCTTGAAGCCATTCATCAGTATGACCCCGTCTTCATCCTCCCTTTCAAGCGTTTCCTGGACGATGCCACGAAGGTCTTTAACCATCTCCCGATCCTTTTCGTCAGTAATGTTCTTCTGCGCCTCGGAGAACTCTGCCCAAAGATCCCTCCAAGTCGGCGGAAGCCTCATGTAAACCTTTTCCTCTTTAGAAGAAACCGAGAAAACTAGAAAGAGAGCAACGACCGAAATGTAAGCCTCACTCTGTTGAGTTCCTGGAGTTGCCACTTTGATCATAGTAAAGGCGGTGGACCTTGGCCCAACCTCGCAAATAATATCGGGAATTGCCGAAGCGTCAATATGCTCTTGGTCTTTCGTCCAAGTAATCGTTACGGAATGGCGGCTCGAGTACGTGGTGGGCGAGATGTGTTTGTAGGTCAGACGCGCCCCGGAGTCTCTGTGAACATGATGAGCACATCATTGATGCGAAAAGTACAATTGGATGGAGGAGACGAACCTTGCGCGACAAGCTTCTTCTAATATCCTGCGTGGGTTCATGCCGGTAGATTTACCAAAATCGCGTATGGTAGCCGCGACAGTGTCTCCGGCGGACCCATTCGTTTCTAAAGGCTGGCTGTTCCCCGGTTCGGCCGTGAACATGCCGCCGAGGAGGCCATCATCATCGTCTGCGTTGTCTGCTAAAACATCACCGGCTAGAGCGGCTTGTTGCATGATGTCGTCGGCGGCGCTTGCGACATTGGATTCCGACCCTGCTGGATTTTCCGACTCTGCAGCTTTAGTCTCCTTAAGGCGTTTTGGTCTACCGGGTGCTTCCCGTGCCAATTCTACGCGCTTGAATGCCCATTTCTCATCTGCATCACGCTGATCAAATAATGCATCCGATTCGATCTGTTGAATCTTCTTCTGAAGCTTCAACGCGCCTCCAGACAGCGAGGCTGTCTTCTGGGCGCCGCGAGATTTCTTAGTAGATTTCGAACGAGAATTAACCGTAGCAACGAGGTCCGGATTAAGTTGGAAGAGGCGAGATTTGGCGTTAATATAAGTCTCGAGCAACTGATCCGGTTCCGTATCGCTATCAAGATCACTGACGTCAAAATCTTCTTCAGATGGAGCAGGACTATCGTTTTCTTGTTGGGTTGGAACCGGCTTTGTTCTAGACGCAGGAGTCCGATCAGAAGCAGGTGTCTCTGAGCGTTTTGGGGAATCTGAGCAGGCCACTGTCAGTGGACTGTCACCTGGGGTTCTTGTTTCAACGGATCCCGGAATAGAGCCTCGGAAAATAGCAGACTGCTGGAATCACATCTATCCGGCAACGGCGCCTATCGATAACCGGCACGGCGATGTCCGACGCTTTCCAGTAACGTACAGAAAGGCTTGACGCGAGGGGACGAGAGTAAAGATGGTAAGACTTACTAGACCTCGAAGAGCTACTGGTATCAATCGCCGGTGGCAGAGCCTGGCTTTCATAAGGCGGAAGTTCATCCGGATGGCAATTTACGGCAAACCAATCTAAACTTTCCTGAAGACCCCAAATAGGCGTGCTGGCATCTAAGGGCGGCGGGTTACGGCATATGAGAACCAGCATCTGGCGTACTCTATCCTTGGAGAAGCCCATGTCGGCCAGAGTCTGGCTAAGGGTCCACAGGCGGAGAACTACATCTTCCTCGGAGAGGCTGCGGACGGAGTACTTGTGTTCTGGGGAAGAAAAGTCTTCGTTTATCTCGTCCTTAATAAGATCCAAAATCTGGGTGGTGAGGTCACCCGGCAACCACTCGCGGGTGGGCAGATACTGGGCCTGGGTGCGGAGGACACGGCGATCCGTCTGGACCCTGGTGATGTGGCGCGAGGACTCCTTGCGGACCTTCTGGGCGTGCTTCTCGACCAAGAGCTGCAGCTCGTTGCGCTCCAGCTGCAGCTCGAGCTCCTCCGGACTGAGCTGGTGCAGCTCTCTGGGCGCAGGGACGGCGCCGGCGGGCGAGGGTGCGACATCGCCAGGCGTCGCGGGGGTGGCGGGCGTGGCTGCGCTGCCCGTTTCGGAGGCGTCGGCGGAGTCGAGCTTCTTGTCGACCTTGGGCTTGCTCGCGATGGAGGTGGTGGCGACGGCGCGCGCCGGGTTGGCGGCGGGCTTCTTCTTCTTCTTGGGCGCCATGCTGGGGACGAGGATGGCGGTGGAGGAATTGGCAGAGGAAGCGTGGCCGCGGGCGAGGTGGTGGCCGGCTTGGGCGCATGGACGCGGCGATGTCATCGGCGGCCCTCAAGATCTGCACCCGCGTAAATCTGACCACCCACCTTACCCGCGCACCTCCTCTGCGCAGCAAACCCCCGCGACCGTTTGCATCCATGGCGGAGGTCAAGACCAACGGCGCGCAGGGTCTTGACCTGCTCGACCTGCGCAAGGACATCCTCTCCAGCTCGACCAAGCGCCGCATCGCCAAGCTACGGCTGGTGGAGCAGCAGCTGCATGACAGTAGTGCGTCCGCCGAGCTCCCAATTCCCACCCGTCCGCTGACCGCGCCGCAGCTATCGCTCCCAGCGACGCCAAGGGCGTCCTGCTCATCCTATTTGACACCTATCCGCTCTACATAGACCGCCCCTCGCGTCAAGCTGTGCACCAGTGCCTCCGCGCCGTCGCCGCGAGCCCAATCGCCGAGGAATTGGTCGGCGGCACTGCCAAATTCCTGCTCGCCGAATCCGCCAAATCCAGCGTCGCCGCTGCCAATGTCTTCAGCCTCGTCGAATGGTGCTCCATACTGCTGCAAGAGTTCGGTGCTCGCGAGAACTTGTGGAACAAGCATGGGCTCCAGGTCGTCGCCGCCGATGCTCTCTTGCTCGAGGCGTGCCTGGGCTCCGTTAGCCGGGAGGGCCTGAAGAACTCGGCGCTGGTTGTCACTCGCCGTGCGCTCCGCCGCGTGTTTAAAAACGAGACTATTGGCAAGGATGCCATCCAGTCATCAGTGGCAGCATTGACCGCCAAGGGCAGCGCTCCCACCGCACGCAATGCCGTCTTCTTGGGCGTCATTGCCGGTGTCTGTTCGAGGATGCCCGCAGCCGAACCGGTGCTCGCGGAGAAGAAGAAAGACTATTATACCTACTACGTGCGGGAAATCATTGGCTCCAAGACGGTACTGCCCAAGCACATCACCAACGGCCTGCATGACTTTTTCAGTGTGTTCACGACCCTGGAAGATTTGCAAAAGGAGATAATCCCGCCAGTCGAGAAAGCGCTGCTGAGGGCGCCCGAGGTTGTCTTGAACGAGCTTCTGGCGCCCATGCTGCGTTCCCTCCCGCAGGGCCTGGACCTCTCCGAGGTGCTCCAGAAGAATCTGCTCAAACCCCTCCTCTCCAGCGTCAAATCCACAAACGCCACGATCAGGGCAGGTTCTCTGTCGACCTTCGAGGCAATCGCCACTCGTTCCGCCGACGATCAGATTCTTGACAAGGTCGCAGACGAAGTTCTAAACCCCTTGAAGCAAGGAAAGGTGACGGTGGCGGAGCAGAAGACGATTCACGCACAGATGCTCATCGCCTTGAAGAGCTCTGAAGCGCTCGCCAAGAAGATCCCGGCTGGTCTTGGCCCCGTGGCAATCAAGGAACCCAACGAGGTGGCTGTAGGCGCGGAAACTCGCGCTATTGCCAGGCACCTGGCGTTTGCTCTTACCACTGGCGGTTCAGCAGAAGCTGCCGTCACCGATTCCTTTGTCAAGGGCCTTGGCGACAAGAGACTGTCCGTGCGAAGGCTTTGGGCCTTGCGCATCGGCGAGCTGCTCTGGACGCTTGATGAAGAGCAGGCTAAGCAGGCCGGCGTTGTTTCTTTTGTCCAAGCTGTCGTTCAGAAGCTCTTCGACTCGTGGCAAGAGGTAATCAAGAACCCTATTCCTGCCGTGCAAAGTGGCCTAGTCACAGTAGCCTACATTGCCACTGCCTTTGGCCTCTCCAAGTGGAGCAAGGTCGAAGATGAGAAGATCAAAGCTGCCCTCGCCAAGGCTTCCATCGTAAAGAATGTCATGATGGCGGAGCCCAAGCCCTCGTTCTTGCTGAACCACAGGGTGTACTCCAAGCTTACCACGGAAGAGGATCTGGTTTGGGGTCTCCGTGCGCTAGCCTCTGTAACTGAGACGATTGCCCAAGGCAAAGAAGACCCGCCGATCGAAGAGTCGTGGTCGCAAGCCTTTTTGTACTTCACGTCAGCTGCCGGAATTGCTCCCAGCGTTCGTCAGGAGGCGATACGGTCCCTGTCCAAGGCTTATGCTCGCTATCCCGCACGCATCGCGCACATCATCATCAACGGCCTCTGGCAATGGCGCCGGAACGTGGAATTGAATGAAAAGGACACTGCGGCGACCACTTCCAAGACTGGCAACGATGAACTCTACCTTGCTTTGCGCGCGATTTGCCTTACGCCGGAAGAGCAAAAGGCCCTCGAGGCTGCCGTTGACGACTCGACGCTGCGATCGCAATTGATCAACCTGCTCGTGCTTGCACGCCCTCAGCTTCTGCCGCGTGTGTCTTGGATCGACACGTGTCTGAAGACCGGTGTCGATCCTGGTGAACTTGTCAAGAGCGAACTCGACCGCTGCATGGAGACCATTATCAACGCGACCAAGGTGAGTTATCCAGGATTCGTTTTCGATTTCCTTCACTGATTCTGATAGGGAAACACCTCCATCCACACCCCTTTGGTGAGGCAAGCCGCTTATGCTGCCGGTGCTGATCTTGCCTTCGTCGCCCCCGAGGTCGCCATCCCTCGGCTTGTTGAACAGATTAAGCAAGATCTTGACCCCAAGCAGCTCGAGAACATTGGCCCCACCGAAGCAGCAATATTCCGCACTCCAGAAGGCACTCCTTTCATCGATGTGCTTGCTAAGCAACAGGCTCGGGTTCCTTCCAAAGGTGACAAAGACTACGACACGTGGAAATGGGAGCAAGAGCTGCGGGACCAGATCGCCTCGAAGAAGGGTACGCAGAAGAAGCTCACTCCGGACGAGCAGGCCAAGGTCAGGGCCCAGTTGGAAAAGGAGTCCAAGATCCGCCAAGAAGTCGCCGTCGTTGAAGCCTCCCTCCAACGTGGTGTCGGTACGATCAAGGCGCTCGCAACCGGTCCCCCCACCGAAGCCAACTTGTGGCTCGGACCGGCCATTGATTCGATTTTACAAGCCATGGATGCTGGTGCCGGCCTCGTCATTGCCGACGCTGCTACATCTGCGTACATCTCCTGTGCGGAGCGCATCTCGCCCAGGCTAGGCGTGCACAGACCGTTTTTTGGAATCGCTACCTTGCGGGCCATGAATATGGCGTTCCTGCCGGATGGCCTCGCTGATGAACCGCTCGGCGACCTCGTCACTAGGTTGCTTTATCGTTTGAGGTTCCTGAGCGAGCAGCGTCCCCTCGACAGCATCTCGCTCATCTACATCCTCCCACTGGTCTTTTTGGTGCTTGAGAACGGTGCTATTGACAGAGCAAACGAGGAGGAGGCTGATGAGCAGATCGTCCTTGCTCTGGAGTTTATTTCCTTCCATACCGATTCATGCTCTGAGAAAACCCTTCCCCGACGCAAGCTCTTCTCCGTCCTCGTCAAGTCCATGCAGAGGTTCACGCAGCACTTCAAGGTCGTCAAGGATTGTCTGATGGACCTGTGCAGAGGCATCGGGTCTGACTTGAATGCCGACGAGACTTTGGCCGTCACCAAGGGTGCCATTGTGCCTCAAGTTTCCGTCAGAACCTCGGTCCTTCAAGCCATCGATGAGGAGGTGGATATCATCGATATTGACTTTTCGGAAGACATCTGGCTTGCATGCCATGACGACGTGCAAGAGAATGTTGACCTTGCGAGATCTATCTGGGAAGCGAACGGCCTGGAGCTCCCTGAAGATGCCGCCGTCAAAATACTTCCGTACCTTGACGCTACCGACAAACAGCTCCGCAGAGCTGCTGCACGCTCCCTCGCCGAATGTGTCTCCCTCAAGCCGGAGGTCTTTGAGAGCATCATCAAGCAACTTCAAGACACCTACAAGGAGAGGGCGAAGCCGCGGCTACCTGAACGTGATAGGTATGGCATGCCCATTAAGAAGGATCTCACGGACCCTTGGGAGGCGAGGAATGGCGTCGCTCTGGCATTCCGCGAGCTTGCGAGCCAATTCCGGGCCGACGATTTGGTACCCTTTGTGTCCTTTATGATTCAAGAGGGCCCTCTTGGCGACAAGAGCGCAGCTGTTCGCGACGAGATGGTCGAGGCGTCGGTGGCCATCATCTCGCAGCGCGGTCAGCTGAAGGTGGAGGAGCTCATGGGGCTTTTTGAACGCGCCCTCGAGGCGCCCGATCAGGGAAGCGAGGCTGCTGACTTGGTCAACGAGGCCGTCATCATCCTTTACGGAGCTCTCGCTCGTCATCTTCCTTCGGGCGATGACCGTGTCCCCAAGGTCGTGCAGCGGCTCCTGCAGACGCTTAGCACCCCGTCCGAGACTGTCCAGTACGCAGTTGCCGAATGTCTTCCCCCGCTCGTGCGGGCCTCGGACGACAAGGTTTCCGACTACGTTCAGCACGTCATGGACGAACTCCTCCAATCAAAGAAGTACGCATCCCGTAGAGGTGCGGCATATGGCCTGGCTGGTATCGTTCGTGGCAAAGGTCTCGTCCTTCTTCACGAGAAGCGCATTCTGTCTACGCTCAAGGGCGCGGCTGAGAACAAGAAGGACCAGAATGCAAGGCAGGGGGCTTTCTTGGCTTATGAGCTGCTTGCTCTCATCCTCGGTCGCATCTTCGAACCCTATGTCATCCAAATCGTGCCACAGCTTCTCGCCGGATTCGGTGACGCCAGCGCAGACGTCCGAGAGGCGTGCCTGGACGCAGCCAAAACGTGCTTCGCCAACCTGAGCTCTTATGGTGTGAAGCAGATCCTCCCAACTTTGCTCGAAGGACTAGACGAGCAACAATGGCGTAGCAAGAAGGGTGCATGCGACTCTCTGGGTGCCATGGCCTACTTGGATCCGCAGCAGCTCGCGATCAGCCTTCCTGAGATCATCCCGCCACTGACCACCGTCCTCAACGATTCGCACAAGGAGGTCAGGGCCTCGGCAAAGCGTTCCCTACAGCGGTTCGGAGAAGTCATCAGCAACCCCGAGATCAAGAGTGTTGTAGACATCCTCCTCAAGGCTCTCAGCGACCCCACGAGGTTCACAGACGAGGCTCTCGAGTCGCTCATCAAGGTCAATTTCGTGCACTACCTCGATGCGCCATCGCTCGCGCTCGTGGTCCGCATCCTCGAGCGTGGTCTGGGCGACAGGTCTGCCACCAAGCGCAAAGCTGCCCAGATCATCGGCAGTCTGGCTCACCTTACGGAGCGAAAGGATCTCATCTCTCACCTGCCAATCCTGGTCGCCGGTCTGCGCGAGGCCATCGTCGATCCCGTCCCCACGACCCGTGCCACGGCGTCGAAAGCGCTTGGATCCACCGTGGAGAAGCTCGGCGAGGATGCTCTTCCCGACCTCATTCCCAGCCTCATGGCCACTCTCAAGTCCGACACGGGCGCTGGCGACAGGCTCGGATCCGCACAGGCACTCAGTGAGGTCCTTGCCGGTCTTGGAACGAGCCGTCTCGAGGAGACTCTGCCGTCTATCCTCCAGAACGTTACCAGCTCCAAGCCCTCTGTTCGCGAAGGCTTCATGTCGCTGTTCATCTTCTTGCCCGCATGCTTCGGTAACAGCTTTTCGAACTACCTTCAGAAGATCATTCCGCCGATCCTCGGTGGTCTTGCCGACGACATCGAGTCGATCCGCGAGACGGCCCTCCGCGCCGGTCGCCTGCTCGTCAAGAACTTTGCCACCCGCGCCATCGATCTTCTGCTCCCCGAGCTCGAGCGCGGTCTTGCCGACGACAGCTACCGCATCCGTCTCAGCTCCGTCGAGCTTGTTGGTGACTTGCTCTTCAACCTTACGGGCATCAGCGGTAAGACCGAGCAGGACGAAGACGAGGAGGGCGCTAGAGAGGCAGGCCAATCGCTGCTCGAGGTGCTCGGCGAGGAGAGGCGCAACAGGGTCCTCTCGTCCCTCTACATCTGCCGCTGCGACACGTCGGGTCTCGTCCGCACGGCAGCCATTCAAGTTTGGAAGGCCCTGGTTGCGTCTCCACGCACGCTTCGCGAGCTCATCCCCACGCTCACCCAGCTTATCATCCGCCGTCTTGCAAGCTCCAACATGGAGCAAAAGGTCATTGCCAGCAACTCTCTCGGCGAGCTTATCCGCAAGGCTGGCGAGGGAGTGCTCGCCACGCTCTTGCCTACGCTCGAAGAAGGCCTCCAAACTTCCACCGACACCGACGCCAAGCAGGGTATCTGCATCGCCCTGCGCGAGCTCATTGCGTCTGCCGCACCCGAGGCTCTCGAGGAGTACGAGAAGACGCTCATCTCGGTGGTGCGCACGGCACTGGTCGATCCTGACGACGACGTCCGTGAAGCCGCTGCCGAGGCGTTCGATGCTCTGCAGAAGATCCTCGGCAAGAAGGCCGTCGACCAGGTCCTTCCCTTCTTGCTCAACCTTCTCCGTTCCGACGAGGATGCCCAGAACGCCTTGTCCGCTCTCCTCACTCTCCTCACGGAGCAGACGAGGAGCAACATCATCCTCCCGAACCTGCTGCCTACGCTCATTGCTTCGCCTATTTCCGCCTTCAATGCTCGCGCTATTGCATCTCTCGCCGAGGTGGCCAGCTCGGCCATGACTCGCAAGCTGCCGCACATCCTCAATGCTCTCATGGACAACATTGTCAGCACAAAGGACGACGAGTTGCGCAAGGAGCTCGACTCTTCCTTCGACACCGTCTTGGTGTCGGTGGATGAGTACGACGGTCTCACCACCGTCATGAGCGTGATGCTGGCTCTCGTCAAGCACGACGACCACCACAGGCGTCGCGCGGCCGACCTTCACCTGGCCAAGTTCTTCCAGGCCGCCGATCTCGACATGTCCCGCTACTACCCCGACCTCATCCGGGCGCTGCTCGTGTCTTTCAACGACAGCGATCCCGAGGTCGTCAAGGCGGCTTGGTCGGCGCTGAGCGCCCTGACGGGCCGCCTGCGCAAGGAGGAGATGGAGTCTCTGGTCATCTCGACCCGCCAGGTCCTGCAATCCGTCGGTGTGGCAGGCTCGAACCTGCCCGGTTTTGACTTGCCCAAGGGCATCAACGCCATCTTGCCGATCTTCCTGCAGGGTCTCATGAACGGCTCGGCCGAACAGCGCACTCAGGCAGCTCTTGCCATCTCGGACATTATCGATCGCACGAGCGCGGAGTCTCTGCGCCCGTCTGTCACGCAAATCACCGGTCCTCTGATTCGTGTTGTTTCGGAGCGTTCGGTGGAGGTCAAGGGTAAGTTTTCCAATCCGTTGCCAGCCATCATTTAGTCCACTTTTAACCATCTAGTGATAGCTGCCATCCTCTACACCCTCAACAACCTGCTCGAGAAGATTCCGACCTTCCTCAAGCCCTTCTTGCCGCAGCTGCAGAGAACTTTTGCCAAGTCGTTGGCCGACACTTCGAGCGAGATCCTCCGGATCCGCGCTGCCAAGGCTCTTGGAACTCTCATCACGCTGACGCCACGTATCGATCCGCTCATTGCGGAGCTCGTCACTGGTTCCAAGACGTCGGACCATGGCGTCAGGACGGCAATGCTCAAGGCTCTTTACGAAGTCGTCAGCAAGGCGGGTGGCAGCATGAGCGAGGCTTCGCGCAACTCGATCCTCGGCCTGATCGATGCGGACATTGACGAGGCAGACGATGCCATGTCGATCCAGAACGCACGCCTGCTGGGAGCGCTGATTAAGAACTTGCCCGCTGAGACGGCGGACAGTCTGATCAAGAACCGGGTGCTCACGGCTTCGTACAACAAGTCGTCAGTGCTGGCGCTCAACTCGATCTTGCTCGAGTCTCCCGACACGCTCACCGAGTCGCACAGCGAGGATACGATCTCGACGATCGCGAATGGGATCACTCATGCCAATGCCATGGTCGCGGACAACTGCGTGCTGGCAGCAGGCAAGTTCCTGCTGACCGAGTCGAGCAACAAGTCGTTCGATGTCACCAAGGCCATCTTCGAGTCGCTGGCACAGGTCATCCCGCCGGGCAACGCGGTCGACACGCGACGCCTATCGCTGGTGGTCATCCGCACCGTCAGCCGGCACCACAACGACCTGGTCAGGCCGCACCTTGCACTCCTGGCGCAGCCCATCTTTGCCAGCGTCAGGGACATGATCATCCCCGTCAAGCTGGCGGCCGAGGCGGCATTCCTGGCCATTTTCGACGTGGTTACGGAGGAGAATGCCGTGTTCGAGAAGTACATGGCAGGCCCTGGAGCGTCGCTGGGCCCTGGCCCCAAGAGGAGCATGCAGGACTACTTCAAGCGCGTTGCGACGAGGCTTGCGGCGCAGGCTAGGGAGAGGAAGGAGGCAGAGGGCGGACAGGGCGGATTGGGTTTGAGCAGTGACGAGGTGGAGGACGAGCGTGAAGTGTGGTCGGTGGGCAAGGTGGATCTGGGTGAAGGGGGCCTTGGAGACGAGTAAGTGTGCAGGTAGCAGGAAATCGGATCTCGTGTAGGTATGTAGTGGGCAGGCTCGCGACGCAGAAGCCAAAAAAATATATGGTGATTTCTGGCGAAGGAAATGCGCGTAGTGAGGCTGGTGTGCAGTGGCACGGTAAGGTAGGCGGCTTGGGCTGGGGCTTCGCGCGCAGGGAGCTCCAGCGCAGCTTAATTCGACATCACCTCCGAACCCGCCGCCGCACGCGTGCCCTTTCATCAGCTCCACGACGCGCCGCCATCGACTGCGATCGCGAAACCATCGAATCCGCGCTTGCCATCACCCGCGCTGGCTGCGAAAACCCCCGCGCGCCCTCGCCCGAGGGACTGAGGCCCATCGTCCAGCGTCCAGCGTGGATGTGCGGCCGTCGACACCACCGAGCCGCTGCCGCCCCCCCGCGCCCAGTAACCCCGATTCGAACGAACCATCGCATCACCCCTCTACCTAGCCTGCACCATGGCGAGCATGACGCGCTCCGACTCGGCCGCCGAGGCGTCGTCGACATTGCCCATCGTCAATGGGGCGTCGGCGTCGGCGTCCTCCGCGCCTGGCGCATCGCTCACGCCGCTCAAGCCCGGCAGCAACCTCAGGCAGAACGCCCCGCGGATAGACATCGAGCCGCTATACACCGCGCTAAAGGCCCAGATTGGCGAGCACTGGGCTGCATATAAGGAGGCTATATCTTTGTTCGTGCTGGGTAAGTTCGTGTTCGTCGCTGCTTTTGCAGGAGAGCTGCGGCTCTGCATGCTCCCATTCGCGTTTTGTTCTCTTTTTTTCCTCTCCACCGGTGTCTCTTCCCGTACCCTGCTGGCCCAAATTTACTGACAGCTTATTCCTCGGGAATCTCAGGCCGGCTCAACCAGCAGGAGCTTGGACGGCGCATAGACTGGTTCATCGCCATAGACGCGGCGCGTGAGCACCAGCATAATCAGCTTGTCGCTGCTATCTATGCAAACACAACGCGCGATCCTCCCGAGCCCGGCGTCGCCAGCTGGGTCAGCGCGAACGACAAACCCAGCGCCACAAGCAAGCCGAGCAGCGGCGACGCGGCCGAGCTGCGACTCAAGACCGAGGTCAAGGAGCTACAGGGCCGCGAAAGGAAACGGCTCAAAGCGATACCCGATGTGAGTTGCCAGACTGCCTAAGGAGCTTCTGGGGAGCTGTGTGCGCTGACCAGATTTACGGACCCTCCACCAGGACCCCGCGGATTATTTTAGCAAGGAGTTGCAGGAGTACCACGCTGCAAAGCAGATATCGCTGCCAGATCCCGGAACCGCGTCCGCCGCTGGCTTCAGCAAAACCAGTACGTCTTCTCCCACCACCCTGCTGCCCTCGATTCTCGCTGACTGGTACAGACTGGGACCTCGAAATTCGAAAGCGCTATGCCCAACCACTCTGCACCGAGACGTTCGAGTTTCCAGACACGCCGGCCATCGAGGCACGTATGACGCCCATATGTTACGAAGAAGGAATCGCGTCGGGCGCGTCGCCAGACGCGGCCGCTTTCATGAACGTTGCGACGGAGACGTTCATCAAGGAAGTACTCTCGAATATTCTCGGCCGCGTGCGCAGCAACGGAGACGACTACATCAAGACGGCGGCGTACAGGAAGCAATTACAACGCGAGGAGGAGATGTGGCTACAAGGCGAAGTCCAACGCAACCCCGCCGGCCTGCTCCCGATCGAAGTTGAGGAAAGCAAGAACAGGAAACCTCTCAATCTGGGCGATTTGCGCATCGCCATCGAACTCGGCGACAGCTATTTGGGACAGGTTCCCCTCATCACGGCCGGTGTGATGAATTCCCGCTATTACGATGGCGAGAGCTACGAAGCAGAAAAAATGGACGTCGACGATTTTAGCACATCGACAAACAGTGCTGTGGCCGCCGCCCGTCTGGCGAACGGAACGACCATAAATGGCGTGAACGGCACCACCAACGGCGTTCCTCACGATCCAGACGAGATGATGATTGATGACGACTGGGGCTGGCAGGGTGCATCGGCGAAGGATCGCGAAGCGGTCAACTCCGTGCTCGATGATATATTGGCCATCGGTCAATAACCAGAATTTTTTAAAGAGCGCCGAAGAACGACAACGAGGGAAAGTGAAACGAGCAGCGCGGGAGGACCCGCAGGAGCACGCTTGTTGTACTACTATCATTTTGACATTGCTGCGCTTCATTCCAACCGGACTTCTTTTGTGGATGATATCCGGGCACCTGGAATTCTCAAACCTCCCTTTTTTTTCGACTCGACAAATACTTCTTCCCCTCATAGACGGCGTGCACCCGCACGCCCTCCTCTCAGCACTTCTTTCTTGATTTTCTTTTGATGTGCATTATCTCCTCTTTAAGCTCCTTGTTATTTCCCGCTATCACGCGCGAGTTGGGCCGGGCTTTCCCCCTTCCGTTCCTTTCATTTCGCTCCTGGCATTTTCTGGAATGCATGGATGGGCGTTCTTCTTGCTTGTTAACTTCATACACAATTTGCACTGCACTCACACACAAAATCATCCGGAAAGGTTAGGCGGCGGCAAAAAGTGGTGTCGCATGGTTGCTAGGAACTTGATTAATTGTTTTTTTCTTCTGGACGTGAGAGAGGAGGGCGCAGATGGCTTAGTAAATGGAGGTTTCCTGGGGTTTGGGTTGGGTAAAGGGCGTTGTGTGTCTTTTGGATTGGGGATGCAAGAAATGAATACACTTCGGCTGAAAGCGGGAGAGGAAAGAGAGGGGAGAGGCAAAGTAGTGGCCCTAGCCAGCTGGTTTGAAGAGCGTATAGCGGGGGGAGTGGGAGATAGTAAGACGAGCATGCTGGTATGACCAGTAGTTCGTTTTCCCTAATTCTGATACCCAAATGGAAAGAGAAGAAAAAGACTTATCATGAAAAGGGACCCTTTTCCGCTTGGTGCGAAATGTGATTTGCTCTTTTTTTGCGCACGACAGAGTATAAGGAATCTATGTCCTAGAACCCCACCGGAAGAGGACATGTCCCCGGACTAGGGAATATCCCTTTATCGAGACGTCCTTAATCTCAGTGAGACCTGAACTAGGTCAGCAGCGCCATGCCTCTTCCTTCCGCATGGCTCGTTCATCCAAGATTGGGGCCTTACATAGAATATGGCGTTACTAGCTGGCTTGTCTTAGATACTTTTACTGGTTTCGGCTACAAGCAGGATGGATTAAGGACCTTAAGCCACTTAATTCAGCTGTGTGTTACCATCCCAATCGTGTTCAACTCAGATGACACTGGGAAGAGGATATCAGAGCAAGTGCATCGGTGGTATATACTGTTTTGTTTGACCCACATGTAAGCAAATGCATCCCTATAAAAAGTGGACGTTCTTGTCGTCTCCTGATTCGGCAGAGAAGCTGACTGTATAGATGTTCCTGACGGAAGTGCTCAATAGCAAATCCACGCTAGCCGTCGGCTGCGAGAGGGGATTGTACTTGGCGTTTTCATTTTGGTCGAAGAAATCAGGCCAGAAGCATGTAGCCGAAGCTGATATTTTCCTTCTGCAGGCAATCGAGTATCACGCATGCTGACGAGGCGGTTGAGCTGTATTAACAACAAGGATACAAGGGGAATGTGGGGGAGACCGACATTGAGCCGTATATTCGATGGCGTGCAAGCCAATAAGGCAGACTCGCTCCTGCGCGATGGCGAAATCTTACAGCTCAGCCGCATGCTTTCCCGTTCCCAACAGTGCCTTTTGATTCGTGCGGGGAAATTCTGACCCGGTCCTGTGGCCGGAACTTTCTTTCCCTTGTCCACATGAAGAGTATTGACTGCAAGCCCTATGAAACGTGGTCGTTCCTGAAAGACAGGAACGGTGCATAAGAACCAATTAGGAACCAGCCGCACCACGGTTATACAGGGACCTGATCACTCAGCTTCATGGGAGCTTCCGGGGAAGTGAGCTGAGGGGAATGCGGAGTACCGATGCGGCTGATCCTTGGAGACGTTGATACAAAGGTATAAAAGAGAGGATGGAGCAGCCGTGGATACTACGAGACGGCATCCGAGTCCATAAACGATCTAGTCACAACAGACTCTTCCACCTATCAAAATGTCGGTTCAAAAAGCATTCAACTGTTTCGTTGGAGCATGGGGGTACATCAATGCTACCGCTACGTAAGCAGGAGCCTTTACTATCCATTACCACCCCCAAAAGCTGACCACAACAGCAACCTCACCACTGGAGAGCTCATTCCGGAATGGCATGGTCCCTACCCCAGCGGCATGTCCATCTACGACTCGTCGGGCTACAACACCTTCATCATCACCGCCAACGACACGACGGAGCCAGAGCGGCGGCCGACGAGCGTGAGCCTGCCGGCGCAGCCTGACGATCCAGTCGAGACGTGGGCGACCATCGCGCAGCACAGCCTGGCGGTCGGCGGGCCCTTCTACATCGTCAACGCCACCGACGGCGGTTACGACCGCAGGCGCAGCGATGACAACGAGCAGGACGGCCCCTCGGGCTACGTGCGCGAGGTGTCCATCACGTCGACGCTGCCCGCCTGGGTCGGCTTCGAGCTGTTCAACGAGTTCGCCTTTTACGACGACTGCAATACCCACGTGCTGCGCTCGAACCCTACGCCCGACTCGGAGCAAGTCGTGTGGTTCTACAGACACCCGGATAACTCAGAGGGTCAAGTGGACGCATGAGCAAGTACGGTGCTGTGAGCGAGGGTGAGCGACGGGCAACATGGGTTCCATTCCTTTCCTTTCTTTTTGTTTCGTGACAGCTTTGGCAGAGGTGTCTGCCAATGGATGACATCTTCCGCGTGCTAGTTGGGTCGCTATACACTGTTAACTTCTATATTATCGTCGTAAGCATAACTCGTAGCAAACAAATAAATCCTGTGTTTGTCGAGTTTTTCCATCTAAAGATTGACTTGATTTTTGTAGACCACAGGGCCCGGGAGCAGATAGTCAACAGAAGCGCGCGCCCGAGGCTTCTGTTGTGTACCAAGGCTTCCAATCTAGATTTTGAGGCGGAAGTATTCATCATTTATCGTATCAAGAGGGAGATGCTGGCCAAGCTGCGCAAAAGGTCATGCGGTTACCCGAGTAAGTCCTCGACCAAAATCTGACAGCGCTCGTAGTGAAGATGTATTGATCGGAATATCCAGTGCTCCGCAACGTTATCGATTGTTGAGTTTGCAGATGTTATCTGGGAGTCGAAGACCGGAAGTGGGGCTGAGAAGTTGCCAGCCTCCAATCACATTGTTGCGCTTCCAGAACGCATCATCGGTGTTGCCTATTGGACAAATAAGTTTACAAAACAAGTTCCAACTTCAACGACACCCAAGCGGCAGTGGAAGATCGACGATATCTTTCTCACCCTAAATAGAAAGAAGGAACAATGTCTGACTTTGAGATTGCGACATTGGAGCTTAGGGAATAGCCGATTCTGGATCTAGGCCTTGCAGTTAACCAAATCCGATCCGAGGATGTTGTCTAGCATAAACAGGTCACGAATGGGATGAGCTGGAAACTCCATCTTGAAAATACACGCTCCCGGTTTCTGCATGAGAAGATGGGTTTTGGTTTGATTGAAGACAGCGAGATGGACACCCTCCTGATAGAGCACAGCGAGAGCATGAAAGAGATGACTGCAAGTTGCTTTTCAAAGAACTGGAGTCAAGGCTTGGAAGAGATTTTCATGAGTGTACGGCCACGAGGGTGATAGCGTTGGAGCTATCGGCGTTGGAGGACGTTGGTGTCGATAATTCGGCAAAGATATAGCCGGAGTTCCTTTAGCCGTACGAGACTTCGGTTGATATATATGGGTATCCTGGCTAGATGATAGAGGCGATATCTACTACGAATCGGGTCCCTCTGCTACCTGCGAGTGAATGAACCCTCATGACGAAGCGCAACCGAGTACGGAGCCAGTCCAGCATGGCAAAGAGGTGGAAGAATATCAAGGACTGCGTCAGCCACAACTAGCATGTTGATCAGGACAACACAGACTCGGAACGTCTCATGCCTAAAGGCTGAGGCAGAAGGCGCGACGAAGGCCAAGGAAGTCGACATTAGCGGCGGTCGGCGAAGAGTCTCCATTGCGCAATTTGCACCGGCTGGCTCTGTTAGAGTCATTTTCGAGTTGGCCGTTCGGCGCGCTCGTGACAACGAAGCCTCGGCGGGCCCGCTTTGGCGTCAGGCTCTCGTATCGCGCGGGTGGAGATGTTTGCTGGCATACCAGTTAAGCCAGAGGACGAGGCGCCAAAAATCCGCCTTCGCACAGACAACAGCCCCGCTTTCTCAAAGGCACATCACGAACCTTCTCCAGCGTTACAGACGCTGGGTTTGCTCCGGAAGCACTACACGCGCCGAGTTGGGGCAGCTACGGGAACAATTTCCTTGTACGAGTTGCTCGGCAACGGTCTCCGCAAATCGTCGCCAAGAATACGACTCGCGAACAGGCTGGCTTGAACATGGTCGTCGCACCTGTTGGACGTCGACAGGACTGACGTGAGGTTGGTTAGGAGACTGCGCCTTCACGCCTGGCACTATTGCTGATGATAGATGTCCAGGAATGGATGCGGTTGCGGGGACGAGTCGAGTTTTGAGAAAAGACTCAGGCAAAAGCTTTACGATGGCGTTACGAGATGATGTATTGCATCCTCCAGCGATTAGTGGAGAGGCTGAGTAGTACACACCAACCGTCGGTGGCTTGCTGACGTGGATGGTTGTAGAGATGGAGGCCGGCCGTAAGTAGACTTGGGCTGTCTCACAAGGCTGAAGGCAAGACGGCGGATGTCGAGGGAGAGACGCAGATCGTGGAGAGGGCAGGCGGACTTCTTAGCAAAGCAGAAATGAAGAATACGACGCTGGCTGGCCCCGCCGCGACGGGTAGAGAGGCGGCGAGCACGGCCAGACGCGTTCGTCGGCCGGTGGCGGGTATCACGGAGGCGGGCGAGTGGTGGCCATTCGGCGGTGCAGGCAGGGCCGCGGCATTCCATTGGGCGCTCAGGGGGCAGCAGCTGTCTTTTTTTAGGGCTGGCGCACCACAGCCACAGCTGCCGATAGCGTGACAGCGAGCCGCCTGAGTCTGGAACCAGGCGCCGGGGCCCACTGGCACGTTGTGAGCGCGCACAACAGCCAACGACCGCGCTGCTGATGGCGCCGGCCCAATGGCCAGAGATCCTGATCCTGTCGTCGCTGTCGCCGGCGCCGCGCGACGCTGCCCTCGCTGCCCGCGTGCTGGCACTGCCCGCCGCGCCCGTATCACATCTCAGGCGCCGTCAGCAGGCATCGTGCCTGGTCGCGACCGGCAACGGCCGCTGCTCGCCGTCTGCGCGCTTGGCACGATGCTTGAGAGCGATCGCAGCGCCGGCCCAGCAAATCTGCTCGAAATATAACAGCGGACGGATCTCGACGCTCTCCCTGCACCTCAGGATTCACCGGGCCTGGACAACGCGACCGCACATCCTTCCCCTCTGCAGCAAAGTCGGCGGCTGCCCCCCTGCGTATTAAGTCCCAGGCGTGGTCCCCGTTCCGGTAAGGACGCCGCGTGGTGCAGGCGTGCACGCCAGCTCTTGCCGAGCGGCGCCTTGAAACTGAAACTCCCACCCCTTCAGCGCGCCTCTTCTCTGCCCTCCCCGTCCACTCTCTCCGCTCTCCGTTCCTTCCAGCAAGCGCCGACCCTTCGCGTCGTTTTTGGTCTCCAGCGGTCGCCTCGTTTGACCGCCTCTAACCACCACCTACTTCTCCACGTCTCTCGCTCCTGCGCTCTCTGCGCTGCCCCTTTACCGCGTTTTCGACTTCCCGACACGGCCAAGGTTGATCCTGCTCTGTCCCCCGCTTTAATTCGCCCTCTGTTCTGTTCGACTTAATCCTCTCCCTCTGGGCTTGCCGCGCGGCCACAGGCGCATCCTGTGAGCGCGTTCTGGGAGTCCAAACACTCCTCTCCGCGGCGTACTCACCGTCGCCCACCACAAACACCCCGTCGCCGCAGCCATGGTTCTCCCAAAGTTCCTGTTGGCTGCTGCACTGCCGGCTGTCGCCTTTGCCAGCGACGTCATCACCACAAATGGCTTCACCACCTGCTTGACCAACGCTTCGATTCAGATCACGAGGATGGACGTCACCTACGACCGGAGCACGAAGAAGGTCGTGTTCAATGTTGCTGGCGAGAGTACCAAGGAACAGAAGGTCATGGCATCGCTGGTGGTGTCGGCTTACGGAAAGGAGGTCTACAGCAAGACCTTCAACCCCTGCGAAGAGACAGATGAGACAGGAGGAGCCAACACCACGTCGTTGTGCCCAGGTGAGTCGCGCACCCGCTTTTCCCCTTCTCCCGTATGCTAAAACCATCCAGTCGCCAAGGGCTCGTTCGCAGCATCCGGCGAGCAGACAGTACCCGATTCGTATTCGTCCCAAATCCCGTCCATTGCATTCACCATTCCCGATCTCGATGGAACCGCCAAGATGGAGCTTACCCCGATCGATGGCGGTGAGGACCTCGCCTGTATCCAGTCGCAGGTCACCAACGGCAAGAGTATGACTGTGGCCGGTGTCTCGTACGTGGCTGCCGGTATCGCCGGCGCCGCGCTCCTGATGACTGGCGTTTCCGCAATGGCAAGTGCTGGTTCTGCAGCTGGTGCGGGTGCTATCAGTCCCAGCCCCAGCTTCGGCGAGGTCATGGGCTGGTTCCAAGGCATGGCCATGAACGGAATGATGAGCGTCAAGTACCCTTCGGTCTACACCAGCTTCTCCAAGAACTTTGGCTTCAGCACCGGCCTGATCCCCTGGAGCGACATGCAAAACAGCATCGATGACTTCAGAAAGCTGACCGGCGGAAACCTGACTCATGCCAGCTACGCTTACCTGAGGAATGCTACCATTGTTCACACCACGGCTAGTAACGTGACAAAGCGCGGCCTGGATACCGCCGCCCTTTACGCCCGCGACTCGCTTACCACCAACGTCAACGGCACTGAGAGCTCGTCTTCCGACGGTGACGATAGTGACTCTTCTACCAAGTCGCAGGTCATGGAGTATGTCAACGGTGTCAAGGGCTACGTCGAGGAGCTCTCCATTCCCCAGGCCAACACGTTCATGACTATTCTGCTCGTCTTCGCCATCGTCATTGGCGCCATCGCCGTTGGCATTCTGCTCCTCAAGGTCATCCTGGAAACCTGGGCTCTTTTCGGTTCTTTCCCCGCGAGGCTTACCAACTTCAGGAAGCGTTACTGGTGGATTCTGGCCAAGACCATCACCAACTTGATCCTTCTGCTCTACGGTGTCTGGGTTCTCTACTGCATTTACCAGTTCAGCAACGGCGACTCGTGGGCGGCCAAGGTTTTGGCTGGTGTTACGCTTGGTCTCTTTAGCGCCGTCCTCGCGTTCTTTGCTTACCGCATTTGGTCCATGGCTCAGAAGTTCAAGAAGGCCGAGGGCGATGTCTCCGGTCTCTTTGAGGACAAGGAAACGTGGAGGAAGTACAGCCTGTTCTACGAGAACTACAAGAAGGGCTACTGGTGGCTTTTCGTGCCCGTCATCGTCTACTCGTTCGCCAAGGGCTGCGTCATTGCCGGGTTGGACGGCCACGGCCTCGCTCAGACGGGTGCTCAGCTCGTCATCGAGGCTCTCATGCTTTGCCTTCTCCTCTGGTCCCGGCCGTACACGCTCAAATCGAGCAACGTCATCAACTGCACCATCCAGGTCGTTCGCGTGCTTTCGGTCGTCTGCGTTCTGGTTTTCGTCGAGGAGCTCGGCATCTCGCAGACGACCAAGACGGTTACCGGCGTGGTTCTCATCGTCATGCAGTCGGTTTTGACGGGTGTTTTGGCCATTCTGATTGCCGTCAACTCGATCGTCGTGTGCTGCAAGGAGAACCCCCACCGCAAGAAGCGGAAGGAGCAGGGTAAGTCGATTTCCAGGGCATTTGCAAAGGGCAGGGCGCTAACTTTTGGATTCAGAGAAACTCAACCGCGATCTCGACAACCTGACTCCTCTGGACGCGCGCAACTCTCTGCTCATGGACCCGGGCGAGTACAAGAGCCAGCGCCACTCGATCATCTCGGGGGCCAAGGGCTACGACCCGGTGCCGATGCAAGAAGGCGTGTCGAAGAACTACCACGGGCGCACCACTTCGCACGAGAACCTGCTCGACTCGGCGGCAGGCATGGGCCAGAACGAAAGGGACAGGTCCGTGTCGCGCGACGGCAGGGCACCTCGCCTGCCGGACATCGAGACCGGCAACGGTGGTTACAGAGGGGCAGCGTACTAAATCTGATTTCCTATTTACGCGCGCAACACTTAACGGCGGATTTGTACAGTGGCAAATTTCCCTTTTCACTTGTTTGAGCACTCAGGTTTCTTTTGTTTTTTGAGAACGTTTGGCGGAGGGCGCATTTGAAAGTCGTCTGTTCTCGATTTGCTCTTTTGTTGTCGACGAAAGCCACCCGCGGGTGCCATGTGTGATATCCAGTACTCCCCGTCCTTCCTGCACCCACGTTTCCTGTCTCGACAGCATCGCAGCTGCCGGACAGAAAAAAAATCGAATCACCTTCAAATCTCTCTACCTACACTCCTTCCTCGATCTCCTGTTTTTCAATTCCCTTCAGTCAAAGAGACCCCGAATTTGCGTGTGTTAAGCTGGACATGGCTGGTCCAGACAGTGCTTGTTGTAATTGACTTGATAGAAGACGGGCAAAACTATTAGATTCCCCTCAGCTTCGGTTCCTAAAATCATTCAATCAAAAGCAGCCGCCGATCTCGACCAGCCACGACGGCAAGGGGTGTCGGTCAGGATAGAAAGCTTAATCGGGCCTCTCAGTCACAAAGCCTTTCGCCGACGGGGGCTTCCTTTCTCGAAACTGGCTGTAATTCTTCTACGTGAAACCGACTCATATTGCGCGCAGGGTATTGCCATTTCGAGCTATTCTTGTGCCATGTATTATTCTCGGGCGCGGATACCACCGGCCGGCCTGGTTTCCCTCTTCTTCGACGCCACACTTGGGGTGCGTAATTTCCCACCCGCTCATTTATTACGCGTGCTAGTCCATATGCGGCGGGGAGTTCGGGTGGGGTGTGCGCGCCATGGGGGGCGCACCGACGGGCTTTGGAGATGAGGCGCCCCAGGCCACGGCCCACCCCCAATCACGCATCAAGCATCATCAAGCACTGCGCTCGTCATCACCCTCTCCCAAGGGGTAGAACCGTCGCCAGCGCGCTCTCCCGCGGGGACGCACGCCGTCGCTCTTTTTCTATTTCATCTTGGTACGGTAGTGCTGAACGCCTGACGACGGTTCGTGATTCGTCCCTGGGCAGGAGATGAGCAGCGCAGGGAAGAGGCTTGTCTTGCCGGGCGCTAGCAACCCT
This sequence comes from Lasiodiplodia gonubiensis, assembly GCA_009829795.1. Lineage (NCBI taxonomy): Eukaryota > Fungi > Ascomycota > Dothideomycetes > Botryosphaeriales > Botryosphaeriaceae > Lasiodiplodia > Lasiodiplodia gonubiensis. Next base: position 95,733 of record RHKH01000074.1, on the reverse strand, counting down.
CCCCCCTTCTCTCCAATCGTCGATGGAGATCTGAGGTGCCATTTTCTTTTTCGTTCGTTCCGTTTTCCGTGCGTGGGGCCCTGCAGAATTTTCGAAGACATGCACACACGTCGGACGGTCTGGACCTTTCTCCCCTTGCAACTCTAAGATGAAATGGACCCAAAACGGCCAAGGGTTCTCTTGTGGCCTTAGGCACGCCTGCGCGTACCACCGCATCACGCCGCCGTCTTGCCGTAGGCTCGGGACTTTCGGCGTGGCCGGTCTGTGAGGTCGCACCGACTGAACCGGATTGCGACGCGCCGATGATACGGGGAACAGCACCGGCACTCGGTAATCGGAAGGAAGGGGAGAGACGGCGCGGAGTCTTCGGACTTTTGGAGTGACGCGACCTGAGAGCTTTCCTGCACGCTTTGCCACACGTTAGATGGTGCCATCTTTTTCTTTCCCTTAGCGGTGCAGAAAGGCTAAGCATCGAGTACTGCTCCTACGTGCACAAGTAATAACAAATCCCCCTCCCCGGTGACCGGTCATTCTCCGAAAGCGGTACTGTTCGGCCGGCGGGTGTCTTTCTAGCCGGAATCCAGGAAGGTGCAGAACGCTTAGGAAGGGGGTGGTGGTGTGTCGTCCGGCGGAGGCAACGAGGCATTCGGCGTTCGGGCGGCGGCTCATGTTCGACGGCGCGGTGGCGGAGATTGGGCTGCTTCGAGAGGCGCAGTAAATGAACTGGCTGGGTCAGGTACCCGTGCCGCCGCAGGGGCTGGCGATGGAAGGATTGTGGCTGGTGTGTCGGAACCGAAGAACACAGGGAAGGAAGGCGCCGGTCGTCAGCGATCTGGAGAACTAGTCCACCTGGTTGTTTGGACCTCCCTTCGGTCGGCCTTGCCATTATTGCCGGTGATTATTTGCGATAGAGGCCTGTCTCTAATATCGGTCATATAGAGAGCACAAGCGCCTTTGTACTAGTGTGAAGATGATCCAGAATGTGGATTCTTCAGCGCTACCGGGGGCAAGAGAGACAAGCATGACGTCGTGACCTGTCTCGGCTTACCGTCGTGCACTGCAGAAGCACATCAACCAGCTTCCTAGACCGAGGCAAAAAGGGTAGAGAGACGTGGGATGTCAGACTCCCTTTGGGCATTCCTTACCCGCCGAGCACTCAGGAGAACCATCTCTTCAAAGAAAGTACTGACATCGTACTCGCTTGCTACGTCAATAGCTGCATGCGCGGTCTGATCGAAACGGAGATATCTCCAGCAATAGGGCCTCCAACTTGGCCAATGCTATTTTTAGCTCGTTTTTCTCTCCCTTCACTTCTTGCCCTCTTGGGAGCAAGCACCGCCAAATCCCCCACTCTTTTCTCGCGGAGAAAGATAGACCAACCAGAGGCGACAAACCGCGTGTATAGTGACGTCGAAAGCAGGTGGCCTGGGACTACGTACAACTAAAGCCTTTCCCTCACCACCACTGCAGTACGCGTAAGTAGTATACTGCGATGCGATCGTCGTCTACGTGTACATATCCTGCACGCAAGCGGTCCCAAGAAACGATTCGTCGGAACCCACGTTTTTCGAAACGAGCGATCAGCGCTCTTCTGCTTGATTGACATCACAAAGCACTCTCCCGGCGGTAGCTTCCGTGGTAGAAGCCCACGACTCGTGCAACTTACCTCTCTTTTTCCGCTTTAGCATGGAACTTGATGCAAGACCCTTGAATCCTCTCACACACCCCACCAGAACCCCTCCTCCCTTGCTTCATCAAGCTTCTTCCCCGCGACACACATACACAATTCCCCTCCGGCCGAGTCTTGTCTCTCCCTCGGACCTTACACACAGCAATTGCTTCATCATGCTGCCCGCTACAGCCCCGCGCCGATCGACGCGGCCAGGCGCACAGGCTCGCGCCTGCAGGCAGCTGACGCAATCCGCAAGCCACATACGTCTAAATCCACCTAGCCGTCGGGCATGAAAACTAGCAGTAGAAAGATCAGTAGGAAAGGAAAAAAAAGCCGCGGACACATGCAACGCAAAAAAAGGCTGCTTGTCATGCAGCACAGCCACAGCCCTGGAAAAAGAAAGGAACCCGCCCCGCGCGGTAGGTATCTATAACCTATCGTCCGTCTGAAACACGCAATCTGCCGGAGACAACCGCTTCGTCGGGTATCTACCCACGTCTCGTACGAAAGACAAGCTGGCTAACCGGGGCTGGGGTAACGGGGTCCTCGAAGGGTCGGAAAAGGCGAAATGAGGTTGTTATGCAACAGCAACCACGCAGCCTGCATAGCGACGATCTTGTGCTTCGAGAAGGTAGGGTGGAAGAGAGGTAGGTAGGGCTGCTGGGTTTTTCCGTACGCATGCGCGCGAGCGGGTAGATCATAGCTATATTGGGTACGGACGTTAGTTTGACGACCGAGGCAGGTAGCTAATACGGGGAGAAATAGAGTAGGAAGATATCGCCTTCAAAGCCAGGCATTACCGTTGTTGTAGTGCCTATAAAGTTGGTTGGCTAAGTATTAAAACAGTAAATCAGAGCAGTTGAAGTGTATGTAGATGAGAAGACCGGCATATCTGTAACCACATCACTCGGACGAGAGCCTTAGCTGCCGAGTTGTTGTAATTCCAAGCTATCTTACCTTACAGGTCTCTATCACTGTGATAGTGGTCATCATATCTCGACATATTTGCGGATATATGGGGTTAATTGAGTCTCGCGAGAAGAGCATCCTATCGCTACTCTAAACTACATGGATATCTAGAGAATGAGATAAATTGTTGCACACCCTCTACGCGCATAGCCCTGCTCTAGTCCGTGTTTCCATCGCTCTGGGTCAGTAGACTGCCATCTAACTAAATCAACCCTCTTGCAATCTCCTTCCCACTCGTAAGAACAAGGTTCAAAGCGCGCACCAACCACTCAATCCTCTTGCGTCAGATCGATTACCACAGCAACTTGATTGAGGCGTTGCGGTCGTTGGGCATCCTCGGCACTAACTGGAGTGGCATTCTCGCTCCCGGCATCTGATGCAACGGAAGTTGAGGGTTGATGATCCAGAGGATTTTGCTGCCAGGCCTCTTGCAGCGCTGCACCGAGGGCGAGAGCGGTAGATCGAGATACGCTGTTGCCAATAATCCTCCACTGTTCGCTGGGGGAACCTATAATCACATCGCTCTCGAGAAATCCTTGCGCTCGCCGAGCTTCCCGAATGCTTAGTACCCGATGCTGCTGCCAGTGTAGCACCCGTCCGTTAATGGCACAGGCGGCCGCAGGCGCGGTCGTGATCGTCGACGTCAGCCCGTCCTGCGGGACTCGCGACCAGGACCTACTTTTAGGGCCTTTTTGCATCCCTCCGCCTTTTAAGAACTTCTCGGCCAGGGCCTGTGGCATTGCACCTGTCCGAATCGCGCTCATCGCACCTTGTACAGGCGGAAAAATTGGGATATGGCGGATCATTTGCCTCTTCCAAGATTGTTCAGTACTCACCGTGCGGTGGTCGGGATAGGTAATGCACGTCTGGATGTGAGAATCTTGGATATCTGGGAGATCTCCCAGGCTTTTCCGCACTGATATGTACTGAAAGGGCGTCGGGAGAAATCGCCGTTCTCCGAATTTTTGCTTGTTTGCCTCATTTGTGCCTAATGATAGACCTGAGGTTTCTTGTGGGTGCGAATGTGTCAAGGTTGCCGGCGGTATGGGAATCAGCCCTGGCGCTGCGATGGTGACGAAGAGCCTGGATCTTTTCTGAGGGTCGCCAGACGACCAAGCGTCTAAGAGGTGTTGGGAAACTTGATATCCCAGACCGACTAGAGTGCAAAGTAGCTGTGGGAATATTCCTAATTCTCCTTTGTCCCGATGGGCCATAGCTACCACGTTTTCGAGAATGGCATATTTCGGTCGGTAGACGTCGATGTAGGCGGCTACCGAAGCTACCATGGAGATGTTACGTAGTGACGTATCACTCGCCTTATTACGCTGGAGCCTAGAAAACCCTTGGCACGGGCTCCCAGCTGCGATGAAGTCTATACCACCGACTCTTGCAAAGTGATCGGTGAAATTCCCATCCATAACGTGGCTGAGGTAGTCGTTGACTGAGCCCCAATACACCCAGCACGGATGTTTGTTGCTACAGTTAGACTTGTAGGTGAGCACAGCGTTTTTCGCCCAATCGATGGCATAGAGGAAGTCTACAGCCATTCCGTCCTCAATCCCACGCCCAAAATTCCCACCTCCGGCAAACATATCCAACCCAATCATTCTTGGGCGAGGCGGTGGGGTTCTCGGGTCAAGTCCTTGGTTCAATCCCGTAGGAAAAGGCTGCTGGAGGGGTTTCACTTCGCCGTTTTCCGTCAGATTCGTAGTGATGTACCAGAAGTTCCCTACACCGTTACGATTATACGGGCTGGGGATTTGCTCTCGTTCTTGGTAAAAGCGGATATGACATTTGGGGCCGATAAGCTCGGGAACGGTTTCGAAAAAGTCTTTCGTCCATATTAGTTCGTTAGGAGGCCTGTGGCTTTCGGAATGCATGGTACGTCGAATAAGTCGACGGACGAGGATGGTCTGGGATTCCAGGATGTACTTTTCTACTACGACGGGGTCTAACCGATCCGAAATTTTGTTTGAAGAGTCGTACGAGTCTATCGGCCTCCAAGAAGGGTCGCCGTTCTGTTTGACCGGAACAAGGACAGTATCGCCAATGGCGACCTTTGCCAGAATTTCTTCCCAGAGGGAGTTCTGGGACCGGCATTGACAGACGAAGTCTGAGCTCTTGATTGTTGTAAAGCAATGGTCCTTTGTGTCAAACTTTTGTCGGATAAAGAAGTGAGGTAAATCATTGGTGGAACCATTTGTAGCTGCATGGCTCTTCAGCCAAGAAATGCTCACTTGTCCAACAACGTCCTTTCTTCGGAGGGGAGAATCATTGCAGTTGCAGTTTGAGGATAGGAAAAGCTCGTTCCTAAAGGAATAGACCCCACCGGCCAAGGTTGTAGCCGATGGAGAATATAGCCAAATAACATCTAGGCGCTCTCCGTAGCAGTCCCGCCGAGTATTTTGGATGTAAGCATACCACAGATCTGACCCATCTTTCCACAGCGTAGATTCCTCTGGACGAATGGCTACAAAGTCTCCACTTTGGAGCTTGTCTGTCTTGAGGATTGGTATAGAGCTTGTCAGTACCTGCGCGCGCTGAGCATCGGTAAAGCCAAGCAAACGGCTCCGCTTCTCAGTAGCTGCTTGAACTCGGCGTCTGTTTGGCTCTTTGATCTCGAAGAACCTCGTAAGCTGAGAGATGTGCTTGAAATTCTCAAAGACATAAGGAGTCACAAGAGTTTTCCCAGTTCCAGTAGTCCTTTTTAATGGTTCTTCTGCTCTTTCTTCGTCGGCAATGTAGTTGATATCACCCCAAAACTGGTCTTTGTGGGTATTGTCGATAACCGACCAACTTTCCTTCCATAAAAAGCTTGCGTAGGAGACTACCATTTGGCGGAAGTCGTTCTTCTTTTCTTGTGCGCCACATTTGGCGATCCATCGTTGAAATTGTTGGCTTTTCCCGTGCCGCCGGGTCGTAAACTCGTAAAAGTCGGACTTGAAGTTCTCGAGAGATACATTTTGATGATTACTCACGTAGTCCACGAAGTGTTTCGCCAGGTCCGCGATCCATAAGAAGGGCGTATGGTATGGCTTATAGTCAGATGCAGGCTCCTTTAGTAGGTACCATACTTCCTCATTCGTCGTCGCGGCATGGATGGACTGAATGGAAATGTTGTCGGTGACGGTTGGAGTGGCTGGATCGCCATACCCCTCCATAGCGAGGGTTTGAAATCCAACCCCTTGAATGTATCGTTCCAGACCATTGAGCGCGATGATCCCATCAATTAGAAGAACGTCACGCCCTTCATGAGTCTGAAGATTGTGAAGTGGCTCTAGTTCATTCTCGCGGCTGATCTTGGTAGCGTTTCCGGGAGAGCCAGATGGCCGATAAATGCGGAAGTCTCGAATCGGAATCATAATGTACCTGTGGTCTGAGGATGCCATTGTATGACCTTCCTAGAAATTGCGTGTAAGTTGTTATTCATTGCGAAAGAATAAATAGTGGAAAGTTTGCGACTGCGACCGGGGTTCTAAACATACTAGTACCTCCTTCAGAGCGATACGCTCAGGAATGGGGGTGAGTGGTGGCGTCCACCCATCGTAAATCGAACTTGGTAAGTTTGATGGTGGGATCTTGACTTGTACCCTTGAACTTCTTGGATTCGGGCAGCTGAGCGGTTTGTTTTCGTTATCGCGGACGATGCCAACGTCATTCTGATTTCCTACTTTTTCGGGCTCAGTAGGTTTGAATTTCGCTTCTGCGAGTTTGACGCGCTTCGGCTGCGGAAGTCGCTCGTCCTCACTAAGGATAGCAACATCCGCAAATTGTTCTTCAAGAGAATCATCTGCGGAAATTGGCGTTAGCGCTGCTGGTGACTGGCGGTAAGATCGAAAAGATAGCATTAAGGACAGTTTTCAGGCGCATTTTAGGAGGCGAACTGCGTCACTTGGGGCTTGTGTACTGCGCGACAAGGCGCGCAGGTGAAATAGCAAAACAAATGCGAGGTGGCACAGCTACTTACTTTCGTCGAACAATTCGGGCATGGCGGGTTAAATGTCTGCAAACAATGTGGAAATGGGCCGTGAGATGTTGAAATGCGACGGTGGAGGGTGACGAGTGTACAGTGGAGCAAAGCTGTGATGCTGCTGCTTAATTTCAGCCGTCATGTTCAGGAAGTCGCGTCTGTCGTCGCGCCGGAACGCGTGGGTCACGGGTGCAGGTGCCGGGCGGCGCAGGCAGCAGGCAGCACCTCTCGTAAGGACTGTCGCAAACCACAAACTGCCACCAAAGGCAATGCATTGTTACATGCAGAAACCTCTGGCAGTGGCTTATTTTCGGTATGTGGGAGTGACATGTGCGATCGGTCTTCGAAGCCCGGTTGCCTCGCGAATACCTTGGCTCATGAACCAAAGCGAGAGGTTGAAGAAATATCGATTGAGGGGCGCCGGGCGTTCTTAACTGGCCTGGCTGTGAGGCAATGTGGTGCAGACGTCCGGGGAGGAAGCTGTTATGCGCTTTTGGAGCTCCATGCATGGATCGGGTTTAGCGCCCGCAGCGTTGCTGGCTGGTGAATTATTTCGAGACGGCGACCAAAGCTCCAACCTCCACCCCACACTCGCCACACCCACCGCTTGCCCGCCATGTCTGGTCGCAGAGACTTTTTGAACCAGCCGGCGCCCGAGAACTACGTCGCTGGTCTCGGTCGTGGTGCCACCGGCTTCACCACCCGTTCCGATCTTGGTCCTGCGCGCGAAGGCCCATCCGAGGAGCAGATCAAGGAAGCGCTTGCGAAGCGCGCCGCAGCTCTCGGCCAGGCGCCACCCACCGCGTACGGCGCCACCGGCAAGGACGACGACGATGACGACGACCGCTACCAGGATCCCGAGAACGAGGTCGGCTTGTTTGCCAACGGCACCTACGACCGCGACGATGACGAGGCGGACCGCATATACCAAGAGGTCGATGAGCGCATGGATCGCCGGAGAAAAGCACGCAGGTTAGTCTTCCCTTCAACAGCTCCCCTGGCCGTCGCAGGAGGCACGTGTTTATCATCTTTGCATGGACAGGCTACCGACACCTTGAATCCGTCTAGGGAGGCTCGCGAAAAGGCCGAGCGTGAAGAATACGAGCGGAACAATCCCAAGATCCAGCAGCAATTCGCCGATCTCAAACGAGCTCTCAGCAGCGTTTCCGAGGAGGACTGGGCCAACCTCCCCGAGGTTGGCGATCTGACGGGCAAGAACAGAAGGCAAAAGCAGAATCTCAGGCAAAGGTTCTACGCCGTGCCCGACAGCGTGATTGCCGCCGCACGAGACGCAGGCCAGCTTGACACTAGCATAGCAGCTGAGGGCGGGGAGAATGCGGATGGCACCATGACCAACTTCGCCGATATTGGAGCCGCCCGTGAGAAGGTGCTTCAAGTTCGCTTGGACCAGGCTACTCAGAATTCCGGAACCGAAACTACCGCAGGCACCGCGTCAAGCATTGACCCGAAGGGATACCTGACTAGTTTGTCGAAGTCTGAACTGAGCGCCGGAGAAGTTCAGGTCGGGGATATAAAGCGTGTTCGGGAGCTCCTGGAGTCTGTTATCAAGACGAACCCAAAGCACGGCCCAGGATGGATTGCTGCTGCACGGCTCGAGCAAGTGGCAGGGCGCACGGTTGCTGCGAGAAACGTCATTGCGCGAGGCTGCGAGCACTGCCCCAAGTCAATCGATTGTTGGGTGGAAAATATCAATCTGAACGATAACCACAACGCCAAAATCATCGCCGCCAGCGCCATCAAGCACAACAATACCTCGGCTCGCTTGTGGCAGGCCGCGGCAGACCTCGAGACTGATTTACGAGCAAAGAAACGAGTTTTTCGCCATGCTCTAGACGCCGTCCCGCAGAGTGTGGATCTCTGGAAGTCTGCTATTGCCTTGGAAGAGGATCCGGCAGACGCTCGTCTGATGCTGGCGAAAGCAACAGAGATCATCCCACTGTCCGTGGAGCTTTGGCTCGCCCTCGCTCGCCTGGAAACACCGGAGAACGCGCAGGTCGTCCTTAATAAGGCTCGCAAGGCAGTTCCTACGAGCCACGAGATTTGGCGTGCTGCTGCTGCGCTACAAGAGCAGCTGGGTAAGACGGACATGGTGTTTAAGGTCATGGAACGTGGTATCAAGTCACTGGCAAAGGAGTCTGCAATGCTCAAGCGCGAAGAGTGGATTTCGGAAGCCGAGAAATGCGAGGACGAAGGAATGGTTATTTCTTGCCAGGCCATCATTAGGGAGACGCTCAGTTGGTCGTTGGACGAGGACGACGACCGTAAGGAAATCTTCATGGAGGACGCCCGTGGGAGCATTGGCAGAGGAAAGTACGAGACAGCTAGGGCCATTTACGCCTATGCTCTCCGCATTTTCCCTACTTCCAAGTCCCTTTGGACGGCTGCGGTCGCTCTCGAGCGCAACCATGGAACAAAGCAGGCGCTCTGGAACCTGCTAGAGAAGGCCGTCGAAGCTTGTCCGAGTGCACAAGAGCTCTGGCTGCTGTTTGCCCGAGAGAGGGAGCACGCTGGCGAACTGGACGAAGCAAGAGATGTCATTCGCCGTGCCTTTAACCAGAACCCCAACAACGAAGACATCTGGCTCGCTGCCGTCAAGATGGAAGCCGATCATGGCAACTACGATAAGGCCCGTGAGCTGCTTATGGTCGCCCGCCGCGAAGCCGGCACAAATCGCGTTTGGTACCGGTCTGTGGCGTATGAGCGGCAACTCGGCAATCTGGAAGCAGCCTTGGATCTCGTCACGCAAGGTCTCCAACTCTTCCCGAAGGAACCCAAGCTCTACATGCAAAAGGGTCAAATCTACGAATCACTCAACAAGATGCCCCAGGCTCGCGAGGCATACACAACAGGGACGCGCCAGTGCCCGCAGTCCGTACCTCTCTATCTCCTCCTCTCGCGCCTCGAAGAGAAGGCCGGCGTCACCGTCAAGGCGCGTTCCGTCCTCGACCGCGCCCGTCTCGCTGTCAAGAAGAACCCCGAACTCTGGACCGAGACGGTCCGGCTGGAACGCCGCGCCGGCAACCTCACGAGAGCGGCGCAGATCATGGCCCAGGCGTTGCAGGAGGTGTCCAACTCGGGCCTGCTGTGGGCCGAGAAGATCTGGCACCTGGAGCCGCGCACGCAGCGCAAGCCGCGCTCGCTCGAGGCCATCAAGAAGGTCGACAACGACCCGATCCTGTTCGTCGCCGTCGCGCGTATCTTCTGGGGCGAGCGCAGGCTGGAGAAGGCGGCGACCTGGTTCGAAAAGGCTATTCTTGTGAACAGCGATCTCGGAGACACTTGGGCGTGGTACTACAAGTTCGTGTGCCAGCACGGCACGGATGAGAAAAGGGAGGAGGTCGTCAGCAAGTGCGTGCTGAGCGAACCGAAGCACGGGGAGGTGTGGCAAGCCATCGCCAAGGATCCGAAGAACTGGGGGAAGAGCGTTGAGGACATTCTGAAGCTTGTTGCCGCGAAGCTTGAGTAGAGTGGTTCTTGATATTGACGATTGATAATTCGGTTTTGAAAAGCGATCTCGTACGGCGGGCATTATGGGGGGCGTCTCGGGGAGGGGGCTATTGCTACTGTTAATGATACCGTCTCTCATGGCAAGTATTTTGAAAGACTTCCCTTTCAAACTTGTTGTGGCGTCTATTAGTAACCACTCCAAGTAAAGTTAGTACTTCAGTTACACAGCTCAACTATTCATTTTCTCAGCTCTTCTTGTTTCAATAAGGACTGTTGGTGCCGAATTTCGACGACTGGACGCCTGCGCAATCGGCATTGGAACACAAATGAGCTAAATAGACTCTCACTCATTGTTTCTACAAAGCAGCATTCCAGTCATCAAAAAGGAAAGATGAAGAGACATGGAGGACCAATACAGTTCTTACACGTATTCCTCAGAGATGAGCACTGATTAAGTCATGAGGTGACGCAAAAAGACTTCGATTGGGTGATTAGCTTTTCAATACCTTTGGCGTGGCCGTCGAAGCTATGTGACGTCTATTACATGCAGATTGTAAGGTTTGGTAAGTTCAGTGACGGTCAAGTGTCGACACCCGCCGCTTTCGGAGCCTCCTGGGTACTGGACATGTCTGAAATACAGTCGCAATGATTTGCCCTTCGCGTTCTGACATAGGTTTTATGAGCCCCACCCCTCGTCTTTTCTACTACTTTTTTATGAACTACTAAGTTTGCTCCACGTGTTTGAGCAATTTATTAATTTTTCAGATTCCTTCACATTCTACCCATTCTATTCCAGCAACGCCTTGACTTTGGCCACGTCCTCACTAACGGCCTTCTCGCTCCTCAAGCTCAACCCCGCCGCCTTCTGCGCCACAGGCACCACATCCTCAATCTGCATACCACGACTCAACCCGCTCACCAGCACGCCCGTGAAGGTGTCGCCCACGCCATTCACACTCACAACCTCCCCATCCCCCAACACCTCCTCCGGCTTGAATAACCGCATATACACGCCACCAACATCCACCTCATCACGAACGTCAGTATCCACACCCCTCGACAGGATCCACGGCGCGGCCTCAGGGCTCTTGAGCCTCCTGTCGCCGCGCCGCAGCAGCATTGCCAGCAGCACGCCGTCCGGGCCGAGCGTGGTCAGGATGGTGGGGACGAGCGGCAGCAGCTGCAGCGCCTGCTGGGGCACGCCGCGGCGCACGAGGTCGGGCGAGGTGGCGTGGGTCAGCAGCGGCGTGGCGCCGCCCTGCGGCAGGTTGAAGGCGTTGGTGACGGCCCAGTGGGCGCGCGTGGCGAGCAGCTCGGCTTCGCGCGCCGTGCGCCACATGGTTTCGAGCTCGATGGCGTTGGGGGTGGTGAGGTCGACGAGCGGGCGGGGGAAGAGCGGGAACGGGTGGCCGTCTTTGCTGGGAGGGGTGAAGAGGCGGGCGGATTTGACGGCCGAGACGGGCTCGAAGGCGGTGCGGGCGCCGGCGCTTTTGGCGGCGCGCAGCCAGGCGTGTAGGGTTTCGGGTGACCAGTTGGCGTCGGCAACGAGCCAGCGGGGGTGCAGGGAGGCGAGAGGCGCGTTGAAGAGGGATTGGACGGTGTATGGGGTGGCGGTGGTGGATTGGATGATGTCCATGTCGGCCATGCCGAGGGTGAGGTTGTTGTGGGCGTCGTTGACGGCGATGTACTGGCCGGTGCGGGCGTCCGGGCGGGTGATGATGCTGGCGGTGGGCAGGCCGGACCGCTCGAGGAGGTCCCGCGCCACCCGGCCCATGACGTCGTCGCCAACGGCGCTGCAGAGGCGGACGGAGCTGCCGGCGAGGTGGGCGGCGCGGGCGATGTTATGGGCCACACCGCCGAGCGTCTGCTGGATGGAGGCCTGGTTGGAGGTGTGGAGTTGCGGGGATATCACGGATCCGGGGGCGGTGTTTGGCGGCGGGATGTAGTTGCATGCAAAGTCAACCGCTACCGCCCCAGTCACGACAACGTCTGCTTTCTCTTGGTCAGCTGGTGCTGCGGCAGCCTGTTGCGGCTCCGCAGCAGGAGTGCTCGACTGAGCGGAGGATGAGGGCTGGGTGTACGATGCGGGTATATTGCTAGTACGTCCACGCCATCAGTCCTATGTACACATGTCAGCCGGCAAAAAGGTGATCCTCTCACTAGTTCTTCGCCGAGCTCTCGCCCTTCATCTCTTCCTCCAACGCCAGAAGCTCCTTTGCAATGTTGGTGGCGCGCTCCACATTGGAGGCGATCAGTGCCCTGTTAGCCGGCACCGACTTGCCCTTGGTGAGCTCCTTGATTTTGCTGAGGATGAAAGGAGTGTTGCGGGCGCCGGTGATGCCAAGCACTTCAGCTTCGGCGACAGCCTGATCGATGATGCCATCGATCTCCTCCTTGGGAATTGCCGCAGAAGTGGGGACCGGGTTAGCAAAGCTGATACCGGAGGACAGACCCAGAGCATGTTGGGCGTCTGCTAGATGTTAACACGAGGCCGGAGGACACAAGGGGATGGCAGGCTTACAGATCATAGCAGCGGCCTCCTTCTCATTCTGGACGACTGACGGGCTCTTGACACCGCTCTCCCTCGACCAGAATGCGGGGAACTCGACAGAGCCAGAGCGGCCATCGGCAAAGGTTGCAACAGCAACACCCTGAGTCTCGAGGCACTCGAGAGTTCGGGGAATATCCAAAAAGCTTTTGCAGCCGCTGCTGACAACAGCAACTGGGGTCCTCCCAAGCTCAGTCAGATCGGCAGAGATGTCCATGGTGTTCTCGCCGCCGCGGTGGACACCACCAAGGCCACCGGTTCCGAAGACCTTGATGCCTGCAAGGTGGGCCAGGATCATGGTGCCTGCCACCGTCGTACCGCCGGTGAACTTGCCCTGGTCGGGACCCAGGAGTCTCTGTAGCGCATCAGATCAATGAGGCCAGTGAGGTGTACGAATCAATTACCATGCCGCAGCTGTAAGCCAAGTCACGGCGCGAGACCTTCAGGGTACCCTCCTTGCCAGCGGATGCAGCTATTCTAATAAGTTCCTCGGGGTCCAGTCCGACGCGGGCTACACCGTCCAGAATCCCGATGGTTGCGGGAACACCTCCCATAGTACGCACGATGCTCTCAAGGTGGGATGCGAGAGCGACATTGTCAGGGTAGGGAAAGCCTGGGAACGTTACAAACTTTGGAGCCACCATGCGTACAATATAGTCCTCTTACCGTGAGTGTAAATTGTAGTCTCCAATGCCACAACAGGTCTCTTTTTGGAGCCGTGCAGAGCCTCTCTGACCTCATCGGAGACTTGGAGGACAGAAGAGACGGATGTCTTAGCCGGCTTGACGAACATGCTGATGGTCCTCCGGCAGGGCGCGCGATGCCGGAGGACTTGACGAGCAGAAGCCATGGCCAACATGATTGCGAGAGAAATAAACCAAAAAGAAAAGAAATGGAGGTAGATGCGAAAAAAATCGGCGGCTTGCGGGAGCTGGCCGGATATGTACTTGGGCAGATAGAGGTGGCCGTCGGCCAGAGCACCAGAGGTCCAAGCGGTGGCTCGAAGCGGGACTCCTGGGCGGTGGCTTGTTTAGGCAAGAGGAGGGAAGAGTGGGAGGCAGGTGGTGGGCGCGATGACGGCTTGGCGCTGCAGGGATCTGCGGGCCCAAGCTCAGGCGCTGTAGCGAACACGTCTCCGGGACGCATCATCACCTCGCGCGACAGCCTGAGAGCTACTTCCCAGCTCCTACAGCATCGCCCTACCTCCGCCTTCGGTCAATGCTGGACACACTGCCCGTGCGGTGAAAAATGAGGTCGATTCCGTTTGCTCTGGGCTGCCTGTCCGCCCTGCTAGCCCACAGCCCGCTCGCCCAAGCTGCGGACAATAGCTCCGACCCGCTCTCCTCCAAGCAGATTCTCCAGGGCGCCTTCAAGCCCCCGCACGTCTTCAAGAACGTCAACCTCGTGCGCAATGTCAACCTCGAGAAGGCCTATCCGCGCGAGACCATCAATGTTGTCATCGAGAACGTCGACGAGAAGCCCCAGGACGAATACTACCTGCCCTTCGAGGCCGGCCTGATTGCCCAAATAGGCGGCTTGGAGGTCAGGGACAAGAAGGATGCCGCGAAGCCCGCTTTCGACGTCGAGGTTGTCGAGTTCGATGCCTACAGGTATGTCTGCCTCCACTGCTGCGCTCCCAGATGGGCCGACTAACGCTTGCGTAAGCTCGACTGAGTTCTACCGCGTTCGCCTTCCTGAGCCCCTCAAGCCTTCCGAGCAGCAGACCCTCAGCATTTCCTACTCCGTCCTCGCCGCATTGAAGCCGCGCCCCGCTGCCATTGAGCAGCGCGACAAGCAATACGTCGAGTACAGCTTCAGCGCCTACGTGCCCTCGGCCTACACCACCCTGAAGCAGAAGACGAAGCTCAAGTTCCCCAACGCCGACATCCCCGACTACACCGTCCTGCCCGCTCCGAATGCCGACAACGCCGAGGACCCCACCAAGCAGGGCTCTAGCTTCACCTACGGTCCCTACAACGAAATTCCCGCCGGCGCCCAGGAGCCCGTCAGCGTCCGTTATGAATTCACCAAGCCGCTCTCCCATGCTACCCGCTTGGAGCGTGACCTGGAAGTCAGCCACTGGGGTGGTAACCTGGCTGCCGAGGAGCGCTACTGGCTGACCAACCGCGGCGCCTCCCTGAAGAACCACTTCTCGCGTGTTCAGTGGCAGATGACCGTCTATGCGAGCCCGCCCACCTCGGCTCTCAGCGCCCTGAAGATGCCTCTCCAGGCCGGCTCTGTCGACGCCTACTTCACCGACGACATCGGAAACGTCTCCACTAGCCGCTTCAGGGCTACTCCGCGCGAGTCCAACCTTGAGGTTAGGCCCCGCTACCCCGTTTTTGGTGGCTGGAACTACAGCTTCAGGGTCGGATGGAACGGCGATCTGAAGTCTTACCTGAGGAAGCTGCAGACGGGTGACAGCTACATCCTCAAGGTTCCTTTCCTCGAGGGCCCCAAGAACAGCGAGGGTATCGAGTACGAGCGCGTTGACGTCCGCGTCATCCTTCCCGAGGGTGCCAAGTAAGTCTGCACTACCATCCTCAAACAACGACTGCTGACGCGTCAAATTAGGAATGTCAAGTTCGAAACCACCGTCCCCATCATTTCCAATGAGACGACTCTGCACCGCACCTTCATGGACACTGTCGGCCGCACCACCCTCCACCTCAGTGCCCTCAACCTCAACGATGAGTGGAGGGACCGCGACCTTATTGTACGTATCGCTTCCTTTTTTTCCTCGAATTCAGTGCTAATGATCCATGCGGTAGATCACCTACGATTACGCCTTCATCGAGGCTTTCCGTAAGCCCGTCACCATCACTTTGGGCATGTTCGCCGTCTTTGCCGCCGCTTGGGTGCTGGGAAGCATCGATACAAGCATCGGAGCTAAGCAGAAGGTCAAGGCGTAAGTTTTTGGGCACATGGCAAGGATGAAAATATTTTGAATGTAGATTCGCAAAAGAATTGAAGCGTTTTGTTAATGTTGAAACACAACTGCGGCGAGAGTGCTTGATGCATACTATTTAAAGCATCCAATCACGACCTTCAGACTGTGGCTTCTTGTGCCTTGTTGTACCTAACACAGCCGACTGAAAGCCTGAGCGGAGCTGACCTTCGGGAGCATTAATATGCCCTTCAGGCACCCTTCACTGCCTCCAACAACCCTCAATGTTCTCTACACTACCATGGATAATCCAACGCCGTTTCAATTCTCGACAAGCATTCTGAGACCCTTTTTCGAAGCAACAGCACCCAAACTTGTTCCGATCGATGCTGGTAAGCCGATAACATGATCAGCATGAAGATTATCACCGTCCCCCACGGCCTCCTCGGCACGTTGGTATTTTCTGGACCATACTAGCCGTCAACATTGTATGCTCTTGCAACTCTGGATCAACGCTCTGGGCTTTGCCATCGATCACGAGGAAGACTTGCAGTCATTTTCTTAACGGTGTTGTACCTTGTCATATTTCCAACGCTATCTAGCTGGTTACACAACGACTTTTTTCCCGGTCATGAAGTTTAACTAAACCATCTACCCTTTCCCGTTCAATTCAGAATCCAGTTGCAGCCAGATCAACTTCATTCTTCACAATGGTAGTACGATCGGCCTGTTAGGGGCAGTTCACATAACTGAAGAACACATTGCGGAGGCAGGCATAAAAATCGATAAATACAATCCCGTGACTGGAAGAGGCCTTGAGGGGGAACTCTATGGACGTATTCTTAACTATTTCCTTGAAACACTTCTCAGCTAACAAATACGCCATCTAGAACTCCAATGCGATAACATGGGAATCCGAGGCAAACTTGATGCTCACCGGGCCGGCTTGGTAATCGGACGGAGCGAGTGGGGTCTTCTCTTGATCGCCATGTGAGATTGGGGACTGCCATTTAGGAAGGAAACTGCGACACGTATGGTGCATGGGTGGATCAAGTCCGTGAGGAGTTCTTTGCAATGGTTTCCAAAATCGAAATCACCAGGTCCGGTGAACCCATACATTGAGGTCAGTATCATACAATGACTCGCCAATTCCATTGTGCTGACATAGTAAAGTTACATCATAATTCCATCCTCACTGGATTCACAGGACATCCCGACTCCAGGTCCTCACGCAGTGGATGTGCTTTCTGCAAGATGGGCTGAGGACGGCACCATACAGCTCATGCGATCATGCCAAAGAAGTACGAGATGCCAGTCTTCCTGACTTAGAGCAGTGCCGGAGGAATTTTCATCAACTCGGACTCATTTTGTTAGAATATCAGCTAGCACTGGTGCTGGTGTAGCACCATACTTTTTCTGATTGAACATGGTATCAACAAATTATTCTCGTTTGTTTGCTCTGGTATAAATGAAAAAGCCATGGCGTCACCGTTCCAGTCTCACGCAGAAACAGCCTCCCCAGCCCCATCACCTGCGTGTCACCAAGCAGCCACCACCCGTGACTTTACCCAGGGAACGAGCGAACGTTTCTCTCACTCACTTCCACCACCCAAGATAGTCAGATCGTCCAGGTAACCACCCGGGACCGTGCACACCACTCGCAGGTGACGCCCCCGGGTGCACAGACCAGCTGGGGTCTTTATATACCCGGCCATTCCCCGACCGAGCCACCCTTTTTCCTTCTTCAGCTCTCTTTGCCTTTTGGCTTAGATTGGGCAAACCTCGGGTGACGACTACCCTCAAAGGTCGGGGTTCGGGCGGATGGGCAAAAAAGGTGACGACTACCTCCTCCAAAGGTCGCGGCCGACGACGGGGCTGGACATTAATACCGCTCGGGGTGACGACTACCTTAAAGGTCGCGGCCGAACCGACGGGGCTGGATATTAATACTGCTCGTGGTGACGACTACCAGAAGGTCGGGGTGGGAGGGATACAGCACTTAGTGCTGGGGTAAAGAAGCCGTGACTGCACTTGAAATGAAATCAATGATGACTTGAAGGGATTACTGGTGGGCTTGATGGGCTGCAGTAATCTAGTGCTGGGGGTTAATCTGAGGTAGCTTTAGTTAGAAAGATGGTGTTCTTCTGATGAACGGTCTCCCTTTGTGTGTAAGTGAAGTCAACGAAAATGTTCTGATGAGCCTCACCTCTAATACTGGCCCTGTGTACACCTTCCTCCCCCACACTGCCCAGTACAGCAGACTCCACACCACGCCACCGCCGAACACGACGCCGCTCCAGTTCAGCTCCTCAGGTGCAGGGGCCGGCGCCGGTGGCCAGAGCGAGAAGAAGGCGCCGAGCAGACTGAAGGCAATGCTGGCAAGGATGAGGGGAATGCCGATAGCGTTGGGGCCGAGGCTGAAGGAGCCGAATGGGATGTCATGCTCGGTGGAATGGTGGCGTAGGCGTTTTAGTAGCAGCGTGCCGGCGGACAAGATGAAGGTAGCGTAGCTGGCGACAATGACGAGCGAGGTGAAGGCGTTGAAGGCGACAGCGGAGCCGATGTTGATAAGTGCGAGGAGACTAGCGATGATAGCGCTGGTAAGGACGGCATTGAAGGGAATTGTGTTGTTGTGCTTATTGCTGCTTGGGCCGCTGTGCACGCGCGAGAGCCACGACGAGAAGGGGAGCCCATCCTCGCGCGCAAAGGCCCACAGCATGCGGCTGGCTGAGGTAAGGACATTGATGGTAGCGGCGACACATGCAAGGATGATAATGGCGCACATGGCGGTGGCGGCGCGGAAGTCCTCGTTGTCGGGAGACGTGGCATTGGCGAACATCTGGATCAGCGGGTAGCCCGTCGGCGTGGAGAGGATGGACGAGGGATCGCTGCCCAGGCAGAAGGCGATGGCGATTACGGTGCACAAGCCGAGGATGCCGTTGAGAGTAATAGAGGCGAGCATGCTGCGTGGGATCGTCGTTGACGCGTGTTGAATCTCCTCAGCCAGATGTGAGGCGGCATCGCCGCCTGTTGGAATTAGTGTCGGCAGGAAATAGAAAGGAAGCGCTTAGTTACCAACGAATGCAAACATGGTGGCTGACAAGCCGATGAAGAAGGACAGCCCGTCTGTCGACCATCCTCCACCATTGTAGAAGGTGGCAAACACTTCATCTGCGCTTGCTTTCGGAGCCAGGACTACCAGCGGAATCACAAGAGCCAAGAAGCCGGTGACGTGGAGGCCGAAAAAGATGAGCTCTATCACCGGCAGCAAGGGTTTTGTGACGGTGTTGACGAAGAACGACACGAGGACGACGGCAATGTGCAGAAGCGTGCCATGCCAGCGCTGGAACTCGTAGTCTGGGTAGTTGAGCACGAGCAGGCCTTGGATCAGTGTACCTGACAGGTAGCTCGAGGATGCTGTCGTACACTGCCAAGCGATGACGCAGGTCCAGCCGGTGATGTAGCTGAGGAATTTGGAGCACGAAGGAGGTGACAGAATCGCGACCCTGCCGAGACATGAATTAGCGGAAAAGGCTGGAATCACTTATCGGTGAGCCGGTGGATACCAGTTGTATTGACCCCCAGCGAGCGGAATCCTGTTGTGGCCGTGTCAGTTGGACTGTCGGCCGAAGGAGCAAAGCGTTCAGACATTGAGGCCATTTCGGCCATGACCACGACTTGTAGAATCGTCCCAATCCAGACGAAGATATACCCATAGATGAGGCCCGCATTTCCTCCGTTCTGAAGGCCTCCCCCAAAAAGACTGAGCAGCGTTAGCGATTGATATCGAGCGCTGTTGTGCCACTGACACGAGCATCGCCTCCCACGAAATGACAAGACAGCACGTGAAACCGACAATGTGCACGAGGCCGAAGATTCGCTGCGAAGAAAATGTGTTTAGCATTCCCTGCTGAGGTTGAACGGCCGTCGCGCATACCTTCAGCTGGGCCCTTTTGCCAAAATGCGCCATGTCTTCTGCATCGCTGCTGTACCCACTGACTGGCTCATGGGCCATCGCCATTGGAACTTTGTCAGGCATCAGGAAATCTTTCTGCGTAAAGTGAGTGAGTAGTGGAGAGAGAAGGGGTCGAGAAGCGATGGCGGAGAGGATAATAAGCGCGAAACCCCCATGATGCACGAGGGAAAAAGCGCATCGTAGCTGGCCATTCTCAGAAGCCGAAGCGTTGTGCAGGGTCTGAAATCACGTCGTACGCATGCACGTTGTACATACCAAGCCGGAGGGCAGATCCTTCCAATGGCGGCTGATATCAACCTACCTCTTGCGACGTAGCGTCGTTTCCGAGCTCCAATCATCAGTCATGCAGCCTCGCCTGGAGCTGCGGCCCACGGCACATGCGTGCGTTCAGGTAGAAACGTCTTGCTCCGATATGTATATTATCCATGCGTCTAGGTATTTAGACTTTCAGATCTGGAACCTACTGTTGCCCTTTGCGGATGAATACGAAGCGGACAGGTCATCACCTCGGCTTGTCCGACATGCATCAGAGTTTGTGTCGGATCGGCTGAGGGCGCTTCGACGTGACTCCAGAAGCTGCTGCGAAAACTGTTACACTCATTCCTCTAGTACTCTACATTGACCGGCTGCAATCCCATGCGACCATTTTCAAACGCCTTTGGCTTATACTTACTCAATTCCTCAATGCTCGCTTTCCTTGGAGCATCGGAGTCGGCACCGATCGCCTCGAGCCACTTCGGGTCGATCTCTTTCACGCTCAGATAGGGCGACAGATCGGCGCCCGGAGTCTTGTTCTCACGCGTAAGACCCATGCCCAAGAATGCCCACATGTTGCGGCCATTTTGGTATTCTATCTCGTAGTCTTCGTAACGAGGCTCCTGTATTGCTTGCACTAAAGACAAGTCAGCCCCTGTTCCCTCTTCTCAGCGTTCAACCAAAACTTACTGTAATGCAGCGACGAACCAGGCCACACAGCTGTGGAAGAGACGCATTAGCTCAAGTCGTGTCGAAGCTCTCGGAACTCACCGTTGATGCGGCCAGTATCGTTGTTCTTGTACCAAGAGCGGCAGCTATCCTTCCACACGGTATGCTTGTACCACTCTTGAGCGTGCTCATTGAAGAGGTCCGTGACGTCCTGCTTCGGCGCAAAGCTCTTGATGTGTTCCTTCTGCATCTTCTTGATATACTTCACAGTGTACTGGACGACTTCGCCCAACGGACCGGCAACGCTTCCGTTCTCGACCGGCCTGCAGCACCATCAGTCACAGTCATACGACTCACTTCGCCCTCACTTACCACGTCGGACCGATGTACATGAAGAAGTTGGGCATGTCGGGCACCGTGATCCCAAGGTAACTCTCGGGCGCATCCTTCCACTTCTCGGCCAGATCGACGCCGTTCCTGCCGACGACGGGGAAGCGCGGACGGTAGGTGACGTCGAAGCCGGTGGCGCAGACGACGGTGTCGCACTTGCGCTCCACTCCGTCAGCGCCGACGACGCCGTCCTCGGTCAGGCGCTCGACGGCGGTGAAGTGGACGTCGACGTTGTCCTTGGTGATGGCCTCCATGTACGGGTCGCCGGGGGTGACGCGCCTGCAGCCGAGCTGGAAGCGGGGCGTGAAGCCGTCGACGAGGCGCGGGTCCTTGATCCACTGGCGCATGCGGGCGCGCATCTTGTTCTGGGCCTCGGTCTGCTTGGCGCTGCCGGCGTACATGACCTCGAAGATGTCGTTGACCTGGTCCTCGATGCTCTTTGCGTGCGCGACCATCTTCTGCGGGTCGCGGCGGAAGGCGTCCTTCATCTCGTCAGCGTACTCGACGATCTGCTCGGCGTTTTCCGTCATCTGGACGAACCAGACGCCGGTGCGCACGAAGACGTCGAGGTGGTTGACGTGCGGCTGCATGTGCGGCACCGTCTGGATGGAGCTGGCGCCCGAGCCGACGACGGCCACCCTCTCCCCTGCCCACTGCCGCTGCTGGTAGTCGTTCGGCCAGCGCGCCGTGTGCACCACACGGCCTTTGAACCTGTCCTTCAGCCCGGGCAGGTCTGGCCACTTGAAGTTGTTCAAGATGCCCGTCGCGTACAACAGCACGTCGCACTCCTCCTCAAACTCGCGCGGGGCTGTGTTCCCGCTACCGTCAGTCTGCCGTAGCCGCACCTTCCATTTTCCAGCGTCCTCGTTCCACCGCGCCTCGATGACCTCGGTGTGGAAGGTCATGTACTTGCGCAGGTCGAACACCTCACACACCTTGTCCAGGTATTTCCAGATGTCCGGCGCGTACGAGTGGTACCGCGGCCAGTCCGGATTGAGCGCGAAGCTGACAATGAGCTTGGGGCACATCCATGGGAGAACACGACTCACTTGTAAGTGTAGGCATGGCTTGGGATATCACACGCGCACCCGGGATATCGGTTCTCCAGCCACGTGCCGCCCATGTCCTCGTTCTTCTCGTAGATTTTGAACTCGACATTCTCGCAGCTCTTTTGAATGTGGTACGCCAGCATGATCCCCGAGAAACCCGCGCCGATCGTGAGCACCTTCACCTTGCGTGTTGCCGGGTCATCCAGAAGAATGTCTGGAATGTCGTAGCCTGCCGACCCAGGCGTCGAGTAGTCCCACACTCCATTCTTGACGAAGTTTCGAGAGACGCCGTTGAGGTCTGGTGCCATGTTTGCCAGTTCTGAAGTTCAGGAGACTTGGTGGTCGGGGAAATCCATCTGGATGCCAGTAGTTTTATAGGGAAGACGCGATGCCTAGCTTGCGGTTCTCGCAGATGGCACCACAGGGCGGGGGATCAGGCATTCTTCGGTCACAGACGCCTCTGGTCATGTACAGGGTCTCTACACCTCCTTCAACCAATAGCCACTGTCACGGCAGACAGCCCCACCTCTTCGCTCGCTTCTCTCCACCCGCAAGAAACTCCTGCTCTCCATAACCGACAGGACGCCTAGGCAAGTTGGGCCATGAACCAAACCAGCGGATCTACTACCACATTAGTGCAAGAAAACCCTGCTGCCGTTACCAAGGACAGGCCGATGACCCCGCTTCGCCACGAACTTTAGAGGAAAGCGAGAAAGACAGCACTGCATGGTATCTATAATCGACAAGGATGGCGCGGCCTCGGCTTGTCTCATGGGAAAGAAGACATGGTCGAATCAACCGGTGGCATAAAACCCCACGAAATGGCTGGCACGACTAATCAACAAATCCTTCCCGCAGATAACGGCGGTTCCAGATGCGGCTGCGGGGAACGGAGCGGGAATCGAACATGTCCGTGGGCGCTGGCGTTATTTGGTGGGCCTTGTGTGCACCTCGACGCCAATCCCGAGGTTACGGGGACTGGGCCCCACATGCTTCTCCTCATCCTGATTGTGCGGAGTGCACTTTATCTCCTTTCTTCTTTCTGACGAGTGGTACTTGATTACAAACACGATTTTCATGCAAGCATTGGCTAATGCAAGTAGATAGGTGCGCTTGAAAGGTGCTAAATGTGCGTGAGAGAGCCTATGTACGTCAGCTTAAGATGACCCGAGATGATGTGCATGTGCCCCCGGGATACCATCTTCCCGTGGACCGAGTGGCACCATATGTGGGGATACAAGGATGATCGGCGATGAGGTCACCTACAGCTTGTCTTTACGAAACTGGACACGAAGATTCCAGGAAGCTCGTGATGCAACCCAGTCTGATTGTTTAATGTGACCCGCAATCCCGGTCCAAGCTGGTATTCGCTCTAGACCTGTGTATTTCTAATCATCAAAGATGCTACAAGTATCGTACATTGCTCGTAGAAGAACGTAAGGCAGAAAATCCAAGGGGATGGGGGGGCGGCGGTAATGAACGATGACATGAATTCTAGAAAAACAACACAAGAAAGAGGACAGAAACACCAAAGCAAGTACAAGAGGGGAAGATGTCCCTTTAGCGGCCCAATGAACCCGCTACACTCACCGCCATACCATTCCAATCCAGCGCCTAATGTGGGGGGGAATATTTGTCGTTACAGTCGCAACAAAAGCGATCTTTTCGTCAACAGAAAATCATACTCTCAACAAAACCGAGGGCAAGGGGGGCTCTATGCAGTCACTGCCCTAACCGCTTGAAGAAGCAGTCCAAACATGAATCCTCTAGAAACGTCTTCAACTTGCAGGCAATCAAACACCTTGCCGAGAGCCTCTCCGCTCGCCGCCTGGCCCATCACGCTTGTGAGCGCCTGAGGCATGCCGCGCTCGACGAGCAACTTGCGGGCTTTGACGCGAAGCTTCTCCTTCTCCTCATCGCTCATCGGCGCAGGCCATTTCTTTCTCTCCTCGTCCGTGGGCATCGTGTTGAACCGCAACTTTTCAAGGTGCGATGCAATACCAGCGTCGGACGAGTTTGCCTCCAGCACCGTGTCCTGCAGGAGGACGCGGATGCTCTCGAGTTGCGGGTTTCCGGGTCGAAGAAGGAACGTCTTGGCAGCTCCGAGAAGAGTCTTCCGGATCTGCCACGCTGAAGAAAGGGTGTAAAGCTCGTTAATGATGGCGAAAAAAAGCTCTACCGCCATCTGAGTCTCGTTCTCGTTTAGCGGTGCCTTTGACTTGGACTCAGCCTTCGCTTTTCCAGGGTCTGTCTGCGCTCGTGCAAACTTGGGCGGGCTGACTCCCCGCCCGGACTCGCTGAGCATGGACTCCCTAGCCGTCGAAGCCCGAGAGAGGCGTCTGGACTCTTCGCTTCGACTGCCGCGCTTTCGCTCTCGCTCTGGGCTTGATGGAACACCGGGTTCACCGTAAGAATCGGAGATGTCAGATGGTGGAGGCGGGAGGTTGAGGATCTGATCACCACCCATGAGCGGAGAGATATCCAGACTATCTCTTTGCGATGGCGCTCTACTGGGATTGCGGCTGTGCGTCCTGCTTCCTCCGTAAACCGAAGACCTCGACGAGTTCGGCCGAGGCTTGTTTTCAGTGTCCTCTGGGTTGTAGCTTGGCCTGCGCTCCATCTGGGCAATGGGGGCCGGCTGCTGGTCGACGACCGGGAGGCTGCGAATACTCTCTTGACTGCGACGGCCAACGGGACTGCGAACGCCGTCTGTGCTTCGTCTGCCGCTGGCTGAGAGGATGCTCTCGGACCTCAAGTGGGAGGAATTGGGTAGCTCAGAGACGGTGCTTTCTGCCCTCCTGTGCCTGTTCGCTCCGGACGCCTCTTCCGTCTTGTTGCTGTTGGTGGGAGGGTTGGCCATGCTCTTCCTCTTCGGTCCCAAACTACCAAATACTCCAGTGACACCGCCGAAGATGGCTTTGCCACCGGCCGCAGCCTGGTTCGGAGCTTTTGACAAGGTATCAAACATGCCTTTGCCCATCTGCTCGAATGCGGACGGAGTGGGCCAACCGAATCCCTTGTTCGCTCCAGGGATGCCGGTTTCCTTTTCGAGAAACCTTTTCAAGCCCTCGCTCTCGGCAAGTGGTTGCCATCGAACAGCATCGTTGAGGTACCTTTCCAGTTCTCCACGGAGCGAGTTCTTAGTGTGGCCCTTCCATGCAGGCAGGCTCGGATGGGATTCTGTGAATCCAACCCCGGAGACAACCGATATCCGTCGTAGGACCTCGTGCAGAGTCTCGAAGTCGGCGTATTTTCTTGAGATCATCCAACCAGAGTAGGCGTGAATGGAAGGCTCGATTTGGACGAAGTAGTCGCCCACCGGTTTCGATTTTACTATTGACTTGTCTCCAGGCAGAGAGTCGTCGAAGATGGAAATGCATGCGTTGTGCAGCGTCAAAGGTGGCGGTTTGCTGACGCTCTGAGGGCGTCCTCCTAGCGCTGTCGGGGTGGGCGAGGTGACAATCTGGTCGAAGCTGGTGAACGCCTGCTTTGGTGCTGTTGACGTGGATTTGGGCGACTTTTCCTCGTCCGATGAAGATTTTCGGACTGGATCGCTTGTTGGATCTCTCACCTTCGAAGATTCCTGCAGGCTGGTCTTTCCAATAACCGAGTCATGAAGAGATTGAGGGCGCTCCTCGTTCTGGTCGCTCTGGGACGACGTCGGCGTAAACGCTTCCTGCGTCGTGCCGTCCGAGACTTCGTCACTGAGTCCCGAGGTGGATTTCTTCCTATCCAGCTTCGTCTCCCCCTTGTCGTGTGGCTTGGTTGCCTCTTCCTCCTGAATCATCTGTGTCAGCCGTTGGGCCTCCTTCATCGCTTCATCCATAGCTTCCTGAGCCTTGCTGACAACCCGACGGTGCGTTGCATTGGTCTGGGCTTCTCCCGCGTGCTCCTCTACAGTCTCCGCGGCTTCCACTTGATTTTTAACGTCCTCGAGCTTATTGCCCTTCGAGCCTTCAACCCCCGCATCTATTTCTTTCATGAGCTCCGGCTCGCCTTCCTCCAGCATGTAGACTATCCAGCCATTGATCCATTCGGGCTTGGACATGGTAGTCAGCGCCATCTCTAGGACAACCTTGGCAAGGATTTGCCTCAGGAATATGCGCGCCGGCTTGCAATTATAGGTCTTTGGCTCCAAGTAATTCTCCAAAATATCCTCTGCAACGGCGTCAAACTTCTTCTCTTGGTGTTTTCTATCCAAAACGCTCGACAGCTTGCTTTCCGGTTTAAGCCGCAGGTATGATTGGACGGCCTCAACGGCGGTTGAAGACGGAGAGCTGCCGATGGCGTCGGACAGTTCGTTGAGGAAAACAATCATGATAGCGGATGAGTTCGTAAGATACTCGAGGAAGAAGTCCGCCGGACGTTTCCGGGCGAGGTGGTTGGAAACGGAGAGGATGAAGGCCGTCAAGGTCTGGCGACACGCATTCGGAAAGGCCATTTCGGCGGGCACGATTGGACCGTACCACCATCTGTAGAGCCATCAGCTACGCCCCCAACAAAAGTAACAGTAGTCAGATGTCGCGTGACGCACTTGACATAGTCCCGGACGATGGCATCGGTCAGGTCGGTCAGGGCGGCGGAAGTCTCGGGCTGGAATGTGGAGTAGTCCAGCTGCTTGCCCGAGAAGAGCTGGATATCAACTTCGGAATCCCGCCGGCGTGAGGACTGGGCATCTTTGCTCTGGGCGCGCACGTCCATGACCCTCTTGATGATGTCAAGGCCGATCTCCTTGCGGCGGCGGTCTTCGGCGGCGCGGGTGGCATCGTCGGGGAAGCCACGGAGAGAGCCTTCCCACTGGGCGTGCAGCACGATGCCGCCGACGACTCCGATGAGGACGAGACCGACTCTTCCAAGCATGAGGTAGGTCGTAGCTCCCAGACCCACCAGGCAGGCACCGAGCGTCTCGTTTGTAGCGGTCGACAGGAACTTCAGCGCGCGGTCGGTCAGCGCCTGGAGGTTGACGGGCGGCGGTGGCGGGGACGGCACGTCGCCCGCTGGCGGGCCTATGGCGTCGGCGGGCGCGGCATGGCTGGTGCCGTCGTGGGCGGGTTGCGGCGAGTCGCTGGGCGGCTGCTGAGGCGACTTGTCGGTGGAGGTGCTCATGGCTCTGGGTGCCTGGAAGCGCGCATTTGCTCTGCGGAGGACTCGAGGAGACTTGAGGCTACACAAAAGCTGGGAGGACGGCTAAGGGGCTGAGGCTTGGGGCGTTTCTAATTGTGTGTACGTTCCTGAGCGAAGTAGGCTGATGCTGATCGGAGGGCGCGCACGGGGGGCACGCACCGGGGAAGGGATCACCGCCAGGGCGGCCAGGATGACGCAGCACGGACTAAAAGCTTGTTGCGCGCTGATCCAAAATTTGTGAGAACTCCAGTAAAAAAAATCACTGCCCGCCATGGATGCCTGCGTCGCCTGCCAGAACCCGCTGATCATCGAGGTCGACTACAGCGACAGTGAGGATGACGTCCAAATGGGCGGCTCCAGCAGCGCTGCCGCCAGCGCCCCCAAAACCGTCCCCGACGACGTGCATCTGAACTGTGGATGCCACTACCACTGGTAATTCCGTGTTTGGATTCCTCGCCGTGCGCAGCCAATCTCAGCTAACGCGTCCCCAGGGAGTGTCTGCTGGAGGCGTATTCCGTCACCGAGTGTCCCAATTGTCACGCTAGCATCGTGTCCACCGCTCCCGACGGCGGCCAACAGGTCCTGAGCCACATTCACAACGAGGGCGGCCAGCAGCAGAATGTCGACATCCTGCCGCTGCTCAGCGAGGAGGGCTATCTCAAGGCCTATCCGGAGGAACGCAAATGCCGCGCATTCCTCGAGTTCTGCCGCGACGGCGACGTTGACGCGGTGATTGCCATGCTGCAGGACGACGATAGCGACGAGGATGAGGACGCCATGCAGGATGGTCCCAATATTGATATCCTGCGCTATCAGGACACCCTGGGTGAGATGCAGTCTGGCCTCCACGCTGCGGTACAGGGCGGAAGCGAGGAGATCGCATGGCTGCTCCTGCTCCTCGCCTCGAATTTGGACTACTCTCAATTTCCCCAGGAGGTCTTCGACGCCGCAAAGCAATTTGGTGTGGAGAGAGAAGATCAGGCTGGCAAGGAAGACATCCGGACATTGAAGGACGCGCAGGGCCGGACTGCCGAAGCTCTGGCCGCACAGCTGGGAGGAGTCTGGGCCGGCTGGCCTGGCACGGGGAGGCTCGGAGTCTGATTGAAGGAGCCAGCAGAGGCCACCGATTTTCGATCTGAAGCACAGCGGTGCAGATCCGCACCAAACCAAGAATAGCAATCAGGCGGCCGCGACAGCCTCAAGGAGCTCGCCGTGACCGGTGACAGCGCACCGACAGACGTCATGTACGCGTCGTCGTGGCAGTACATATGCAGGTGGCCCGACCGTCCTAATTGGGATTCTCAGGGTCGACAACGCATAGACTAAAAGACTTGAAGTAGAAAAATGAAACGAAGCAGACGTTTCAATCATCGTATTTATCCTCCCATCATTGCCAAGTGCTATGCCGAAGCAAACACGCGACTTCTAAAGCTAAAAGAAAAACAGGAGGACTGGTAGTTGTTCTCCGCCGTCCGAGTGAAGTCCAAAGCATTCAAAGTTGATGACACCATGCCAGACTCAAAGAAGAAGGCGGTTGATGCTTGATTGCAAGCATCACGACTAGACCTAACACAACGAAGATGCCAGAGCTGGCGCTCACATCTTGACAAACTTCGTGTGGCTGCCCGTGGCAATGACGGGCCCGGCATTGCCGTCGACGACTTTACTGATGGTCACGCTTGTAAAGGCCAGCGTACCTCCCACCTTGTTCGCCCTACCTTCGACTTCGATCGTGTCACCCTCTTTCGCGGATGAGACGTAGGTAACGTGAATGTCTGTAGACACACCGTTCTTGTCCCGCAAGTCCCACGAGGAAATGGCTAGGCCGCCAGCCCAATCGACTAAGGTGGCAGAGACGCTTCCATGCATAATAGACTTGGAATTGACGTGGTTCTTCGATAGGGGAAGGCGTGCGCGAACAAGGCCTTTGGATGCGTGGACAATCTGGATGTCTGCGAGCAGAAACTCGTAGATGGCGCTGATGGGCTTGATGCGAGCCCAGCATTGCTCCACGTGAGCCTTGATCTCCTCGTCGGTGGCCATGTTGCGCGGGGTGATGGGGTGTTTGGTTCGTAAGGAGAAAAGAGTTGAGACGAGAATTCGGCGATGTTTTCTCGCCGAGCGGCTTACGTAATATAACGTCTAGCCGTTTGCGGACTAAGTCTTGTGCAACGCTCAAGGCAGCTGAAACTGGCTGACCTCACGCTTCAACGTCAGCCGCAAGCCAGCCTCCATGTCTCGCAGGAGTCAGTCCGCGAGGAATAGGCTGCAGTGGGCCTTTAAGACAATGGATTGTCTCCAGAGTGGTTTCAACTCAAACCCAACTTCTCACTTTTAATTTTCCAACGTCATCATTTGCATACGAACCCTTGCTTCAGCTCTCTATTGATTTCTTGCGATTTAATCATCTCAATCAACTCGTCGACATGTCTTTCTTGCTGAATTGGTTCGAACCAACTTTCAATGCATTCAATCCGTTCAATTCCCTCCCCTTCGACCTCCGCTGGCGGCTCCTCGTCTTCCAACCCATCGTCCTCATAATCAATTTAATGAAATGCGTCCCTTGGCTTCTCTCCCGTAGCTACACCATTATCCATATCCCCAATCGACACGGTGCTCCTCTTCGAACCCTGATATTCCACCCGCCGGCCCTCAGACCTCAAACCAAAAAATACCCCACTGCCCTCGCCCCTCTCCACGTCTCCATTCATGCCGGAGGATTCATGGGCGGCATCCCAGAATACAATGCCGCATTTGCCTCGCTCCTCTCCTCCCACACCGGCGCCGTCGTTGTATTACCCAGCTACCGCTTCGCGCCGCTGCACCCCTTCCCCGCCGCCATCGACGACATCGACGACGTCTTCGCCTGGCTGCGATCCTACGCCGCACAGCGCCTCGGCGCCGACCCGTCCCTCCTCACAGTCAGCGGCTTCAGCGCCGGTGCGAACCTCGCGCTCGCGGCCACACAGCAGCAGCCAGACCACCCCAGCGTCGGCACCGAAATCAAAGCCAGCGTGACCTTCTACGCGCCCGTCGACCTCCGCTCCCCACCGCACGAGAAGCCCAAGCCCGCCGGCCTCCCGGCGATCACGGGCCCGATGGCGGCCATCCTGCCGCTCTCGGACGCGTACGTCGCGAGCGGGGCTCTGGGATTGTCGCGCGACCAGAACCTAACGGATCCGCGCCTGCACCCGGCGCTGGCGGAGCTGCGCACGCTGCCGGTGCGGATGCTGTTCGTGATCCCGACAGTGGACATCCTGCTGCACGAGCAGCTGGTGTTTGTGGAGCGGCTGCGGCGAGAGCTGGCGGAAAGTAGCAGCGGCGAGGAAGAACGCAGCAGGAGGGCTGTGGAGAGTTTGATTGTGGAGGGGCAGTGGCATGGGTGGGTTGAGCGTGGGTCCTCCCCCCTTTGCAAAGAAAAAGAAAATAAGCTGTGGAAGGTTGACTGACACTGGTACTGCAGGACCTGACTTCACAACTGATACGAAAACGAAGTATGAAGCGTTTGATGCGGCGGTTGGATTCATTCGTGAAACGCATCGACAGCATGGGTGGGAATGGGCGGCATGAGATCGATGCACGCATGATTCTAGGGTCAGCACATGGCTCTGAGACAACTGGGTACTTGGCACCCCAAGATAATCTCCGCTCCATGTAGTCCTCCTATAAGCCTGGACGATCCGTTTACACCGGCAACGCACCCTATTCGCTGCCGAACTCTACCCTCAAATTGACCATGAAACCAAACGCAGCTCAGCTCCATAAGACACCTTTCTCTGTTGCATGATCATGCTGGATGTACGATCGCTCCTAGTGTAAAGTTGTTGATATTTCGTAGCTGGACATGACAAATAATCTTTCACAAGTGCTCGAACGGCGCTGCATACATCGCGAATCAAAAATGATGAGCAGATCAGAAAATGGAACGCCACATAATGCATACCACCTTTGGGCCCGCCAGCTCACATGGTGCGATTTCCTGGGCCCATGATAGCCCTGACATCCCAGACCAACAGCCTTTCATCCCAACCACAGCTGGCACACCAGCCCTCCGCACCGAACAAACACCAATCCACTCCCGTTACAAACTCAGTATGCCGCCCCATGCGGCCCAGCTCCTGGCCACCGCCAAATGCCATTGGGTTCTTTGCCGCCGCGTCGGCTGGATTATTGCCCATGGCGGTGCCGTCCGTCCACACGCGGCACGTCATGTCATAGCTGGCGCTAAGCAACACGTCTGACAGGTGCGGGCTCCACGTCAGCCGGCGCACGGCGTACTCGTGGCCGGGCAAAACGGCGACGGGGCCAGCCCCGGGCTGGCGGATGTCGAAGGTGCGGATGGTGCGGTCGACGCCGGCGGTGGCGATGATGCCGTCACGGTACTTATTCCAGTCATGCGTCAGGGCTTCAGACGGCGGCGCGGCAGCGGGTAGCGGGGCGCCAATGCGCGCCTTGGGCGGCGCGTGGATGGGGACGCTGAGCGTGAGGTGGTTGCTGGCCGAGGCGGGCGTGCGCAGGTCGAATATGCGCAAATGCGAGTCCGACGACACGGCTGATAGCACGCTGGGCGAGTGCGGCGAGAACTGCGCGCTGTAGGTGCACGAGTGCGTGGGCAGCGTTGCGATTGAGGCCGGCGCCTGCGGGTTCCAGATCTTGATCGTACCATCCCACGACGAGGACAGGAAGGTGTCTTTTGTGATGAGGTTCCAGTGTACGGCAAAGACCTCTCGCCCGTGCTCTTGCCAGGATTGGATGGGGAATTCGGACAGAGATATGTCGAACAGCTTGATGCTGCCGTCGCCGCAGGCCGTGAGGATCTGGTTCTCGTGCGCTTCCGACCAGGCGGTATCAAAGAGAGAATCTTGTGTGTCGAACCTGTGTTTTCAACCAACCCGTCAGTTTCTCGGCGAGCTAGATAGCTGCAAGACGTCAAGCAGCGCACCATTTCTCAGCTACAATGCCGTTCGGCGTAAGGCCTAAAATATACAGCCTGCCATTTCCGACGAGACCGAAGTTGGAGGATGCCGCTACGGCTATGCGCGAGTCGAAGAAGGGCGAATATTTAACGCTGTAGCCGTTGTAGCCTTGGGTGCGGAATTCGAGCATGATGTCGGCGGTGGCTGGGCGGGGTTATCATGGGTGGTGCGCGTCGCTTCAAGTACGAGTGTTGGTGGAGTGGTAGCGGCCGGCCAGTTTGCTCATGACTCCGGGCCTGAGCCAAGGAGATGTTGCGCAAAAGTGCTCATGTAGAGCTGGAAAGGCGGCGAGTTGAGGTGGGATGAAGCTTGACTGACGACAGGCTGCATGCGCACGGATGCAGATGCCGAGGTTCGGGCTTGACGCCATCGCCCGCCGTCTTCTTGTAGGCAACCACTTCCGCTGCAAACCTGTCCCCCAGTCAGATCATGTGCCGCCGCTCCAAAGACGCGTTCCAGCAACATGGACGCGTTTGTTTCAAGAAAACGACGTCGCATCTCGTCGGCAGATGACGTACGAGCCCGCGCTCCAGTGCCACCCGGAGAAGACGAGGACTCGACGGATTTTAAGCTCGCTCTTCTGGTATCGCTACATCCGGAAGTCGAGCAAACCTTTCTTCTTGAATTTTTACACGATGCAGAGGGGTCGGTGGAGAAGGCCTCTGCGGCTCTTAAGGATAAGGGAAATTTCGAATCACCCCGGAAGAAACCTTCAACGATCGGATATCAGTCATCACTTTCCCATTTCGCGATCAAAAGTGGCAACGCAGATGACGACGCTACAAGCAAGAAGTTATTGTCGAAGAAAGGGAAAACATTACACCTGTACTCGCCAGAAGATATCGAAAATACTACCCCTTGCTCTATCATTCACAACTTCCTCCCTCCTGATGAAGCAGACGCTTTGCTAAAGGAAATGCTCGCCGAAGCTCCAACATTCGGCAGAGACACTTTCAAACTGTTCGACAGAGTAGTAGAAAGCCCGCACAGTATTTGCTTCTATGTGGATAGCTGGGATGAAGCAGTTCGGCAGAAGAACGATTACATCTACAACGGAAGCCGAATCACTGTAAGGAGACCTCTTCTCGTCTCAAACTCTAGAGCTGATGTTGGAGTAGGACATAAGGCGTACCCTTCCGGAAATGGACAAGGCAAAGGCGAAAGTCCAGAGTGCTGTCAACGCCGAAATAAAGAGGCGCATCGAGAAGTTTCAAGGAGGCGCCAAACTCAGGCATCAGTCTCCCAACGAATGGATTCCCAATGCCTCGTTCGTCAACTGCTACGATGGGGGCTCAGAGAGGCGAGACCCAACGTACAGCCATCCAGTCATTCTTGAGTTGCTAACAATTCTACAGCGTAGGCTACCACTCCGATCAGCTCACGTACGTCGGCCCACGCGCCGTCATCGGCTCGCTCAGCCTGGGCGTCGCGCGCGAGTTCCGCGTCCGCAAGGTCATAGCACGCGACGACAGCTCCTCCGCCGACGAGAAGGCAAGGGAATCCTCCGGTACCGCCCGTGCTGACGTAGAGGGTCAAATTGCGATCCACCTCCCGCACAATTCGCTGCTGGTGATGCACGCAGCGATGCAGGAGGAGTGGAAGCACAGCATCGCGCCGGCGCAGGCCATCGACCCGCACCCGATCGCCGGCAACAAGCGCATCAACATCACGTATCGGCACTACAAGGAGAATCTCCATCCGCGGTACACCCCGCGGTGCAAGTGTAACGTGCCGACCGTGCTGCGGTGCGTGCAGAAGAAGAAAGAAAATAGGGGAAGGTATATGTGGATGTGTCACACCAGCTATTCGCCAGGTCAGGAAGGGTAAGTGTTTTCTTGTCCATCTCTCGGGGGGTTGATGTACTGATAATCGCGTCGCAGCTGTTCTTTCTTCCAGTGGGCTGAGTTCGACGATGACGGAGAACCACCTTGGGCGAAGAATATTGCAAAAGAGGGGAGAGATGAAATTGTCGGAGAAAAAGGGTAGAAGTAATAGGCCAAAATCTCATATTAGATGCAAATAACTGCAGTCTTTCTGCACAGTAGGACGATGCGGTTCGTAATGCGTCGCTTTTGGTGAACTTTTGAATAAAAAAAAAAAAACTTCCTCGACTCCAGCCGATTATCCTTATTCAAGAGCTGAACCATTCATCAGCTACTCCTCTCCCTTACGATGGCCCTCGCTCTCTGCCTCTCCGCCCGATCCAGCACCCAATTGAAGCTCATCACTCCTTCATCCGCCTCCGCCTCAACCTCTGCCCACTCATCCTCCTCCATGTTCATCACCATCGTCAACTGAGTACACCTTTGGAACGCGTCCCTCAAAGCGTACCTGCCACCCGCCGCAACCGCCGCCGAGACGATGCCGGCAACGTCGCGCTCCAAGCGCACAGCGCCCAGCTCGTTGACGCGGCCGTAGTACGCCCAGATGCGCTTCTCGAGCGCCTTGCTGAGGTACGACACGCTGGTCGCGAGCAAGCGGTCGAAGTTGCGCTCGGTCAAGATGCGTTTGATGGGGCGGGTGAGCGCCGACCACGCGCGGTCGAAGCGTGCGCGCACAAGGTCATCGACGGCGTTGGCCTGCTCACCCGCCGTCGCGCTGGTCGAGGGCGCGAGCGTGGGGTCCTGGACGGCGGCCTCGTCGGCGCGTTGCTTGAGCACTGCGAGCTCGTCGGGCGTGATGGTGTAGTCGATGTCGCGGAAGCCCTCGGCGAGGATGGGCCGCATGCGCGGCTTCATGACCTGGTGGAAGGCGACGCTGATGCCGTCAGAGATGAGCTCGGTCGTCTTGGCCTCGAAGCTGTGCTCCATCGACTTCAGCGAGTTCTCGACGAAGACGGCGTCGTGGCCGAACGGGAACTTGTCCACGAGGGCGTTGTGGGCATCACCGTTGACGGGCCCGTCGGAGGTTTGGCTGCCGATGTGGGACTCGACGATGCGTTTGATGTAGTCATTGGCGACGTCGAGGTTGTTCAGGAGCACGAAGAAGGCAATGATCTTGTCCTCTGGAGGCATGCCGCCTTGTATCGCAGCCTTCGGGTAGACATCGTCCCGCATTTTGCGTTGAATCATGCCAACAAAATCAGACCCCAGCACTCGGCCAATGGTTGGCACAACGTTGGAGACGACTCCGCGTTGTGAAGTATTGATCGAGCGCTGGAGAACCTGGTTGACGATATACATCACATCGTCGACAGCTGATGTTACGAACGGGGGGCTTGAACCGAGAGGCTTGTTCGGATTCAAGGAGAGATCGGCTGGAGGCTCATCCAACTGGAAAGCCTTCTCAACCGATCGACGGAAGAAGAAAGTCGCCATGATGTTGTACGGCTCCAGCAGGTGGCCGCTCACTTTCTTGGCGAGGTTGCTGGTGGTGAGGAAATCGGGCATGATCAAAGGAGCGTTGTCGATGCCTTCGAGGTCGGAGTCGAGGGGCTATTTTGTCTTAGTTTCAATTGAAAGCTAATTACTGCATTGCATTTACTTACGGCAGTCTTTGAGGCGAGGAATCTAGTGTACAGAGACCATTTTCCAAGCATTATTGCCGTCTCCCCGAGAAGGCCGTCCACCTCCTTCATGTCTACTCCTTCATCTTCGCTAGCACGGCCAGTGAGTCTGTCTCTCTGGGCCGGCGAGGCTGAGCGGGGAGTTCCGCCACTTGGCACAGGCAAGAAGCTTTGGACAAGGAAAGAAAAGGCGTATGATTTTATGTCGGTCAATTTCCTGTCAATGTTGCGCTCATCGCGCCATGTGTCCAGGATGATGCCACCTTGAACGTCAGCCTCCATCTGGAGGCGCTCAATCACCTTGCCCATCATGCCAGTGCCGTAATGGCGCTCGACCAGCGGCTCGTGGCCGCCCACGATCTGGGCAATGTGCTCAAACAGCTTTGTCAAGGCATTCGCGTAAAAGTAATTCTCTCTGCTCGCGACGGCAGTATTCAGATTCGTGCGGGCTCTCGACGACACGCCGTGACAGACGTAGCGACCATAGGCATCGAGACCGACGTCAGACCTACCGATCAGGGGGAAGAGCTTGAAGAATCGCGTGACGGCGGTGCCATCGCCTTCCTTAGCCGCCTTCTCGAACTCACGCAGGAACAGGCCACATAGCGATTCGGCGGCAGTTTCCAGGGTTACACGCGGCGGATCAGGCACCTCGGCGGTGGGCACAATCTCCTCGGCGAAGCTGCCATTGACGACATCGGCGGGGATGTTGGACGCGCGACTGAGGTAGGTCGCGGCCGTCTCCCAGTCTTGCGGCGCGCCCATGGAGCCGTGCACGCCCAGCACGCACGCCTTGAGCTCGGCGACCTGCTCGACAACCTCCAATGTGGCCTTTACATTCGACTGCTCATTGTCCAGGCGCTTCACGGCGGTCGAGATGCGGCTCGCGGTGGAGGCGGCGTCGGAGAGCATGCCATTGCTAATGGCGCGGGTGTTGACGACCTGGGTGCCGAGATGAGCTCGCAGGAGATCGAGGCGGCCGAGCTCGCGCGAAAGGTCCTCTTGCGAGGCGATCAGGTCGTTGAGGCGAGCGGAAACGTGGGCCTCCTGCTGGTTCAGGTGGGCGAGCGTGGCCTGGATCTCGGCGACGGAGGCGGCCTTGAAGATGTCATGGTGTTGTTGGGCATCGTCGGCGTGGTCGTCCATGGCGGCGCCGGTTGCTGTGGGGAAACAGGTGTTGCGCTGGGCTGGCGGTGATGAAATCGCTTGTCGCCGATTGTCCAACCCAGCCTCGTGCATCATCAAAGCAAGGCCGCCCGGCTCGCCGGCAACTTTGCTTTCTACTACGCACTACTCCTTCTGCTTAGCACAATCTCGCCTGCGCTGCGCAGACCTCCCTCCGACCACCTCTCGCGACCCCTCACGCGCTGTGATCCACGTCTCCCACTGCTGCGCCACGACGCCTCTCCGCGTATCGCCGCTGCCGCTCGACGCCGCAAGCTTACAAGCGCCCGCACACAGCTTCACTCTACCCGCCGCTTCCCTTAAATCCTCCGCGCGCCGTCTCTCTGCGTTCCCGCTTGCGAGTCCCGACCCTTCGCCCTCGACCGCCGAGACCTACGCCGTAAGCCGGAAAACGAGGCGGAATACGAGCAAACATAAACATCTGTTGAAACACCTTCTCCGCCCTATGCCGCCGCCAAGGTGATAGATCTGTGTCTTCTTTCGAGCATTCCTTTTCATTCGCTTCGTGCTCACATGAGCACCTAAATTTATTTCAATCCTACACACCAAATCCACCGCCGTTCCAGCTGAGACTGTCCTCCTTTCCCGCTCGGCCATGGATTTCGCCGGCGACGCCCTGCTGGCGGGCCACCAGCTCTACGCCCGCAGCGGCGTGTCAACCGGAGACGCCTCGGAAAAGCCCGCGGTTTACAAGGTTATTGGCATCATATTAGCGCTGTCCTCCGGCCTATTTATTGGTGTATCGTTCGTGGTCAAAAAGAAGGGATTGCTGTCCGCAAACGAAAAGTACAGCGAGGAAGCCGGTGAAGGCTACGGATACCTCAAAAACTGGATGTGGTGGACCGGCATGACCCTCATGATCATCGGCGAGGTGTGTAACTTTGTCGCCTATGCCTTCGTCGATGCCATCCTGGTCACTCCCATGGGCGCCTTGTCCGTCGTCGTCACCGCCATCCTCTCCGCAATATTCCTCAAAGAGCGCCTGAGTTTCGTGGGCAAGGTCGGCTGCTTCAACTGCATTGTTGGCTCCGTCGTCATCGTCGTCAATGCGCCAGAGCAGTCCTCGGTTTCCACCATTCAGGAGATGAAGAAGCTCGTCGTCACTCCCGGCTTCTTGTCGTACACTGGTGTTGTCATACTCGTCGCCCTCTTTCTCGCTTTTTGGGCGGCGCCCCGGTATGCGAAGAAGACCATGATGATATACATCAGTATATGCAGCATGATTGGAGGGTTGAGCGTTGTTGCTACTCAGGGGCTGGGTTCTGCCATTCTTGCGCAAATCCGAGGTGTTGCACAGTTCAACCAGTGGTTCCTTTACGTTGTCTTGGTTTTTGTTATTGCCACACTTTTGACAGAGATCATTTACCTCAATGTAAGTTTTGAAGAACTGCTGCACCGTGTGGGAATACCGCTAACACAAGGGTGACAGAAAGCCCTCAATATCTATAACGCCGCGCTGGTCACGCCTACGTATTACGTTTTCTTCACTAGTGCCACTATTGTTACTTCTGCCATCCTTTTCCAGGGCTTCAAGGGCACTGGAACGACCATTGCAACAGTGGTCATGGGTTTCTTGCAGATTTGCTCCGGCGTAGTCTTGCTCCAACTTTCCAAGTCTGCTAAAGACGTGCCCGATGCCGCAGTGTTCCAGGGTGACCTCGACCAAGTCCGAACGGTTGCTGAGCAAGAAGAGCCCGAGTACGAGCCAAGAGCTGACACCATTCGTGGTGGTGCTGCTATCATCCGCACTTTCTCTATGGCACGACAGAGGAGGGAAGCTGAGGAGGCGAAGACCCTTGCTTCTGTGAGCATGGAGCCTATCGGAGAGAATGAGTCTATCGAATGGGACGGTCTGCGCAGACGCAGGACGGTGCTCAGCTCAGGTCAGCCGTCAATCCGACGCCAGAAGACGGTGCACCCGCCATTGGGCATGTCGCATTTTCCTGATTCGGATTCCGAGCACGGTACCAACAGCGACGACGATATCCATCCGGGATTCCTCTCGCGTCTGTCAACCCGCCGCAGATCCAAGCGACGCCCATCTCACGCGTCGACACATCCGGTGCCTCTGGAGTCAATTGAAGTTCCTACCAAAACCGCTTCTTTGTCTTCGATGCATTCGAGAGGCCCTCCCCCAGCCCCCAGCTCTATTATAGCTCAAGATTTCGCCACAGACGGCGCTGACCACCCGCATGTGTACGGCCTCCCGGCTGGCCTTCGTGTCGAGGGCCATGGCGACGACACTTCATATCACGCACCACCCGGATCTTCATCCAGCGGCGGTATCCACTGGGCAGCATCTATTGACGAACGGGTGAAATCGCCGGGTAGCAGCGGACTCAATCCGCCTCCGCCCCCGCCTCACACCGCGGGCACAACCGGCTCCAACAAGCGTCAATTCTCCTTCACCAACGTCTTCCATCCCTTCTCACGTCCCGACTCCGCGAACAGCGATCTCCGCCCCATGAGCGCCCGCTCCGGCCTCAGCTTCGCCCATCGCAAACCCGGCCACGCCACCCGCGCCAGCGGCGGAGGCGGCGGAGACACCGAGGAAGAGCGCCTCGGCCTCGTCAAGGGCGACAGCCGCTTCGACGACGACAACGACAACAACAGCAAGCCTCAACAACAGGGCGCCTCGCACCTTCCGCGCCTCTCCGCGGACAGCGACGATGCCTTCTACGGCCGCTACGGCTCGCCGCCCACGTACGGTGACCTCAAGGAGTCCGACATGGAGGACCCCGAGCCCGGTGTGCTGAGCGACGAGGAGCGCTGGACCGTGCCCATGGCCGGCGCCGGCACCGGTGCGCCAACCAGCGCCCCTGGTGGCCACAGCCGCAATCTGACCGGCGGCGGCCTGTCGTCGGCGCCCATTGACGTACGTGTGCCGACCCCGGGCGTACCGCAGGGCGCCGCGGGGGTGGGGAGCAGCAGGGGCGGCTACGCGCACGCTCGGAGCACGAGCGACTCCTCGGATGATTTCGAGGAGGCGATACGGAAGTTGTAAGGGCGGTCACTATGCTTTGTTGTATGTGAGTCGTCGGTTGTTGCGTGCTTGCTTGCGTTGGTGTATTTGAGCGCAGCGTGGTGTTGGAGGAGCTTGCACGTAGGTAGTTGTTTTTCCTTCTTCTTTCCCCCCTTTTGGTTTCAGAACTCGATGAAACTTGATGACCGTCATGAGTGGAGGCAGAAGCTTATTGGGCCTTTGGCTTTTGTTGGGTATTAAGTGTCTAGTGGTGCGTGAGAGTATTGTCAATGAGTTGCTTCACTTTTTCTTTAGTCATTTTGCTTCTTTTTCTTTCCTTTGGTTGGTCTTCGTGCTTTTTTTTGGTTAGGGAACAAAGGTCATGTCCAGGGTATGGGAAAGCAAACTCGGTCGGAGCGCAGGAAATGCGGTGTGACTGGTCTACTCTCAGTTTTTCGAAATGTGTGGATAGAAACAGCGGGTCGGCCCGCAGGAGGGGAAAAAAGAAAGTTCATTTCGTCCTCGATAGAGAAACACGCATGGACGGGTACATGATTGTGTATAAATCAGTATGTACACATGTATGAGGCAGTCTTCTTTGATCCAGCATTTCTATCTGTTATCCAGCTTTGACCAGATTTTTGGTGCTTCTCACGTTGGACCTAGACCATGTTCCTTCTTCTCGTCGGAAAGGCCGGACCCTGCTCTGATTGATCCCGTGCAGCGCCTCTTCAACGCCTCATGACGTCTTCGCCCACACGACCCAGCCTATGACAGCGCAGCCACGCCTAGCCTTGCGGCTATTTTGGGATATCACTGACGCACTGGCGCATAACAAACATTACGACAAGCGAAGAATGTGTCTGAACTGGGGGAGCGGAGGCCTAGCAGTGAGGAGGTATTGCTAGGATCTGGCAATGTGCAAGTGATAGAGTGAGGTGGCGGTGTTGGCACAACGGGTGACAAGAACTTGGCCTTCTAGAAACCTTTGCGTAAGAAATACAGCACTCTACTTGTGTACTTGGTTCCAGTCCCCACAATGTGCAACAGAACGAAGGTATGCACGCAAAGCATGGCTGATTGTCGTTTTTTCCTATTTAAAAAAATACGCCCTTTTCTTTCTCACTCATTCCCATCCAGTCTCAATTGGAAACATCAAATATTTTCACAGCTTACTTGATCTTCAGCTACGCAGCGGCGAACAAGCTCATACCTTTTCCCATGTGCCACCCAAAACGCCATTCCCAGCCAGATCCACTGCCCAGTGATCGCATCTCCACCACAGCAAAACACACAGCAAGGCACTCACAGCGCCCTCACCCGCTTGAAGAACGGATTCTGCATCAGCTTCTCGTTCCCCTTCACCAACTCCCTCATCTTTGCCACCTGCTCCTCCTTCCCCTTCAGCCCTTCCTTCGTGCACTCTTCCTTCCACTTCAGCAGCAAATCCTTCAGCATCCTGCTCCCCTCTTCGACGTCCGTCTTGCTCGCCTGGCCTAGCGCCTCCATGTCCTCGTGCTTGCCCGAGAAATCCTCGAGCTCGTCCGCCTTACGCTTCGCCATGTTGACCACCTTCTGCGGGAAGCGCACCAGTTCCGCCACGTGGATGCCGAATGATTGATCACACACGCCCGGTTCGACCTTGTATAGCAGCGTGACCTCTCTGCGCTTTTCCGTTGCGGCAGCGTCGGCGTCATCGCCGTCCGCCATCGTCAAGTCCTGCTGACGCTCGCCGATGTGCGCGACCACGTGCAAGTTCTGCACCTGTGGGTACGTGTCGACGAGCGCGGTGAGCTCGTGGAAATGCGTGGCGAAGGCCGCGAACGCGCCAATCTCGCGTACAATGTGCTCCGAGATCGCCCAAGCCAGGCCGAAGCCGTCGTACGTGCTGGTGCCGCGGCCCAGCTCATCGATGATGATTAGGCTTTCGCGCGTCGCGCTCTTGAGGATGTTGGCCGTCTCGAGCATCTCCGCCATGAACGTCGACACGCCCTTGAGTGTGCTGTCGCTTGCGCCCACGCGTGCGAGGATGCTATCAAAGATGCAAAGCTCGGCTTCGCTGCACGGCACAAAGCAGCCGACCTGGGCGAGGAGTGCGATGACGCCAATTTGGCGGATGTATGTCGACTTAC
Organism: Lasiodiplodia gonubiensis; assembly: GCA_009829795.1. NCBI lineage: Eukaryota > Fungi > Ascomycota > Dothideomycetes > Botryosphaeriales > Botryosphaeriaceae > Lasiodiplodia > Lasiodiplodia gonubiensis. The sequence continues at coordinate 53,996 of RHKH01000074.1, read as the reverse complement.
CGCCCATGTTAGGGCCGGTGATGATGAGAAATTCTGACTCTCCACGGACAAGAGATACGTCGTTGGTGATAAAAGAGATGTCGTCCTGCATTTCCATGCACGGGTGACGGGCCTCTTTCAAGATTGTGTTGCCAGTTCCACGCTGGTGCATCTTGGGACGGACGTAGGCCGTGGGTGCGTGGACGGATACATGAGCAAAGCTAACAATAACGTCCAAATGCGCGAGGATACCGGCAAGTCTCTCAAGTACCGGGCAGTATGAAGCTGGAGCACATCAGCAAGGCCATCGCGTTCACTGGAGTCCATGATTCTTACAAGCTACATTGACCACCTCATTGACAAGGCCCCGCTGTGTGCGGTTGTAGTTTTCTGAGAGCTGATCAAATTCTCTCCTCAGCTCTGCCAGTTTGTCGGTGGTGAAGTAGACACCGTTTTTTTGTGTCGAGCATTCCTTGTATTGCTTCTTATTTCGGATGCAACCAGCTTCCTAGAACGTCGTCAGCAACCTGATGATCAATCGTACCCTGTCTACTCACGTTGCGGGTCAGACGGAAACACCATCCGTGAACCTTGTGGTTCTCCAAGAATAGCTTCTTGTCGGTGTCCTGATCAAGATCGTCGCCTACTCGCGTGTGCTCGACTTGCATGGTCTTTCTGATCTTTTCCAAGCGCTTGCTGATACTCCGAAGATCATCATCGAACTCAGGCTTGATGATGAACTCGTGGTTGTCTAGCGCCTCCAGGTCGACGGTAGTCTCGACCATTTCCTGGAGTTTAGCCAAACTGTTGGAACATTCCTAGTGAACTGTTAGCGAATGAATCTGAATGACTTCTGGGAATCCAACATTCAACTTCGCAGTATATTCCGTATCCAAAGGATCCTTGTACTGCTCATCCATGACACCCTCCAAGGTTCCCAAGAATCCTGGAAGGCGAATGGTCACTTGATATGCGCGAACGACATCCTCGAGATTTGCCATTTTACGCTGGAACTTCTTTGCCAGGCGGTAAAGGTCCGGGATCGACCGTAGGTGTTCCTCTTGCATCGTTTGTCGTAGCTCAGTATCCATCACGAAGGCTTCGACCAGCTGCTGCCTGCGCTCAATTTCTTTCACATCCATCAGGGGCTGCTTGAGCCACTGGGCAAGGAGTCGGCTACCCAGCGGTGTCTTGCAATGGTTCAGCAAACCATACAAGCTCATGGTCTTGGAGCCATCACGAGGGCCTGGCATCAGGTTCAACGCCTTCAATGCCGCAGCATCGAGCTTCATGAACTGTGCAAGATCGTGCTGGTAAAGCTGATACTGGCCAAAGTTGGTCTGATCGGACATAACTCCCAGGTACCGGATCAGGGCCGCGGCGGCACCCATGGCCAGCTTCAGGTCGGTTTGGGGAAGGGTACCTGCAGCGCGTTCATCGCGTAGCAGGCGAGAGAGATCCTGATCAATGTCCTTGGTGCCAAAGTCGACGGAGCCCCTCTCGGAAACAGCACAGCCGCAGTTGTCGGCGATTGTCCTTAGCTTAGCCAACTCGACATCTTTCCTTGAACTGTCCGCTTGCACCAAGCATTCCCTCGCGCCGAGCTGGATGAGGAGAGATTCGAAGTTGGAGTAGAGGTCATTATCGAGGAACTCGCTGACACCAAGCTCACGCACGCTAGCGTCAGCGAAGCATACACCGACGTGGCGTGCTTCAGATGCCTTGGCCGTGATTTTGACGGATAGGATTATGGGAGCGGAGTCGAGCTGACCGCCGAGGTCCTCCTCGACGTCCTGCAAATTTCCAGGCGAGGCCTGCTTGGTAACCTTCCAATTCGAACGGCCGGTAGACTCCCATATCTCGATGCGCTTGCTTAGACGGAACAGAGCTTCGCGGAGAAAATTGCGAAAGACGGTGATGGAGAGGGTGACGGATTCGAGGCCGGGCTCGCGGCCAAGCTGGCGCAGCACGGATGTGGTTCTGTAGACCTGTTTGCACATCAGTATAGAACTACTATCGTCAAATCTGGTGGCGTACAGTGCGGGCAATGAAGACGGCATCGTCACCGTGGGCAGTGTAGAAGTCGCCGCGGTCGAAAATGCGGACGGTGTCGTCGGCTTTCGTGGGCAGGTTGCGGAAGAACCTGATGAAACCGGACTCGTCTTCGACCTTGAGCTCAGGACGGGAGGCCATGTTGGTTGCCGACGAGGACAGTGGAGGTAGTCTGCAGCGTCAATTGGAGAAGAGAGCAGTCGAGTCGATTGGCGCGGCGGCGACAGTGACACGGCCTACCGGGATACGCGACGCGCGCCGCAGACGCGTCGACCCAGCGTTAATAGGTGGCACGTGCACCGTCCAAGCTCCTCGTCTCTACCGTGCATCATCGACCCTTTGCGTTCTATGCTTTGAATTGGCAGTCGCTTTGGGAATTACATTTGATCATAAAGCGAACGGAAAGATATTCATAAAAAAGGCAGTGTCTTTTGTACCTCCCCCATATGAGCAAAGATGCCAAATCAAGGTTCGCATGAGACTCCCTCATTCTTCTTACGACAGGCCATTGTCAATTCTTGGGAGTGTCCTATTTATTCAATCCCTCGGCACCAATAATACCATTGCATCGAAGACGTTGCTGCTTCCTTCCTCAGCCTTGTCTTTCAAACATTCACACTCCGCACCCCATCATCCGACACGGCTAGAGCACGACCTGCAAAACACCATTAGCATCCTCGTCACCCCTGATTATTGCCGCAGAGCTCACCATTCAAGCTACCATCATGCACTACCCGCAAAATCGCATCCACATACGCCTCGTGCTTCTCCCCCTCGTCCTCTTCCAGCAGCACTCCATCAACCTTGACATGCTTCCCCGCGCTCGTGCCACTTTTGTTGATGCCATCACCTTTCGACACCTCCCCTACCGCGACCAAATTGACCCTCACATGTGACCCCTCTAGACCTGGCACGCCCCTTTTTACCGCGTCCCTCAGATCCTTGAATACAGCTCTTAGCCCCGCCGCTGCGGCGCCAGATGCCAGCGCACCCGGCCTCAACCCATCGTGCTCGATGTACGCCCGCGGCGTCAGGAAGAGGAGGTTCCTCTCCGCATTCACGTGAGGCGGAGTAGCGCCTCCACCTGCCTCTCCTCCCCCTGATTTCATGCCAGCAACAATGGCAGCAGCGGGAGCAGAAACAGCGGCCTTGAAATGATGGAAAGCCAGGTGTACAGAATACAAGACGGCTGTGATGCTGAGATCGATCGGGGCGGTTGGCGGAGGGCCTAAGGTGGGCGGGAAGCCTGGGACGGAAGGGGGGTTGGCGAGCCAGTCGAACAGAGAGTCGGTGGGCGTAAAGAAAGGAGTCGAGGCGGGGGGAAGGGTGTTGATGATCACGAGGGAGAGGGCGCCGGTTGGGCAGAAGGCGGAGGCGTGGGCGAAGGTTTCCGTTTGCGAGCGGAAGGAGGAAAGGGGGGTGTGGAGGTATTGAACGCTGTTTACGGGTGGAGAAAATTGGCTCGTGGTGAGAATGCAGGTTTATACGAGATGGGTGTGGGTTTGAGAAGAGACGATGTGATGCTTACTGTTTGTTCTGGTTGACCAGGTCTAGCATCAAGCGCTGGCCTTCATTTGCAGCGCTATCAGCGATAGTAACGTACGCGCTGTATGTTGCTTTAGACCCGTTATATTCGCGTCTGAAGCTCGCTGTCGACTCACCCTGCAGTGGCCAGCGCCGTCACGACCGCTGCCCCCACTCCTGTTGCTCCGCCCGTGACGAGCACGCCTTTCCCTTCAAGCGCTGGAATGGCGTCCAACACCTCGGAATGGATCGTGCCATTAGAATGGATTTCCTGCTCGTTTCCCGCCATGTCGAGTTATCGACCTTTTCACGCGGTCGTCGCGGATTCCCGCTGCTGAGTGTATGCGGTCGGGATACGGGTGTGATCGGCCATCGCTTGTCTGACGACGGGGAAGTAAATAGTCTCAGGCGCGTGGTATTTCAATCTCCGCAGGCGTCGGCGTGGATCCCCAAGGCTTAGCGTGCCCGGCGCCGGCCGCTGTGGCTGACCATTCGGCGCCGCGGTCTTCGTCTGGGGACTTTAGCTCCCCGAAAAACAAATATGTACATCGCACAGATAGAACAGTAATTAAAAAAGCAATTTGAGATGTGTACCGTCAGAGGTTCCGAGTTGTGCTGCCCTGTGCAAGGCGGGGGCTGACGAATTTGCAAGTAGCCACTCGCGTCGATTCCGTGCGACCAGACGGCCGCAAGGCCAGCCGGGATCAGGAGCCTTAGCCCCGGGTCTACGTCATCGTTAAACGCGGCGCGACCCCTACCGGGCAGCAATCGATAAGGCAACGCGCGCGCGAAAACTGGGATGACAGCTGCAGCAGAACAAGGGCATGGCAGGCACAAGCGCTGCAGTCAGGGCGACGTCAGCCCGTACTGTGCGGGCGCGGATTTTGGCTTCTTGAACTTTCTGCCCGCCTGCTGAGACGTCTCATCTCCCCCTCACTCACCGCACAGCTCGGCTGCTCGCGTCTCCGTCGCAACACCACGATTGCTGGCTCACGCAAGCCATTGTCCGCTCTCTGAGAGCTCGTATCTACAAGCGACAAACTTACCCGCTGCAACTCAACCTTTCAGAGCTCCCGCCCGAACGACACCAACCCACCGTCGCAAACATGAACGGCACGACGACCGCCGGCTTCCTCTCATTCAACAAGAAGCCGCCGCAGCTCCACGTCTGCGGCGAGGACGACGAATTCGACCCGGCGACGCTGCGCTTCTTCCGCGACGAGAGCTTCGACGTGACCTACCACTCGCTCTCCGCCGGGCGCCCTGCCTTCGCCTCCGAGATCGCCGCAGTCCCCGACTCGCTCCAGCTGGGCGAATACTACGCCATCGTTGCCTTTGGCGCCGCCGCCACCGTCTGCCTGCAGCTGGCCCAGAAACCCATGCCCCGCCTGTGCGCCATGGTCACCTATTACCCGGACGTCCTGCCGTCGCCCAACTTCAAATACCCTACCCAGTTGCCTCTCATCATGCACCTCTCCGGCACCCAATCCCTCAGCGGCACCACCATGAAGACCTACTGGTACCGTAGCACTGAGGCGGGCTTTGCTGAGATGGACCTGTCCGAGTACGAACCTGTGGCGGCTGGGCTGGCGTGGAGTAGGACGCTGGGAGCCGTGAGGAAGGGGTTCAAAATCAACGTAGATTTGGAGACCGTGTGGGAGGAGCACCTGCAGCGTAAGCGGCCTTTGCTTTTCTTACGTCTAGATCAATTGCTGGGAGTGACGGTGCTGCAGGGAAGCAATGCCCTATTAAAGCAGCTTAATCACACGTATTCCAGTACCAATTGCATTTGTAGAGCCTTTTTCATTTCACTAGGCAGATGGGCTGATGAATTTCTCTCGCGCGCTTGCAGACAAGTTCCAGGAAAAGGACGCGGCCAAGACCATGGGCACCATGATTCCGCAGCCATATGTCAACCACGTCCCGACCGCCACCGGCGGCATCGGCCGTGGCGACTTGATGCGCTTCTACCGCGACTTCTTCCTCCCTAACATCCCGCCCTCGATGAACATCCGCCTCATCTCGCGCACGGCCGGCGTCGACCGAGTAGTCGATGAGATGGTCGTCTCCTTCCGGCACACGCACGAGATGCCGTGGATCCTGCCTGACGTGCCGCCCACCAACAAGCCCGTGCAGGTCGCCATGGTTAGCGTTGTGTGTATTCGTGGCGGGAAGCTTGTGCACGAAAAGGTATACTGGGACCAGGCGAGCGTCCTGGTCCAGATCGGCTTGCTGGACCCGAACGTCGTTCCCAAAAACATGAAACAGAAGGGATTGGAGCAGCTGCCAATAATTGATGACAACGCCAAGAAGGTGTTGGATGAGGAGGCCATACCCAGCAACGAACTGCTTGACAAGTGGTAATTATGGGGAGACAAAGCAGCAGCAGCAGCAGCAATTTTGGTTAAGGGAAGGTTTCATCTTCTGGATGTGCAGACCGCTTGCGCCGGAATGATTGGAGAGTAGTCACAGTTCAACCGATGAACTTGCAGGTAGGAAGTCTGTAGGTGTCGAGCACCCAGTACTTCCGCCTGACGCCCTCCCACTCGCCGTTCGCGTCGAGATCGGGAATGGGAATCTCCTCCCACTCCGTGTCGAAGCCGGCTTCGAAAAGGTCCATCTCAACAACCTACGAGGGGATGACATGATTAGATGATTACGGAAATAGGTAATGGTAGAGTATGTAGTTAATCCGCTTACCTTCGTGTAGACGTCGTAGCAGATCTTCCTGTCCGCACCAAGACCGTTGAAGAAACCGAATCTGCCTTCTGAGTCGAGCAGTCCGATGACGTACTCGCTGAAGAATTCGCGGAGCGCCTTGTAATCTTCCGCAAAGGTGTCGAAGTAGATGGCGTCGAAAGTGATGTTCTGGGCAACGAGGTCCTCGACGACGTCCTGCCACTTGCCCTCGTGCACCGAGACGCCCTTCTTCTCCGTCCAACCCTCCTCCTTCATGCGCTTCACCACGGCGGGGTGTGCCTCGATAATGTGGTGCTCGGCCGGCTGCTTTTCCTGGATGATCCTGTCGATAATGCCCATACCGTGGCCGATATTGAGCACGCGCAGGCCTTCCTTCGGCAGCAGCAGATCCGCGCTGCGCTGCATGATCGAAGTCTCCCACGCCATCATCACGCCGTTCTTGTCCGCGTCGAGCAATCGGTCTCCGTCAAAAGTGAGCTCCGATGCCAGGTACTCGGCGCTCTTGACGTCAGGATTCGCCGGACCACCCTCCTCGCCATCATCCTTCTTGCCGTCGACGGCCTCTACCACCACGCCCGACGCACTCAGGTCCTCGCCCTTGCCGCTCTCCTCCTGAACGACCTCGTATCCCTCCATCTCCTCGCCCTCCACCACCTGTATCTCCTCGCCGTCGCCTTCCTCTTCGTCCTCCTCGCCGTCCGACTCTCCATTGTCGCCGAGGATCTGGTACTCGTCCAGCCGGCTCAGCAGCAGCTCCGCGCGCACGCCGGCGTCGACGAACAGCCCATAGATGTCCGTCAGGCCCAGGCGCGCCGCAATGCAGCCGGGCGTCTCGCCATTTTTGTCCAAGTCGTTCCAGATGGCGCCATTGGCCATGAGCAGCTTGATTGCCTTGGTTGCCTTCTCGAGGTCTTCCTCGCTGGGCTGCGGCTTCGCCTCTGCCGCATGGCCGTTGGTCTGCTGCTGGTCGCCGTCCTGCGGTTTTTGTTCTTCGACATCGGCAGGCTCGGGCTCGAAGGCGGCAACGGCGGCGTGCAGAGGCGTGTAACCCGTGTCCTCGTCTTGCACGTTGGCGGACGTGTTGCGCAGCAGGTTGCGCAGCGCGGTGACGTCGTGGTTGGTCGCGGCGAGGAGGAGAGAGTGCGTGGATAGATCGGTGTCGACTTCTATACCCTCCATCATCGTGGTTGCTTTTCCCCTTGCTTTACCGAAGAATCAAGGGAGGGAATTGAGTTATTATCAGGTGGAGTGCTGCTGGATGTCAGAAGGGAAGGGCGGAAGGGATGCCAACTAGAAATTCTTGACCAGTGCGGGGAAACGTCGGTGGGATCGGCGTTTAGTTTTCGGGTGTGTGCGATGGTGCATGGGATTGGAGTTTATTGCGACGACAAGGCGACACGAGGCCTACCCGGCGATCTGGTGGGCTATGAACCATTGCTTGGACCTTGCCAATCTTGGATCGCAGTTTTTCGTCATGTTTTCCGCACCTCCTATTCTGAGTTACGAAGTTTACATCTTCCTGTTATGGTCGTCAACTCTTACGGCGCATACGTCTTACTTCGTAACGCTGTCTCGTTGTTACTCTTAGCTCCTCCAGCTTGAGTGATAGCTCTTAGAGATGGAATTCTTTTTCCGCTGTCGCACAACATGACGGCCGGAGACCAAGTATTGAATAGGATTCAATTGACCTAGGCTGTAAGTGATGGAGGCTGCCGCATGACTAGCATTGGAACCGTGTTGCTGCCGACTTGCATATTCTCGTAGTATCACTGCTGTTGGACGTCAGTTCAGCAGAGCGCGCCTCTGAAAGACGAGGTTGCATCATTCGCCTCATTGATTGAGCTGTATATTGTAGAAATCAAAGTATGAATGGTGTTCCACCTGTTCACAATTGGTGATAGTAGCCGGCCGTCTTTCTGGATCATTCATGCAATATACTCCAGAGAATGGAGGACCGCGTGTGACCTGATTCCCAGGACCACCACTGGAATCGAAATGGACTACGTGAGCTGAAGGTAGTCTGTGAATCATGACAGTGATCCGTGCACCTGATACAATCACCTGCTGCGACCACCCATTAATGTGTCCGGCGCAAACGCCCACCGTCACCAAACATCCTCACTTCGCAATCCAACTACTACCACCCGACAGACTCTCTTTACGCCACCTCCTCCAACCACGCATCCCGGTCGTCAAAATTGTCGTCGCGCATTCACCGCAGACTTCCACAATATGGTCATCCCGGATGATACCACCCAGAATACCGTCACAGGGGCTAGAAAACGCCCCCTCGTGGCCAACACACCTGCACTTCGGATTGCGCAACGCGAGCTCAAAGTCAAAGCCGAACTCAGTCTCCGCCTTACCAAAATGGAATCCCTCCTGACCAAGTCGGTTCAAATTAAGAAGCTACTCTTTCAAACCATAGCCGCCCAGCTGACGAGGATGAATGCGGCAATGGGCGGCAACTACAGAAAAGGATCTCTGGAAAATGCCTTCGACATTTTGCATAACGAGGGCCAGAGGATGATGACGGCGGGGAGCTGCGAAGAAGTATGGAAGTACGACAGCGAGTTGCTGGCACATTTCGAACAACTAGAGGCGGACAATGAGAAGTCTCAGAAGGAGTGGAAAGATGCGAGGGACGAACTGCGCATCTTGCGGGTTCGGAGGAAGTATGCGATCAGATGCGTAGAAGTTCTGAAGGCTTACCTAGAGGAGGTCAGACAGAAACAGCAGGAGATGATTTAGAAGCCTACATCTCTCATAAGCGGAGTACAAAGGCGTAGCAAGGCATTTGGAGGACATGTAAGATAGAACAGGAGTGCACAGATATCCGCACCTTCAGGGTGTTCGATGCGGGATGACCAGAAGATCTTTGTTCGGAAACATCGTGGGATGTGATTTCTGTCTAGCACTTTTAATGCGCTCAACAGGGTCAGCAACCATTGCTTGGTCTTTGGCTAGCATGAAAAAGACACTTTTCATACATGGATACCTTCATCTCTAAGATCTTCACAGTTGGCTGGAGTCGTGTAAATCAGACAAAATTTACTCGTACCTTTCGATTTATTTTGAAACTATGAGTGACATTGATGAGGCTGCCATAGCCCAACATTGTTTTTCTTCGCTTCATGACTTACAACAAAGCTTTAATTTGCTAGAATGTTTTAGAGCAACTGCGGTAGCCAATCTGCTATCATTCATTGCCATTTGATCGACATGACATACAATTACAATTATACTAAACTTCCCTACGTCTCTTGTGGGTCATTTTTTTCGGGGAGGTATCAAAGAAGTGTCAAAACAGTGCCATTCAGACCCGATCCATCCAAAAGCACCGCATCCCGCAACCGTTTCCCATTGCAAAGCTTCTGCTTGCATGCGTTCGCAAGTAGCCCGTTAATACATTTTGGAGTGCTCACAGGTTTTCGAATCAGCCAGGACCCATTCCGACCATACCGTTCCCAACCTTCGTACTCTGTCCTTTTAGGTGTGCACTGCTACCTCTGAACAAGCTCTGCCATATGAAAGCCTCACTAAGAAGGAGCTCAATGTCCTTCTCGGTCCAGCTACGAGTAGGTAGACTTTGGAGGAACATCATGACTTCTTGAAAGTCCATCTTGACCAGCTGGTCTGACCATTTGACCAAGAAGGCAGCGCAAACGTAGAGGTGGAAGTCAGAAAAACCGCGTTCCTCAGCCTGTACACGAGTTTTGCGTCAGTAAAGTGCAGTCCTGTCGCAGGCACACTGGGTCGTGAACTGAACGTACCAAATACGTATCCCACATCCTGATGGTGTTCTTTACGCTAATTTCGCGCATGAGAAGACAATTCATCCAGCGGAAACTGAATTGGATGAACTCCACTCCCTCCCGCTCGAGGTGTGTTGCCAGCGTCTTGTCGATCCTGGTTGTGAGGTCACGTAGGCTGGCGACCTGCCTCTGAATACCCGGTTGCGCAAAGATGTAGTTATCTTGAATGCCGTCCAGCAGCTTCGTAAGACACCAGAAGGAATCCGCCTCGACAGCGTCCAATACCGTCTTTGGTAATTGGCCTGGGTCCATTCCCGACTCGATATCTGGGTCCGTGATGTATGCGCCCAAAAACACCTGCCAGAACGGCGTCACCAGATCATTAATGCCCTGGACGTAGCCGCTGGCCGGATGCCGAATAGCCCAGACGTAAAGAATACGTTCCAGAGACCTTTGAGTTGCTTCGTAGCTGTAGAGCTCGAGATGTGGGTTCGTGCGAGGAACATCAATGCTGATCTGGTGCCAGATAGCCTCATCCAGGCCTCGGCCGCGCCCTTTGCTCGACGTGACGGATGGCGTCGTTCCAGCTTCACTGCCCGCATTCGATTTCTCGAAAGCCTGTCTTACGGCTTCCAAGTATTCCCTCCTCTTTCGTTCCAACGTCGTTACCCGGCGTTCGCTGCTCGCGGGAAGGTATCCGAGTAGAAGCTGCCAAGTCATTGGGCGCACCTCCACGGGTATTCCGGACCAAGCTGTCGAGCGCAGATCTGGAAGTGTGATGGTGCTCGACTGTAGGATACGCTTGAACTTATTGATGCGGCCAATTCGCGCCGAGTGCTCTTCCACTTCCTTCTGGGGCGCACCTGGAGGGAGCGCGGGGTGCGCTATGAGATGCAACGCATTTGCCGGGTCGCGGAGGATGTCTTTGTACTGGGGTCGCAAAATCTTCCCCACTGTGGGTTTTGCGGTGGGGTACAATGGGATCGTGTTCCCATTGCGCTCCTCAGCAATGTCACCGCTGTTCATCCTCCAATGCGCCGAATTAAAGTCGGATCCGAGCGGGCTTGTGAGGGAGCTGCCGGTGCCTCCGGGATCTTTTCCTTTGTTGAGGGGTTTCCGTTTGCCTTTCCTTCGCATACTGGCGATGCTTGGCAAGCCGAATTCGTCCTCATCGTCGTCAAATGTAATCTCTGGTTCCTCCTCCTCGTCATCTTCGTTGTCGTCGGGGTCATTGTTGGATTGGAGGTATGAATACGGCTTTTGGGCAGAGGGTGCGGCGGGGCCAGCGCGTGTGGCGGGCGGACTCTCGTGACCGTGTGATTTCTTTGAGTTTGGCGAACGTGGGCGGGAGGAGCTCGAAAGGGAACTGGTTCTGAGCATGAGTCTTCGAGCGAGGCCTGCAAGGGTGGGGCGAATTACAGCGAATCGAAGCGTAGGATGTCGGTGTGGGAGTATGACGCGCCGACTACTTTCTTGCTGTCATAGCTCTTAGCGGCGCCGGAGCTGGTCCGCCAGAAAGGGGAGGCAGAGCTGCGTCCTGTTAGCTAGGTCGTTGTGCGGGAGAGCGAAGAAGTACCCAGCACGGTCTGTCAGGCGCCAAGGGCAACAGGGTTAGCCAGTCTGGCGGCTGCTGAGGGCGTGGGGATGGGTGGTAGCTGTTACGAACCGACCTGGACCATTTCCTTGCGTCGCGCGGGTCAGCAAAGCCTGGGGGTGGAATGGGCGAGGAGCGCGAGGGGCGGGAGTACCTGCTGCTGCTTCTTGCCAGCCATTTGGGGCGAGATGGGTGAGGTGACGGAGGTCACGCAGGAATCTGGGACCGGAGCTGTTACGCTCTGCTGCTTTCTCCAGGCGCGCTGGGGCCTCGAGTCGCCGCCCGCCAGCTTGCGCCAAGCCCTAAGACATAGCCGACCGTGGAAACACCGCTCCTGCCCTAACCTCCTCCTCTTCCAACCTCCGCGCTGTCCCTCGTCACAGCCATCCTTTTCTCCCGACACTTCGTCCACGCGCCCTTCGCTCCAGCGCCTCGACCATCTCGCCTGCTGACCCTGCTGTTTGCTTGGCCACCAGCTCGCCTGTACGACCGCCGCTGAGCAAACACACCCTCGATCGCGTCACGCGCAGCGACTGCTTCGCCCTGCCGGTGCGAAACTAGCTGCGCGCTGGCCTCGGCCCCTCTCCCGCCACTCTCACCTTCGTCGCCCCGCCGCCATTCCGCCCAGCATGGCCGAGCCTGAGGAGCTCGACGAGGATCTCTTCGCCGATCTGTGCGTTTCCACGATGCCTACCGCGCGAAATCTCTGTCTGACGCTCCAATCTGCAGCTACGAGAACGACGAGGCTCCTTCCAAGCCCGCACAGTCCGCTGCCCCCACTGCTCACGCCGTACCGTCCGCCCCGGAACCTGCGCCCGTGGCCGCTCCGTCCGCTGTTGAGCACCAGGTGTCCAGCCACAATGGAGGGATTGCGGGTGCAGGCGATGGTGATGTGAACATGAACGGTGGCGACAACCATGTTGGTCACCATGAGCAGTCTGGAGGTCACGAGCAACCGAGCGGCATTGGCATCAAAGAAGATGGGTAAGTTGACTATTTCGCTCGTCCCAGATTTCGTGCTTTTTTCCCCCCAACATATCACAATACCCAGCAAGGTAAGCGGAACGAGTCGGTATTCCGGATTCCCAAGTGATATGGGACGTTTTGTATGAAGCCCCGAGTCGTGGGCTCCACGCTGTCCTGGCTGCGAAGTACGCATGGAAGATAGCGTAGCCACGTAATGATTGATTCGGGCATGGAGAAATCGGGACAAACTCTCCACTTTCCAAATTTTGGCACAGCGCCAGATTCTGGGCCCCTCGGAATGAAGAGCTGGTTAGGAGCAAGAGAAAAATCAGCCCGATTATTGGAACGGGGATGGGACGGTCTCTGGCGGAAGTCACAATGGAATCGGCCACGCTTGGCCTCCTCGCTCAATTCGCGCAAAAGACATGCCGGTTTGGCTTGTCTTGCATCAGCATCCCTGGGATGAATCACGGGAGAGATAACAAGCGCGTTATTGAGGAACGCCGGAAACTGGTACACAACAGCTTCGATCACCATTTTATGCTCGTCGTCAGCCGCAAATCAGCTCAATCTGCTACCTTTAGGAGCGTAGCTTCTTGTCGAGATAATCTCCATAGAGCCAGCGAGGATAGCTTCGAGCAGGTAGATGGGACTGGGGCATCACTCTCCGTCGCTGGGGTCTGAAGCTACCGGCGCCTAGCACTCGGTTCGTAGCAAAACACAGACGCTTCCTGCCGAACATCAGTGTGCTCTTGCGACGATAGGCCGTGGTGGCGGCGTCGAGTCCACAAAGGCTCAGGTTCAGCCCAGCTGGACACTCCGTTGCCTTGGACAGTATCAATCAGCAAAGAGCTATGGCGAAACATTGCTTTCAGGCAAGCGAATCGACATCCGTCCGGCGTCAACGCAACTCCCCTAAATGCGACGACTTGCACATCCAAAACCGTCTCGAACGCAGATCCAAGGCTTGCACCACGACTGGGCCCAATTAGCGCGACGCTTGACACTTGCACGACGAGACTAGGGAGACTTCGAAAACCGACTCGATCCGCTTGCCGCTCCCCACTCACTGCTCTCATTTCTTTGCTTATATTAGCTTCGCTGCTTTGCCGCATTCTTCGATGGCCGACGAACTGACCAATTAATTAGTAAAATGTTCATTGGTGGATTGAATTGGGAGACTACGGATCGTGAGTAGTCCCGATACGATGCCCTGTGCTGCACGCGATGGCTTTCCTAAATAAGCGACCCATCCAAGCCGTACTAACACGTCCATCCGCCAGAATCGCTGCGTGACTACTTCTCTCAGTTCGGTGAAGTCGCCGAATGCACCGTCATGCGCGATGGTGCTACCGGCCGGTCCCGTGGATTTGGCTTCCTTACCTTCAAGGACCCCAAGACGGTCAACATTGTCATGGTGAAGGAGCACTATCTCGATGGCAAGATTGTGAGTAGCGCATGGTCCAGGCACGTAAGAATTACTAAAGTGACAAGATGTCTGTAGATTGATCCGAAGCGTGCGATTCCCCGAGAGGAGCAGGAAAAGACTGCAAAGATCTTCGTCGGTGGTGTCAGCCAGGAGGCGACCGAGCAAGACTTCAAGACCTTCTTCGAACAATTTGGCCGCGTCATCGATGCCACTCTCATGATGGACAAGGACACTGGCCGACCCCGTGGCTTCGGATTCGTCACCTTCGACGGCGAAGCTGCTGTCGATGCCTGTCTTCAGGGCCCGCTCGCCATCCTCGGCAAGCCCATCGAAGTCAAGCGCGCCCAGCCGCGTGGTAACCTCAAGGACAACGACGATGACAGGGGAGGAAAGTTCGGTCGTCGTGGCGATAAGTTTGGCAACCGTGATGGTGGTGGTTTCGACAACCAGCAGAACCAGCAGCAGGGTGCTCAGGGCATGCCTAATGGCATGAGCCCGGCCATGATGGCACAGTACTGGCAACGCATGCAACAGTACTTTGCTATGATGCAGCAACAGATGGCCGCTAGCATGCAAGGTGGTGGACAAATGAACCCCATGATGGGCGGTGGACAGATGAACCCGCAGATGATGCAACAGATGATGGCCATGAACCAGATGAGAGGCAACAACTCCATGTCTCCCACCGGCAGTCCCGTTCCTCCCGGCACTCCAATGCAGAATGGCATGAACCCGCAGATGATGCAACAAATGCAGCAGGGCCAAATGGGTCCTGGGGCTATGGGTCCTGGCGGATTCCAGGGCGGCCCCAGCGGCGCTGCCAACATGATGGCTGCCGCAGCCGCTGCAGCCAACCGCCCAGGTTTCAATGCGCAAGAACAGCTCGCATTCGAACAACAGAAGTATGAGCAGCAGCAGGCGCGCCGGATGCAGCAAGGCGCATACGGCCAGGGGGGCTACAACCAAGGCGGACCGACCAGCTGGGAGGGCATGTACGACGACGTTCCGCAGCCCAACATGCCAGCCAATGGCGCACAGGGTGGTGCGGCTCGTGGTGGATTTGGTGGTGCTGGTGCTGGTGCTGGTGCTGGTGCTGGTGGCAGCAGAGGCGGATTTGGTACGCAGAGGGGAGGAGGTGGTGTCGCTCGTGGACAGGCCACCACACCTCCAGTCCAACCCAGCAACGCGCCTGCAAATGCTCCTACCGGCCCTAAGAATGCTGGCAAGCCGGGCGCAAACTACCGCGGCGGTGGCCGGGGATCGCACAGAGGATTCCATCCGTACGCGAGGAACGGCTAAGCTGCCGATCATCGCCAACGCTTCTGCTTGGCAGAGCTTTTTCCCGGCTGTATACATTTGCACCGAGATTCACATGTCATCACTCGGCTTCAGCACTGATTTCAGTCAAAGCGAACCGACGACACTAGATTTGCGACTGCACTCGAGGCTAAGGGACATGCTCATTGCCTCGATTTCATCAGCTCTCCTTCAAGTTCACGGGATGGTAATGGGTTCGGTTGGGTTTCTTTTCTCCACTGCATCAAAATCTCAGATCTGCGAAAAAGATTCAAGGTAACCTCGTCACCAGCTCGGTGTCTGGCTGAAGAAGTGGGGTCCTATCACAACGACCAAGGGTCTTTTTCATCTCACAGCCTGCTCTTTCCGAATGTATATTACGCCAGGGCGGTTCTTTCTTCATGTCTTCTTCTGCTCCGCTTTCTTGCTTTTCCTGGATACGTATGCAGAGACCTGAAATCCATATGCCAATGACATCACGCCTTTGCCGTACCTGGTTTGCAAACGACACCATACTCGATGTGGTCATGTTCGTGCGAGCAGCTTTTCGGTTTTCGTTTCCTCATTCTCCTTGTTGATTTGCAGGCATAAGCGCCAAGCTGCAAGGTCCCAGCCAATGCCATCCCCGCCTGCTTATAGCGAGGATGCATATGAATCAGGGAAAATCCACGTACCTTTTGAAGCTTGTACATCTCTCTGCTGAACTCCTGTCCAGAGCCCACCTTCTCTTTACGACGAGCCCGTTTGGAGCGAGAAACAGGGTTCCCCGCCGGGTCGGGATGTTTTAGTATCACGATCGCCGTGCTTGGCATGCTCTTTTGTACGTACCTCGCATGCGGCGCCTGCGTGTCGTCCGACTTTTGTTTATGCCGATCAAGCGAGAAGAGCTTACACGACCTGGCCTGGCGTCCGATCTGGATGATTGGGTTCACTTTCCTCCACATGGGCAAGGCGCGGGTGACTGGATGCCATGCAGCCCAGGTTACTCGACAGAGAAAAAGGAAACAGCAAAAGTAGGCATGCGCGCAACGCCTCCCGGAGATGGGGAAGCACATCGCTGCCGAGTCGGGGTCATCCGCCTCTGCCTACGTACTATAAGAAATCAGCATAGGTACGGAGTTCCTTTTTCTCTTCCCCTTCCTCTGCTCAGCCCTGCCTGTCTAAGGCACCCAAACCTCTTTATCCCTCCCCTGATCATGGCACCATTCAAGCGATTGCTGCCTCTCATCGCCGCCCTCGGCGCAACCGCAATCCCGTACAACACCTTCGATGGGCCCGGGTTCCCCGCCTGCAACGATGTCGCGGAAGTCATCAACGCGACGTCAGTGTCGCAGATCGAGTCGCTGGTGGCGGACGCGGCGGCAGCGGGCACGCCGGTGCGGGCGTCGGGCAAGGGCCACATGTGGTACGACACCATGTGCTCGGACAACGCGAGCACGCTGGTCATCCGCACCGAGTTCGTCAACGGCATCTCCGACTTCGACCTGCCCAAGGGCGCCGCCACCGGCACCGTGCTCATCGAGGCCGGCGTCACCTTCTTCCAGCTCGCCGAGTACCTGCACCAGCGCGGCGCCAGCGTCGGCTACACGCTCGTCAACTGGAACATCACGCTCGCCGGCAGCGTGGCCATGGGCGCGCACCGGAGCAGCTTGCGGGAGGACTCGATGGTCGCGGCGGGCGTCGAGGAGCTGCACATCGTGGATGGCAGCGGGAAGACGAGGGTGGTGAAGAGGGATGAGGCGAATGACGAGTGGTTGGCGGCGAGTACCAGCTTGGGGCTGCTGGGCGTGATCGTGCGGATGAAGATGACGATTTATCCCGACTTTAAGGTGTACGCGAAGCAGGAAACGTAAGTTCCTTCTTTATTTCTTCGACTGGCTTCTGTCATTGGAGTTAGTGATGCGGATTACATCTTCGGTGAGAAAGTTTGCTGACGGTCACTTTCATTCAGTTTATTGGAGGAGGACGTCCTGGATGGAGACATCTACGGACTGATCAGCCCATACGCTACTGCAAACTTTTGGGTGAGTGCTACTTTCCTTGTGTGCCTGGTCAACGCAGAGCTGATATGGAGACCATCAGTGGTGGCCTTTCCTACGCAAATTCCACTACCGCTATTACGACCCCGTACCAGCAAACACGTCAGATCAAGAAGGATTCCAATCCACCTTCTCCGTCACCAAAACTGAGGCCGACACGGCGGCGGCGCTGCTCAACTCGGGCAAGTACCTAGCATCGTCCAACATCGCAGCCGAGACGCTCTTCTTCTCGCTCTGGTCACCGCCCAACTTCCGCGAGAAGACGACCGACAAGGCGATCCTGACGTGGCCGGTGTACGGGTGGAACTACGACGTGCTCATCGGCGGGCTGTACCCGGGCTACGGCACCGAGTGGGACTACGGGCTGCGCGGGCTGACGCTGGAGTTGGCGTTCCCGGTGACGCAGGCGAACGCGGTGCTGAAGCGCGTGCGCAAGGCCTTCGACGACGAGGCGGCCAAGGGCATCGTCATGACCAGCACGTACCGTAGCGGCATCAACATCAAGTTCGGCAAGGCTTACTTCGACCTCCTCGGCCAAGTCACGTACGACACGGCTGATGGTGCGGACTGGAGCAAGGGCGCTATCATGTTCGATTTTCCGAGCTTCAAGCCCACGGTTGGAGACGGGCTGAGGTTTAACGAGCCGTTCTGTAAGTCTTTGCTTTCCTGAAGAGGAAATCCATATTAATAGCGGACAGACCACAACCTGGCGACGATCCTGATAGATGAGTTCCCGTGCCGCCCGCACTGGACCAAGAACACGCGCGATGTATTCAAGCAGGCGGTCAAGAATATTGACCCAGACCATCTGGCGCGCTTCAAAAAGGTGCGCAAGGACTTTGACCCGAACGGCATTTTCAAGAGCGTTATTGGCGAGATCATCGGTGTGTCGTAAGGCGGCGGAGTTTAGGGTGCAGATGTGCCGGGGCGAGTAGTGATAGCTCGGCGTCGGTGTTTGGCGGAGAGCGGAGAGCGAAAGGAGCTGGATGGCTGTGGTGGGGGCGCTTTTAGGCCGCCGTCCCACGACCACTCACAGCCGTTCTTTCATTCCAACCAACACCCCGTTAGACCCTAATGTCTACCATCAAGCCTTGGTCCTGAGGCTTAGCTGGGCTTAAATAGTGTCCTTAGTGCCCGTTGCTTATCGCTTTCGTCACTTCTACAAACAGACGTCGTCAGTCACGACTATTTGTCCCTCCAGCTTTCAATACTTCACTTAACGATCCACAACCTACCACAAAAATCACCAAGATGCCCACACTAACCCTCCACTACAAAGAAGACCCCTCAGCCGGCCCCATCCCCGCACAAATCCACTACTCCTCCTCCACCACCGCCGCGCCCAAGCCCATCATCCTCATCTTCCATGCCGGCGGCTTCGCTGCGGGCTCGACGGCGCTGATCCCGTCCACGCAAATCAAATACCTCACCGACACGCTCGACGCCATCGTCATCACGCCCGCGTACCGACTATGCCCGCAGGTCTCGCTGCGCGACGGACCGCTCGCCGACGCGCGCGCCTGCCTGGCGTGGGCGCGTACGGAGCTCGCACCCGCGCTGCGGCGCGAGACAGCCGGCGAAGCTGCACCCGTCGTCGCGGACACGGAGCGCATCGGCGTCATGGGGCATTCGGCGGGCGGCATGTTGGCGCTGGAGTTGGTACGTACTGACGATCCCATCTCTCTTGATCTGTTGTGCGCAATATTCTGACAGCAAGCCACCAGGGCAACGAGCAACACCCTCCCGCCGCCATCCTCGACTTCTACGGCACCAAGTACCTGACCGACCCCTTCTGGACCGCGCCGCTCGCCGTCTTCGCGGGCGTGCCCGACGCGCCGGCCGCGCTGCGCAGGCAGGTCTTCGACGGCGCCGTGCCCGTGGCGTCGCCGCCCATGTTCGCCAACGGCAAGCCCGACCTGCAGACGCCGCGGTCGGCGTGGATGATCCACGCGCTGAAGCACGGGAGATGGTTCAGGGCCTGCGTCGAGAGCGGGGACGGCGGCGAGGAGGAGGAGGAGGGAGGGAAAGAGGGGAGCGGTGGGCTGAGCGAGGAGGTGCTGGCGGCGCTGGAGCCGACGAGGGGGTTCAAAGTGGGGGCAAAGTTCCCGCCGACGTGCCTTGTGCATGGGACGGAAGACGTGTTTGCGCCGTTCGCGCTGGCGGAGAGGGCGGAGAGGGAGGCGAGGGCGAAGGGAGTGGAGGTGGAGTTGGTGCGGGTGCAGGGCGCCGGGCATGTCTTTGATATCGGGTTGGCGGAAGAAGATGAGCTGTTCAAAGGACCGGTTGTGACGGCGTTGAAATGGTTGGTGGAGAAAATTGGGCGATCACAGGGCTGATGATATTCCAAGCGTAGTCGTTTGGGGAAGCTGAAGTGATATATGAACTTTCTGTTCCTGTTAAAGCGGGCTTATAATCAAACGGCGCAACCTCCAAGCTGAAGTAGTAAACGGGAAACCGCTATTAATGGTCGAGAACAATAGCACCTGAGCCTGCGTTCTCTGCGTGTACGTTCTCTCCATGGCCTAAAAAGCGCAAAAATATATAGCCACTCTTCGGATGGAGTAATCAATACAGGGCGCGCTTTGAGAGCACGCTAAGAGCAAAAGTAATAATAGGGCTGTACTGTGTATGAAAGAAGCAGAACAGAAAAAATATAAAAAAGAGAGGAACCTCATACGCCCTCCAGCGATCCATGGTCGGATTCGAACTGATAATCTAATGGGTAAGAGGCTCTGTTGTGAAGTCCTCCCAATGAGGCAAGTCCCCACCGTACCGATTTTCTTCGCTCGCCGTGGTGTCGGCGCAAGATCGCATCGGATGAAGGGATCAGAGTCAACCAAACATCGTCAGAGTTACGGGTTCGGGCGGTTACTCAGCATTTTGGCTGAAAGGCATTATATACCCCACTTAAACGCAATCACAGTCCAGCTAACGTCGCGCACCCTATATTTGCTGCGACGGCTTGGCGCCATCACGACGAGATCTTTCTGCAGCCTCGTGCACCACAAGCTTCTTCGAACTCTTACTAAAGATCTTAAGTAGCTGTACGGTCGTTGGAACTGTCCAAATATTCGACGGACTAGTATTTCATGCCACACGCAAAATACCAGTCTACAACCACCCCACCCACTTGAAATACTTGCTTCTATAGCCACACGAATTTCTTCCAAGTTTAGATCTGGTCTAAACTTTGGTTTGGCTTTCGATGAAAATAAGCCAGGTGAGGTGCCTGGGTACAGCTGGGGGGTACCGAGACACCTTATGTAGCCTCACTTCACTTCAAGATATTAGTGAGAATAATGGCTTTCCAGCCTCACCTCACTGACATGCCCTCTAGGTTCCTTCTAAAATGGTCCAGCTTCTCGCTTAGGTTGCTCTGCCGAGCTGTAGCCGTAATGCCTTGAGGTTTATATCGCGAGCTCAACGCCATACCTTCTGTCCACGCGCTTCCATCACCAAGTTTCCTCCCGCTCTTTGGCTTTGCCTCCTGTCGCGCGCGCACACCCCCACTAAGCCTACCTTCTTGCGTTGTCTCTGCTACATTCATCATGCCGAGGAAGAGGACGCCCTGTCCGCTGCCGCCGTTCGCTGGCACCGTCGTCATCGACAGAGACTACGCCAGCAATCACCAGCCAGCCATTGACTTTGCCCGGTCAGCCTGCGGCAAGATCCCGCCCACCATCCCCAAGATCTTCGAGAATGCCCTCATAGCATTCTGCGATGCATCAGCCGTGGAGCGCGCCGGCAAAAAGAACGTCCGTTGGTGCAGTTGCGCCGTCGTCTGGCGCATGTACGGGACTACCGTCTGGGAGATGAAGGGCACGCCGCTGTTTGAATTCCGCGACAACAGCAATAGCGAGCTGAAGGGTGTTGTCGACCTCCTTTCAACGGCTGAGCGCCTCACCGCCAGCAGCAACAACAACAGCAACACCTCCTCCTCCTCCTCATCCACCACCACCACCACCACCACTACTGCCGCCCCTGCTGCCGCCGCCACCCCGGCAGTCCACATCGAGTCACTGTTCGGCTTCTGCGACAGCAAGTCCGTGGTCGAGCAGTTCCGCGACCTCGGGCGGCCCAACAGCAAGTGGCCGCGCAATCTCGACAAGGCGCTGCTGGAGCAAGCCTTCGCCCTGGCCGAGACATTGGAGAGGCGGGGCGTCCGCGTGAACCTGCACTGGGTGCGCGCCCACCAGGAGGAGGTTGAGGGCAACGTGCTGGCGGACCGCGTGGCGGCGGCGCACCGCCCGGACGTGCTGAACCCGCTGCTTTACCCCACCTCGTGGAAGCACACCGGCGCCGGCAGCGTTGCGCCGATGACAGAGCAGGAGAAGAGGGCGAAGAGGGAGAGGGAGAGGGAGATGGAGAGCCGGCGGCAGGGCTTCAGCATCAGCGCCGCCAACCGTCGTCTGTCGCGCCTGTGCCGCTTCGGCCTCTTGAAGAAGCGGATGAAGTGGTTGAAGAGGAGGGAGAAGGCGGCGAGGGATTACGGGGAGAAGGTGGAGGCGGACGTGGGGGAGAAGATGCAGAAGGTCAGGCACGCCTGGGAGTGGACGGCGAAGGACGAAGCAGAAGAGGTGAGAGCTCTTCCGTTTCGCCCCCTTCCGCCCATCGCTCCAGCGCCTACCGTGGACAAGGCGGTGGGAGAGAAGTGGGATGCGGACGACGAGGAGGATGACGATGATGATGAGATGAGCTGGTAGCGGCGGGTGCTGGTCACCTCCCTCATTTCTTGTAGTATAGTTATTGATACCCCGTTTCGTGTCGCCGCCAGCTGCTGCTGGTAGGTATCGACCATTTTGACCTCCTAAGGACTGCCGAAGATGGTAAGTATAAGCATCTTGGATCTCACGGCTAAATCTTTGTAGATTCTCGCTCACAGCACCAGCTGCTGGATCATGAGGATGGCTTCGACTGGGAAGGTTTATAAACCCCCTCAAAGCGAGTGTCAGGTAGGTCGTTCGTATGAGTTCTGGATAAATGCCGTTGGCAGCTATTTTCCTTGCGCTGTCGGGTGACTAGTCATTTAAGAAAAGGAGTTGGTTCACGGAAATGAGGAAGAACACCATTGCACAACTTCTCGATGTCACCAATGGCGTCAACGCTAGTCTCGACAACTAGCATCATCGGAGCTCAGATGGCACCTCAACTTCACTGCTTTAGCCCCACTTTATTCTATGGCAGATGCCCGGAGGACATGAAGTGCTTCCAGGAGACCACGAACTCTTTGAACTTCATTCCATTGCTCCTTTGCATTGTAGCCCTCAACTATCAATTTTTGGAGATTTGCGATTGAACCAAGCCATATGGTAGAGGAGATAGCACGAACGTCTTCGAATGCGTAATATTTCCGCCGTCAGAGGGTTGAAGCGTTCGTGTGGATCTTGGATACGGCGCTCAGGACCTTTGCTGTGGATGACGATTCCGCTCGGAACAATGACGAAACGCTCCGAAACCTGGAACGTTCAAGCTGTGAGAATGAAGCTCTTGGTGCTGGTGTTGGCGAGTCTTGCCCGGTGTCTGGTTCTCCGGTGCCGATCCTCAGTCTTGCTTTGACCAGCTTCCTCCCATTACCGAACCCCGTCCCAGTCAACCAGATCCATTGCCACCATCAGATCTCCCGATTTCGGCCATCCAGAGGGCGTGGTAGAGCGTAGTGGTTCGGGCGACCATCGGGGGGAAGTGGTGGAGTCAATCGGATCAGACCATCCGGGCGGAGTCGTGGAACGATTCGGTTCGGGCGATGTATCATCCACAGCTGTCACGTGTCGCAGCGGGGAGGGACCAGGAGGCTTCCAGTCGAGAAGCCGAGGGCGCTTCATTGGCGGAGGACGAGAATGCGTTACTGAGGTTTTTGTTCCGGGGGCAGGAAGAGTTTGCGATTGTTTCAGGTGTGCTGGTTTGTCTGCTTTCTGGCCGATCAACTTTTCTTTTTGGCCGTTGCCCCTAACTACCTATGTTCACTGGTTGTCCTCGTGAACATGGACGCTGCCCTGCACAGCGCTGGCTTCTATACCCTGGCACATCCTGAAAGAGTGTGTCTGAACTGCGTTGGCGGTTGAGGGCCGTTGCGTCGACGTTTCAACGTCGTCGCTATTGTGTTCTCGGAGACCTGGAGAACATAAGTCGGCGCATTTGAGACCCCACAATGTCCTATTGCAAGCTCAGGATAATGACGCCAGCTGCGCGGCTGCTGGGCGGGTGGACTTACCTGCTGGTTCGAAGGGAGCTCAGGTAACTTTGAATGAGTACCTTGCCCTGATTTGAACTTTGAAAGGGTCGGTAGCTTCTGAGCAAGCACGTATTGAGTTAGGTAAGTCGTTGGATCCAATCAAGCTATTGACTGATTCATACTATCTTCTCTGTGGCTTACCATAAGATTCCAGCCTAGATGATGCGGAGTGTCAGCGTGTCACCGAAATACCAAAAGGCAAACCTCTTCTACAAGCTGTGGGTATGTCTATGGATTTGCCTATTCATCACTGAGGCCGTCTTTCAGACCGCTCACCATCGGGTCGATCCTACGATGTTTAACGAGAAGCTACCTGATACTGCTGA
>RHKH01000074.1:0-25364 GCA_009829795.1 Lasiodiplodia gonubiensis | reverse complement strand
CCTGCTTATTTTTTTTTTTTTTTTTGGCAATGCACACTTTCCTCGTATCGAGTCTTCGTTCATAGAATCACCTGCCATGCCGAGACGTTTGAGGGGTCGATGTCGCTAACATGGATGAAGAGGACAGAAAGCAGATTTACAACACCCCACGAAGTTCCACCACAACGACGCTTCAATATACTGATCCAATGAGAAAGTTCATGATGGGGCCTGGATCAATATATGATCCGTCGACCAGGGAGAAAACCTAATGTGGAAGCGAAGGCATTCGATCCAAATGTAAATCCGTTACAGGTCGTCGGGCCTGATCTTCGCGGACCGGTCGGTACATTTGTGGACACCCGCTGCAGGTTCCCTAGTGCCCGTTTCATCGTCAAGTTCACCTGGTATCGGCATTCTCCTTCTCATGCATCGACTCCGAAAAGGGTGAATGCTCTAGGCAGAAATGTCTCCACCGTCGCGACGTTGTAGCGTGACGAAGGATGCCATCAATTATCTGACAACCTCCCCATCAATCGTACGACAGTCTCTCCCGCTGCCAAGTTCGTCCAATGGCAGTTCTTTATAGTGGGTCTACTTGAAACTTTTGGCCCCCTCTGTGCGACTTTTCATACCTCGCGAGTAATGCCAAGAGGCTGTGCCTCATGGGGGCCACATGCTTATCATAACTTTACAAACCCACCACGACCCGCCTCTACCCTCCAGACGTCGGATGAAGGCATTTCGGACCTTTATCCGTCGGGTGGCTGCACGAACGCGGCCAATTATGGCCTTCTAGCAAGGACTAAGCTACAGCGCTAGCTCTCTGAGGGGCCCCGCAAACCCCGCCCGACAATCCTTCGCCGTGGCTTCTGCACCATGCTTACCCAGCTCCGAGGTGAGCTCTCAATAATCGGACCTAAATACGGCATATTCGCCTGATGCGGATGATCTTCCAACCCTGCAGCCGAGCAAATACCATTATAAAGGAGCCCATCCAGACCGAATCCTTTCTTCCGTTCTTCGTCTTCGCTCGGAAGTCTGCCTCAACATAACCCTTCTACAGCTCCTCCATCTATACGCCCACAATGAGTGTTGACTACAAGCTTGACTTCACGGTATCACACCTGTGCGAACACGAGCCTCGGACCATTCGCTGATGATATTCTAGACTTTCAAGAATGTCGTCAACAACACACTGAAGTCCACGGCAAAGACCCGGCATGCAATCGACCCTAGCACTGAGGAGGCGCTCCCCGAAGTGCCCTTCTCAGCCAAGGAAGACGTAGAGGAAGTAGTCAAGAACGCAAGAGCAGCTTTCCCAGCATGGAGCGACCTTTCCTACGATGAGCGCGCAACGCAGATTCTTGCCCTAGCAGACGGCATCGAGGCCAACTCGCAGGCCTTTCAGGATCTACTCGTCAAGGAATCCGGCAAGCCGGCGCAGACAGCCGCCATCGAGGTTGCCATGTCCGTAGGACACCTCCGGGAGATCACCAAGCTGCGCATCCCCGAGGAAGTCATTGAAGACACGGACGAGCGCAGCGTGGTCGTGCGGCACATCCCGCTGGGCGTGGGCTGCGGTATCGTGCCGTGGAACTGGCCGCTGCTGCTGGGCATCGGCAAGGTTGGCTCCGCCCTACTGACCGGCAACACGTTCATCTGGAAGCCCTCACCCTTCACGCCGTACAGCGGCCTCAAGCTCGGCGAGCTGGCCGCCCGCATCTTGCCTCCTGGCGTGCTTCAGGTCCTCAGCGGCGGCGACGACTTGGGCCCCATGCTTACCGAGCACCCCGGCATCGACAAAGTTAGCTTTACCGGCTCGACTTTCACCGGTAAGAAGGTTATGGAGAGCTGTAGTAGGACTCTGAAGCGCGTGACCCTCGAGCTCGGCGGTAACGACCCCGCTATCATCTGCGACGACGTCGATATCGAGAAGGTCGTTCCCAAGGTACGGCACCCGTGTTCATTATTTTTTGTTTCGGTAATCACTAACCTCCCTGAAGATTGGCACCTTCGCCTTCCTCAACTCCGGCCAGATCTGCATGGACATCAAGCGCATCTACGTGCACGAGAAGATATACGACCAATTCCGCACCGCGCTCGTCGACTTCACCAAGGCTGTCAAGACGGGCCCTGCCTCAGACCCGGAAGTGCTGGTCGGCCCCATCCAGAACAGCATGCAGTACGAAAAGGTCAAGGACATGTACTCGGAAATCGACAAGCAAGGGTGGAACGCGGCGCTGGGTGGCGCCGTGCACGAGCGCACCAGCAAGGGCTACTTCGTCCAGCCCACCATCATTGACAACCCGCCCGACGACAGCCGCATCGTCGTCGAGGAGCCCTTCGGCCCCATCGTGCCGCTGCTCAAGTGGTCCGACGAGGCCGACGTCATCAGGCGCGCCAACGACACCAAGATGGGCTTGGGCGCCAGTGTTTGGAGCAAGGACCTCGACCGCGCCGGCCGCATGGCGAAGAAGCTCGAGGCGGGAAGCGTGTGGGTCAACACGCACTTTGAGCTGGCGCCTAATGTGCCGTTTGGCGGCCACAAGTGGAGCGGTATGGGCATGGAGTGGGGCGTTGTGGGCATGAAGGGATGGTGCTATACCCAGTCAATGTGGACGAGGAAGGCGTTTTGAAGAATTCCAGTATCGTAGAGGCAATACCCGGGAAGGTAACCACGTTCGCTTTGGAAATATGACATCTAAACTTGTTGAAAGATAACTCAGGTGATTTAATTAAGCTATTCAGTGACGCCTCATAAACACCTGCATTGTCATTGAACATAGTAGCCTTATTTACGGCGTTTACAGCAGCTTTCTATGCTAGCAGCTTCGATGATGAAAGAGGAAGCGGCGGTGGCGAGCACCTTCACCTTTGTCCATGCGAATAGCAACTCCTAGCTCGCCGCTGTTGCTGTCTCCGTAGTCCGGAAAGGGCTAGAGTCCCCTTTCCCCAAATGGTAGTGCCGTGCGTGCGCGGGACGCGCCCAAGTTTGCTTGAAGGAGTCTTGCGCTGGCCATAAAAGCGTTTGGAAGCTTCGAAGTTGACTGCGCGAGAAAGAGTTTGAACAGCAGCAGTAAGGGATTAGATGAGCTGAAGAGTAGCGACGGGCATGCGGCTGCAACAGGACAGTGGTGTTGAAGTGTGCACTGCTACGCACCGGCCACCCTAATGCTACGTATTGCCCTCGATCCCTGGGATTCCCTCAGTTTTTTATTTTCGCTTACCTTATCCCCCCATTGTTCCTACCGTTCGAGCACAGGGCCTAAGCTTCAACGCATATGGAAGCCTCGGTGTATGCGCTATCTTCCTATGATCCCTGAATTCTCTTCTGGTACAAGCTATGACTAGAGTCTTCGTTTCTCCAGCAGTAACAACAGTCAACAAACTCAGACAAGGAACACACAGCTGTATTATCACAAGGCTTCATATCTCACTACACTAATTCATTCACACGCTTCACTTACACCAAACACAAACCATCATGCTCCCGTCCAAGAAGAATGTCCCCACCGACGATATCGAGCTCCAGTCTATCAAGTCTGAAGGCGAGGGCAAGGCTCTCACCAACGACGACCAATTCCAGCCTGCCAAGTCCGATGACAAGGGCAAGGCCCGCGTCCACGACGACGAAGCGGAAAGATCCAAGATCCCCGACAGACCCATACCCGAATATGAAAGCCAGGGCAGAACCGACAAGAAGATAATCAGATTCCCTTCTGAAGAACCGTTCCTCTACCGCACCGCCCCGTCCACACTCACGCAAGAAATCCTCGAACTAATTGAAAAGGGTACATGTGCACGGGCCGAGGAGGGCGTGGGAGGAATCTTGGAGTACATCGAGAGCGGTACCGCCGCGCTTGTGGTTCTGGCCGCCGACTGCACGCCGCCAGCTAAAATTTCACACCTGCCGCTAGTGTGCGAGGCCAACTCTGTGCCGTACGTCTACGTCGAGTCTAAGATTGAGCTCGGACGCGCGTGCGGCGTGGACGAGATGATTGTAGCCACTGCCATCTCGAAGGACGATTCCGAGCTGAAGGGTGCAATCTTGGAGAAGGTAAACAGGTTTATGGACTGAACGGGATTTGTCTTGACGCTGTCTTTCTTTTACTTCTACTGTTGCATTGTTGTGTATTTGGTATTGGCAACAGAATGAGTGAGACGCTTGCTCGGTAGTCCTACTCGCGTGACCATGACATGGTGAGCCACATTTCTCTCGCAGTCGATCGATGCTGGCGTGGATTATTTTCTGCTCCTTGTCTCCGGACGTGTATGTAGAATTTTCAATTCCACATTCTCTCATCCGGACGATAGCTTAAACAACCCACATATGTTACTTTTTTTCAAGCAAGACCTGAGGCATAGTTACGCCTGGGACCTTCCTATTCTTCACGCTAGCCATCGACTGCGAGAGGAGACTGTATGAGGAGGAATGAGAATATCAATTTGCCACACGCTAATGCGTATAGCTGGTATCGCCATCATCACCGCTAGCAAGAGACTACAACCAATTAATAATTTTCTTCCTCCATTCATGCCTGCAGACCATCCATTATGTGCATAGAAGCCCAAATCCACTTTTTTATCCAAACGGTGAACCCATCTAAGCGTCCTCCACCTTTGCCTTCTTCTCGACAGCATCATCCTCGGGTGCCTCGGACTTCCGCTTAGTGCCGACTGCCGAAGAGGCTGCCTCTGGGCCATTCTTCGACGCACCACCGGCAGGCTTCTTCCGCTTGACGAGCCCAGAAATGTCACTTGCGCCTTCGATCTTCTTCTTCTGCTCTGCCCGCTCCTCAGCTGGTGCTTGACCGAGCAGCTCGCCCAGAATTCCCGAGAGAGGGTTGGATGGGTCGGCACCTGCAGGGTTGCTAGGGGCTGAGAGGGAGATGGCAGGGCCGCGGAGTTCAGTGAGCTGAGCTCGACGTCAGCGTTCAACTTACACATGAAATTGATGTGAAATTTGACTTACCCTGTTCTCCATGTCTTCGATCATCTCTTTCACGTCGGTGATCTGTGCCTTTGCTTCTTCGGACTTATCGGCGGCAATGGAGGCTAGCGATTCCTCCTCCTTGCTTACACGCAAGCGACAAGACTCAATAGCTTTCTCCATCTCTTTAGCGGCCTCTTCCCGCATGTCTTCATCGACCTTGGCCTCTTCGGGATTGACCTTGCCACCTGTAAACTCGTAAGTATGTTTACCCTCAATATTTAAGGCGGCCGTAGCATACCAGACGCTTCAGCCTGAGCTTGAGCTTCGCGGACCTTGGTCATGGACTGAAACTCGAGGGCAAGCGAAAGCTTATAGTGAGCTTCCGCGATCAGCGAAGACTCTTTGGCGAGGTATTTTTCCTTCAGGGCGAGAGCAGCGCGGAAGTCGGACACGGCATCCACAAAGTTTTCGTTTTCCAAACCAATCTCAGCCTGTAAGTCGTGCGTATCCGCCAGCTTCTCCATCACCCTACGTTCCTCGGGGTCAAGCTCTGTTGCGGGAGCCTTTCCCTTGCCCTTTCCGCCGTCTGATGTATCTCTGACTGAGTTCTGTAGCGCCTCGAGCTGACGCGACAGCAGGACACGCGCGACATCGAGGATCTCGTAGGCAGTTGCAAGGTCGTCTTCCGGGTCTTCCTCGCCGCCGTCCTCTTCGTCCGATTCGGTATCCCAGTTCTCGTCTCCAACGATCTGGAAAAATGGCTTGCTCTCGACGGTGGGCTCCTTCTCAGGCTTCACGCCGTCCTTCTCTTCGACAGCAGCCTC
This sequence comes from Lasiodiplodia gonubiensis, assembly GCA_009829795.1. Taxonomy (NCBI): domain Eukaryota; kingdom Fungi; phylum Ascomycota; class Dothideomycetes; order Botryosphaeriales; family Botryosphaeriaceae; genus Lasiodiplodia; species Lasiodiplodia gonubiensis. Next base: position 19,625 of record RHKH01000074.1, on the reverse strand, counting down.
GACAACCTCCTCGGCCAGCTTTTCGTCCTGGCTCGGCAATGTCGCAGCCGCAGCCTTGCTCTTGTCGTCTTTCTTCTGCTTCTTTGCTGGTTTCTCTTCGTTCGCGACGCGTCCCCCCAGCACATCGCTCTTCGCAATGGCGACTTTGTAGAGGCAACGGCCATAGCGGAAAAGAAGGTCGGCGTTCTCAGGCGCCATTTCGCCGTTCAATTGCTCCTGCACCTGCGCAGCTTCCGAATAGATGTCGGCGGCTCCATTGTAGTTTTTGAGCGAGTACTGCAGGTTTGCAGCCGCCAGAAGCTCCTCCAGCCTGCTGGGGCTGGGTTCTTCAGGAATGGCTTCGGTCGACATGACAATGGTAGAGTCGCGGCGATGTGTGAGCGCGATCGATATTGTTGATGGTTCGTGGTGATTGGTGGGCCGAAAGGTGGTGCTGGCGCAAGCTGTGTGTGAGTGAGCGAGAGCTTCAAGAGCTGCGGCGGGCGCGGAAATGTTGCGACGGCCAAGAGCGGCGCCGCGTGTGACGCGTTTTCGCGACGCGTCTCCCGGCGCATCTCTCATCGCCGCGCCCGCACCACCACATGTCTCCACCACCAATCCGCCCATAATGGCCTCCATCAGTCGCCGCGCTGTCGACCCCGCCTCAGATCCTGTTCCTTCGTCATCGCCGGCCTTTGCGACCCCGCCGGTCAATCCTGCGCGTCCATTGCGCACCGCACCCATTCCTGCACCACCTGCTCTCAAACCGGCCGTTCTTCCAATAATACTACCGCCCCCAACGCTGAGACCCCTCGCGTTCAGGACATTCACGAAGAAGCATAACCTCACTTTGACATCTTCCGCTCTAGCTGCCCTCGCCACATTCATCGGAAGACACTGTGGCTCAGGATGGCGGGAAGAGGGTCTTGCCGAGCGTGTACTGGAGGAGGTCGCAAGGGCATGGAAGAGGGGTGGCGGCCAGATCATTGTCGATGGCGATGAGTCTCTCCTGAGGAGCATACTCAAGACGTTAGAGGGATGCATGAGTGGTGGGCGCGTGATTCAGGTCAAGAACCCATCCTTGACCAGGGATACCAGCTTCAAGTTTGGAGATGGCAGCGGTGCAAACGGCCGTCACCCGCTTTTGGAGAAGCAGGATAGCTTTGGTATGGGCAGCTTGAATGTTGCTGATGACGAAGAAGATGACGGTAGCAAGGATCCTAGGGACTGGATCAAGGTCATTGGAGGCTTCGACCAACCGAAAATGGTCTATAACATCACCAAGAAGCATTTTGAAAGGAAAGACAGAATAAATCCTATCGCAGAGCTCTCGTGCTGACTATCGGCAGATCGACAACGAAACCGACTCTGTTCCCAAATCCAGCGGTCAAGACGGAGATGTTTCGTCAACGATACCACATAATTCACCAGCGGCTGCTTCGGAATGAGCTATTTCAAACACCAACTTTTGTCGGAAGCCGATCTTCACTACAGCGCTCTGCCTCCATCACGACTTCACAAAGTCATAAGATCACTCCAATCTCGAACCTGTTAGGTCGGCATGGAACAACTCACCTCCTCCTGGCTCTTCTCACCGTCTCGCCCACGGGTACCCTTGCACTGTCAGACCTGACGGGAAGCATCGCATTGGACGTGACACATGCCAAACCCAACCTCGAGGAGGGCGGATGGTTTGCACCTGGCATGATTGTCCTTGTCGAAGGCACGTATGAAGAAGAATACAGCAACCCGCACGCTGGCTCAGCGTCTGCACTGGGCGCCACAGGTGGTATTGGTGGCACCATCGGCGGGAAGTTTATCGGCTTCGCCATGAGCCATCCTCCTCCAGAGAAGCGCTCGTCTACACTAGGAACTCCAGCTTCTAGCACGGCTGCCGGCCCAAGTGGGAGCGTGGTGGGCCCTGCCTTCGGGTGGACAGACTTCCTCGGAACAGGATCTGAAAGAGCAACGGGCGCCAAGATGCGGAGGATAGAGAACAGACTGCTGCCCGAAGACTCTACCACTCATTGTCAGACGAAGATCGCCATAGCTGCGGATATTAATCTTGACAACCCACAGTCTTTCACCGCTCTCCGCACGCTTCTCTCCACATACTCAGCCCGTCCGATATCCGAATTTCCGCTTGCGATCGTCCTCATGGGGAATTTTGTCAGCTCGGCCACAATGGCCGGTGTTCCGAACCAAGGAAGTATCGAGTACAAAGAGCACTTCAACGCGCTCGCTTCGGTGCTTTCGGATTTCTCGCAGCTTATTGCTCGGACAACACTTGTTTTCGTTCCGGGTGATAACGATGCTTGGCCATCGGCTTTCTCAGCGGGGGCTGCAGTCCCGCTGCCAAGGAAAGGCGTCCCAGAGATGTTCACAAGCAGAATCCGGCGCGTGATCCAAGAGGCGAACCGAGAAGTTGGGGGTGCGGGGAAGCGGAAAGAGGGAGAGGCAATTTGGACAACCAACCCCAGTCGGCTGACGTGGTTTGGGGTCCAGGGCGAGATGGTTCTCTTCAGGGATGACGTTACGGGCCGCTTAAGGCGCACCGCCATCCGCTTCAAGGATCCTAGCTCCGAGGAAGAGGAGGATGAAGAGATGGACGTGGAGGAGCCCCGCAATGAACAACCGGATGACGGGGCCGGCAAGACCGCCATGGACGTCGACAAGCAACCGCAGGCTAAACAATCTCTAGACCCTGACCGCCTGACGGCTCAGGCGCTAACCCGCACGCTATTAGATCAGTCCCACTTGTCACCATTCCCCCTCCATGTGCGGCCTGTGCACTGGGATTACGCGCATGCTCTCGGGCTATACCCGTTGCCGACGGCGTTGGTGGTTGCAGATAAGGATGCCCCGGCCTTTGCTATAAAGTACTGCGGTTGTGCCGTCATGAATCCGGGGAGGATTGTAGACGGCAGGAGGGGCGATAGGGCGAGATGGGTGGAGTTTGATGTGAAAGAAGGAAGAGGAGTGGTAAAGGTTGAGGGTTAGACTACCATTTCCGCGTTCGTACTGCGGCCAAAATTCTGAATCGAGCATTGTTGAAGCCGTGAATTGCCGTCAGCCAGCCATTGCTCTGACTCAATTTTTATGTTCATCCCCGGATTAACCAGCCAGCTGGTGAAGGTCACAGCGAGGGATCCGCAAAACAGCTGCATGAGATCAAGCTCACGCCGATCATCAGTGGGTCTGCCCGAACACCTTGCAATGGCAAGAACCGTCGGTGTAAGGCCCCCCTCGAGGATATTGAGTCGCCCGAGGCGCGACTGACCGCGACTGAGACTCGGCAGCAAAGCGAATCCATCTCGTTGGAGTCGAAATCAAAGAAGCGATGACGACGCAGGCGTGCAGAGCGGCGACGGAGGGCAAAGCCGGCATCGGCAATTAAACGTTATCGGTACCGAAGACTCTTTGCAAGGATTTATTGCACTCCCGCCCTCACACCACCGCATCCCGCACGCTACTGCGGCCGAAAAGCAGAATTTTCTCCAATCACGCCTCGTCGGCGAGCTCCTGTGCGGCCCCCCAGCCCTACCCGCTCAGCAGCTGACGGATGAGGCAGGTTGATCACAACGATTGTTACCTCGCGCAGTGCCATCGAGGCCAGCCCGTCGCCGCCGTCCGTTTCGGCCAAGAGATGTGCCCGCGGCTAGCGGCAGATTGCGCCGTTGACGCGTAGCTCGCCACCTCGGGCCGGGGCTTCGTTCACTCGGAGGTCGGATCTCCTGAGGCGGAGCGAAGCTTTCGACAAGCCCGCCACGCCGCGAGCCGGCCAGGTACGCAATTGTATCACGAATATCAAATGCATCCACGCGGATGGCGCGCAGCCCCAGCGGAGCGGAGCCCTCGATACGTGCTCGCACCAGCCAGATGTGAGCGCCTGCGTCGCTTGGAGACGACAATCCCCGAGGCGTCTGTCGGAGCCGTGCGAGGGTCGCTCCCCAAACGGGCCTTGCGACCCACCCGTCTTACATGAGAAAAACCATCGCCGCTCCGACCACTAGCGCTTGCCGACGGCTGACACGGTATAATTTTCGCGGCGATGGGGTCTAGTCACCGACAGGTTTTCATTCAAAGGCCCGTGTGCTCGCCATGTAGCTTTAACTTGCCGTAAGCTGTCAAGATCATTCTCCTCCAACTCTCCTTTCTCTTCTGCCTCGCGACCTCCTGCCGTTAGCGGTTTCCATTACCACACCACTCACGTGTCTTTTGTTGCTTCTTACCTACTCGCCCCCCCGCTACTGGCTACCATGGAACGCCAGGACGAGAAGGCGGTCGATGCCATCAGCCCCGAGCCCAAGAAGACGACCGATGGCGCGACCAAGGAGCTCCCCGGCAGCGAGGGCTCCTCGATGGATCTGGAGAAGCAGCTCGAGGCCCAGGAGAACTTGAAGAGGAACCTGAAGAGCCGTCACCTGCAGATGATTGCTATTGGTGCGCCCTGCTCTTGATCCTTGTGTCCATCCTCCGCATTGCTAAGACATCTCTCCACAGGTGGCACCATCGGCACAGGTCTCTTCATTGGTAGCGGAGAGGCCATCGCGGAGGCCGGTCCAGCCGGTGCCCTCATCGCTTATGCGTTCGTCGGTTCCATCGTCTACTCCGTCATGGTGTGTCTGGCCGAAATGGCCACGTACATTCCCGTTTCGGGCGCTTTCTGCCAGTATGCTGCGCGATTCGTGGATCCCAGTTTGGGCTTTGCTATGGGCTGGATTTACTGGTTCTCGTGGGCTATCACCTACGGTCTTGAACTTACCGCAGCTGGTCTCATTATCCAGTACTGGGACGACAGCATCTCCGTGGCCGTTTTCATTGCCATTTTCTGGGCCGTCATCACTGCAATCAACTTCCTGCCCGTGAAATTCTACGGCGAGCTGGAGTTCTGGTTTGCGGGAATCAAGGTGTTGACGGTCATTGGCTGTATGTGATCCATGCGCAACTTTCCGCACTGCCCTTGCTAACGAGCTCGCAGTCGTTATTTTTGCCATTTGCGTCGACGCCGGCGTTGGTCAGAACGGCTACCTGGGATTCCACACCTGGAGCACCCCTGGTGCATTCGCTCCCTACCTGCTGGAATCCAAGGGTGCCACCGCCAAGTTCGTCGGATTTTGGGCTGTTCTCATCCAGGCCGGCTTCACCTACCAGGGTACTGAGCTGGTTGGTATCGGTGCTGGAGAGACGGCAAACCCGCGCAAGACTGTGCCTGAAGCCATCCGCAACACCTTCTGGATGATCTTGCTGTTCTTCCTTGCCATCATCTTCTTCGTCGGCCTGCTCGTGCCCTACGACAACCCGCAGATGATGCTTGGCGGCGACGATGCTTCTTCTTCGCCCTTGGTCATTGCTGCCAAGCTCGCCGGTATTCCTGTGATTCCCGGCCTCATCAACGGTGTCCTCCTGACCGTTGTCCTGTCCGCCGCCAATGCCAACGTTTACTCCGGCTCCCGTATGATCATCGGTCTTGCTGACGCGGGCTGTGCGCCCAAGTTCTTCGCCAAGACCACCAAGCACGGTGTCCCTTACTGGAGTGTAGCCTTTACCGCAGCTTTTGGCCTTCTCGCCTTCATGAACGTTTCCAGCAGCGGTGGCGAGGTCTTCGACTGGTTCATGAACATCTCGGGTGTTGCTGGTTTCATCTCCTGGGGCTGCATCAACGGGTGCCAGATCGCCTTCATGCGCATCCTCAAGGCCCGTGGCATCGGCCGTGAGTCGCTGCCCTACACGGGATTGGGCCAGCCGTGGCTCGCCTACTACGGCCTCTTCTTCAACGTCCTCATCATCCTCACTCAGGGTTTCACGGCTTTCATCCCCTGGAACGTCAGCAACTTCTTCGTCGCCTACCTCAGTCTGATCATCTTCGCCGTGCTGTACTTCGGCCACAAGATTGTGTTCAAGACGAAGTTCGTCAGCCCTCTCGAGGCCGACATTGACACCGGAAGGTTGCCAGCTGAGACTGAGGTGTGGGAGGAGAGCAACGACAACTTTTTTGCCAAGATGAGATGCAAGATCAGGGGTCAGTAGTGTCATCTGGCAGAGGCTAGAACATGGAACGAGAGAGAAGCGTTTTTCCTTTTTTTTTTTTTTGTTAAAAAATCTATGAATGGGTGGATCTAATATGGACGATTTTCACGGGCTGGAAGAAAAGAAAAAGACAAAAGTCGGTTTTAGCGTGCATGGTCAGCGACTCCGGGTTTTATATACATTCACTGTAAGATATACGTGTTGGCACGACGAAAAAGACGACCGCTTTCACACGGAATGGAAAAGTCATGAATCAATCTGCGGACTTTTTGCGTCGTGATTGTATACATTTAGTCGAGTTGGTTAGCCTACATATGGGTGCCTTAGATTGCGACCTCGGCAGCATGCGCCACGACGTCCACCTGCTTTCAATGAGAGGATGCAATCGAGTTTTTGAGACGAGCTAGCCCGAACGTGGTGTTTTCGTTAGGCAGAAGGGCATTATCGCATTACAAGAGGCACTGGACACAGGTGATAGGGTAGGCTAGTGATGACGGTAAATGGTGCAAGATCAAGCACACAGCCCGTAGTCGGAAAATTTACTGGCACCACCAACGCTAGAAATAAATTTCAAAAAAGGACACGATATACTCTCTACGCAAAGAAAGCGGAAGACGAACTATCAGCAAACAATTCTGACGTTGCGTTGTGGTTTTCTAAACTTAAATTCACCTTGTGTGTGCCATTTTCCAAGTGAATGCAGGTCGGCCGACCATTGGCGATCTTTCGGATCTCCGAGCCTCCTTGTCGCCGATGGTAGGCCGACCTGTGCTTGTTGATTCCGACGTTTAAAGTTGCCGATGATTTGCGCCTTACCGTTTTGCATGGCCTGCGGCAACTGGGCGCAGGGCTGCAGCTCGTTGATTGGTCGGCGCCAACGACAGCTCCTTCACGTTTCTTTTCCAAAAGCTCGGAGCTTGCTCTTCCTCACCTTCGGCCGCGCAGCAGCTGGGGAAAGGAAGAAAGAAAAACAATACAAGATGTTCGACACGATCTGCAACCTGCCCCTCAGCTCCGACCTCTTCGCGCAGGCCATCCACCCCACGGAGCCGCTCGTCGCTGTCGGTCTGTCGGCCGGTCACGTCCAGACGTTCCGCCTGCCGCCCGTCGCGACGTCGGACGACAGCTCGGTCGAGGACGCGGTCGCCGCGAGCGAGAATGGCTTCGGGCAGATCGAGACGGCGTGGCGCACGCGGCGTCACAAGGGCAGCTGCCGCAGCCTGGCCTACAGCGTCGACGGCGAGGCGCTGTACTCGGCCGGCACCGACGGCCTGGTCAAGGCCGCGAGCAGCGAGACGGGCCAGGTGCTGAGCAAGATCAATGTCCCGCGCATTGGGTACGTTCGGGCTCTCTATCTCCCTCCAAAACTGCCCAATTGAAGATTTCTGTTTCACGGTCATGCTAACACAACCGATTGAGCAGCAGCAACAACAATGGCATCGACCCTCCTTCACTCCTCCACGTCCTCTCCCCGCAGACGCTCCTCCTCGCGACAGACTCGTCGCCGCTTCACCTGTTCGACTTGCGCGAGGACCACACCTTCCCGTCGCTGCGCGCGTCGGCGACGCACCACCCGCACGACGACTACATCTCGAGCCTGACGCCGCTGCCGCCGTCGGCTGCCAGCACTTCGGGCTTCAGCAAGCAGTGGGTGACGACGGGTGGATCGACGCTGGCGGTGACGGACCTGCGGCGCGGCGTGCTGGTGCGCAGCGAGGACCAGGAAGAAGAGCTGCTGTCGACCATGTTCGTCGGCGGCCTGGCCAAGAAGGGCTCGTCGGTCGGCGAGAAGATCCTGGTCGGCGGCTCGGGCGGCGTGCTGACGCTGTGGGAGCGTGGCGTGTGGGACGACCAGGACGAGCGCGTCACGGTCGACCGCGGCCCCGGCGGCGGCGAGAGCTTGGACGTCATGGCCATGCTGCCCGACGGCGTCGGCCCCGGCGGCAAGGTCATTGCGGTTGGTTTGGGCCATGGCCTCGTACGCTTCGTGCGCATCGGCGCGAACAGGGTCATCGGCGAGATCAGCCACGATGAGACGGGCGAGGGCGTCGTCGCGCTGGGCTTCGACGTGGGAGGAAGGTTGATCACGGGTGGCGGCCAGGTCGTCAAGGTCTGGCATGAGGGCTACGGCGGTACTGGAGAGGATGATGTTGATGATGCGACCGAGGGCGCGAAGAGGTCGCTGGATAGCGATGGCGACGACGACAGTGAGGACGACAGCGATGCGGACAGCAGCGATGATGAGGGCAGGAAACGCAGGAAGAAGAGGAAGCGGTCCAAGGGCAAGGACAAGAGCAGCAGCAAGGCGGTCTTGCAGAAGTTCAAGGGCTTGGATTAGCGCACGGCATACTTCTGGATGGTCACCCCAAAAAACAAAAAGTTATCGGTTTACGGTGGAGCATGGCCTATGCCACTTCCTTACTCTGCACATAAAAAATAATACCCCTGTATACAGCAATGGATGGCTAGAACTGAAATTGGTGCTTGGAGGCTGTCCGTGTGAGTCTGGAAGATCACGATTGTCCGACACTTCTTGATCTAGGGTGATGCAGAGGAAGTGAACGAACGTTTCTGACATCTTTTTGGGCGGGATCTGATAATCTTCGCTCTTGGTCGTACCATCCTTCAGGTGATGGTGCCCAGTCATAGGGAAGGTGCGCAGGTGAGAGCGAACAGACGGTTGAAAAGGCAAAAAGAAAAAGACGGAAGTTCAGATTGGATTCGAACTGAGTATCTCAAAAAAGAAGAGGCCCACACTGATTTTCGCGTGGTACCCATTCGTATCCTGCGATCACCTGCTCGGGCCCGAAAGCCTTAACCAGAAGTTACAGCCTAATGTGGGCCTCTTATTGGATGCCAATGGTCTCGCTGTTTAATCTTATATACCCACCCTCATCGCCCGCCCCTGCGGCTGCCAACGAACAACCATATTACCGTAACAGTGATGAACACATCAGTCTCAATTAGCCATGACCATGCTAATATCTGTTCTGTTCCTCATAATGCTTTGCCTCACCTCACTTCTAGATGGTGGGCCGTACTGGCTGCAGGTTGCCGGCCTCACTTCACTTCCTTTAGATGTTTTCTCGTGTCTTCCGAATCAAGCATGTACGTCGGCACAGCCGTTGTCTGTCGGTTTATAGATATTTTACTCCTGCTACTCCAAGAGCTTTCCCTCTTCGGCGCCTCTACCACACCTTCCCCACTCCCTCGCTCTCGTCCTCGCTGCTGCCGCCGTCTCGCCTTCTTCTTTCCGTCTTGCGCCTGCCTCGCGCCCGCTCCTGTTCCTCCATCGCCGCCTCACCATGTCGGAGCTCGTGGATTTTGACGGCTTTTCGGGAAATGTCTCGATCTGGCTGAACCCGGCGCAGAAGCACGCTCCCGCCAAGCGCTATGCTGAGGCGGCATGTGCGCCTGCCTTCGAGATCCGCAGCCTCCTTTTCCGCAACACCTATGTTGCTTTTACAGATGCTTCAGCCGGCCGGCGCGCCAGTAACCCTTCGGGCAGGCGCCAATGGTGCAGTGCCGCAGCAGCGTGGCGCATCCGCCCCCGCCAGGCCTGGAAGACGCGCGGCTGGCCGCTGGTCGAGTACGAGAAGAGCCAACACGCCGAGATGAAGGCCCTGGAGCTGAAGCTCCGCGTCGCGGTCCAGCAGGTGGACATCCTCCTCGCCGACCTGCCCGCTGCCGCTGCCGCCTCGCCCGCGCCCTCCTTTGCCGCTGCTCTGCTCCGCGCTCGCGCCGCTGCCGAATCGGGCGTCGAGCTCCCGCAGAACGAGGTCCCCCGCTTCCTCTGCTTCTCTGACAACGAGCCGGCCCTCAACGCACTCAGGAAGCTCCGTCGCGGCGGGCGCCTGCCCAAGTCTTATCCTCGCCGCCTGATCAGGAGAATCTGCCTCCTCGCCGAGTGCCTCAAGGCTCGTGGCGTGCTCGTCGACCTCCGCTGGGTTCCCAGCCACTGTGGCGTGCTCGGAAACGAGCTTGCTGATGCCACGGCCAAGGCCAGCCGCCCGGACGTCCTGGACCCAGTCAAATACCCGCCGCCGGTGCGTAGGGCCAAGAGAAAGAGGGGGGAGGCACGAATGGATCTGGTTTTGCGTGGGGGATGATTGGAGACTCTTCCTGTTATTTCCCAGGTTTTTGTAGCTACCAAAGTCACGGCCTTGTCCATTTCTGCCTCCTCTAACAACGTCTTCCTCTGGGAGGGCGGTTCGCGGGGCTGGTAATGTTGGCTTGGTTCGTTTTGGCTGCGGTATGCGCCCGTGAAGGATTTCTTTTTGGGGGGATTGGAGGGGCTCGAATGGGTTTATGCTTTACGGACGGATTTGGACCTTTAGTCTTCTGGGAGAGACTCTTTTCGTTTCTGTAGCTGCTCTTGCGTTGCCGTATGGCGCGACTAATACTCATGATTCACGGACAGCTCGAGAGGGTAAGTTGGCACGCCCAGGAACCTGGTATACCTCTTACAGACGAACGGCAACAGCGCCAGCTGTCGACTCATGCAAACAGTGATGGCTTGACTGGCTTATGAGGCACCTGGATGAGGGTTGTTTGAGGAGTTTGGTAAGTTGCCCCTCTCTATTGGTATCATTGACGGTCTTAACAGATTCGAAATTCAAAACATTCCATCACCAGCCAAGTTCAAACACAAGTGATAGCCCACATTCTCATCAGACTGGCTCTTCACTGTGACAGACTTCATCTGGATATTGTATCCCGCTCATCACCGTCGCACACGATCGAAGAGGCTGCCGACTTCACATCGCAAACACTTCAACATCATATGTGCTATAACAATTTCAGCAACGATACTATGATATCAAAATGCGCAGAAGACAAAGAACCTGTAGAGAAGAGCTTATAGTTCAATACTGGTGTTGCGTCATTCGACAAATCGCAGTTTGAGGCAGCATCATGTCTTTGAAATAGCGGACTTTCAACGCCCACAAAAGAATCGGAGCGTCATAACCTGAAAGATGCCATGCGCTCACTTCATTACTAAGCTGCAGGCAATATAAAACTTCTATTGATAGGCAGCAGCACTCTCCGGCGCTTTCTAGACTTACAACATTATCTAGAAAAGCGTCTAGAAAGCACCGAAACTTTCGTTTCGTTTCCTGCCTCTAGAATAGGGAAATGGAGCAAAAATCATTCTTCCACATGATCTTATCGTGTCTGTGTCCACTGACAAGCTTAAATTTGATTTGAACATGCTTCTCACAATGGGAAGCTTGTGCCGCGCTTCATGGAAGGAACATGGTAAAAACCATCATTCGCGGATAATGGTGATTGTTAGATAGTGAGCAAGTTCGAGAAAATCATCATTTAATTTTACGGTAAATACTAAGAATATATAGTGATAGTAGAAAATTCACTAGCCAAATAGCAACAAAAGTACTCCACTTTCTCCTCCAATTCACCAAAGAGAGGCAACCAGCAAAGTCACCTGGTGCGGTTTCATCGATGAATATTTTCCGTTTCTGATTGTCGGGGTGACAAGCGGAGTTGGGAGGGAAGTGTTTTATACCTTCGCAAAAGCGATCCAGAATGGCCCGGCGCACATGCATCACGGGTGAACGTTACCAGAGCCTTATCACACGGCAAATTGCCCAACCTGCCCATGCATATCAAGCGGCTCTATCATCATCCCGTAGCAATCAGCTGCAGCAGCACTCGCCGCACCCCACGTGCCGACCCTCACACGCCTGTGGAACTCAAGCTCGCCCGCCCCAGCCGCATGACTGGCCGACAGACCGACGACATAGCCGCCGACACCCGGGAAAAACAAGAAAGCTTAGCCACGCCGCCACAGCTGATCCGCACAGGCACAATTCAGCCGGCTGATCATCCACGCACACCCAAGCCAGGCCAGGCCAGGCCACCACAAACAGCCGGCCCACCGGAAGCCGGGAGGGCGAGAGCCGGTTGGTCGGGGTGAGCGCGGCTACCTATGCACGCAGGGTGGATGCCCGCCGCACGCAACGGTTTCCGTTACCGGTGGAATGGTGCCCAGCTCGGCGGAGCTATATTTTTTTCTTTTTCTCTTCGCCGGTCTCGTCATTGTCGAAGCACCGCAAGGAAATCGGTTGCGGGCTGGCGGGCTGATACTGGCTACCAAGATGCAGATTCGTCGCACCCACTTCGGTTGGCGGATGTGAATTGCTGGCTGGATTCTACGTTTACGTATTCGTATTCGATACTGGTGAGCGGCATCATCATTGTAGAATGGTGCTTAGCATCATTTTGTCCTGCAAAGTATGGGGTATTCCAAGAGGCTACTCTCGGAAACACGGCTTTATGCCATATCATTGCACAAGTCGCAGTTGTTCATAAACTTTGACCTTTCATGCGATGACCACTTCCTTCCCATGCCAATTTACGTTGGACACTACGTCGCATGCCTCGATAATCAAGACCCCGCGCTTCCAAAATTATGCTCCTACTCAACAGTGTGCTCGGACTTCTCAGGCAGCACCTCAGTCTTCTCCGCATGGCTGACCGAGCCCTGCCGGACCAGCTCCTCGAGGCCGACTTCGCGGTTGACCTCTTTCATGCGCTCCTTATCCGCCTCCGCAGTGCCCTGGCTTCCAAACAGAATGTCCATCTCCTCGAGCGTTAAGTTCTTGGTTTCGGGGACGACAAGCCAGATGCTGCGCAAGGTTAGCCGAGTGCGTCACTTCCTGGGTGAGGACATGCTGGGAGACTTACAAGGCTGCGCCACCAAAGGTCAAGAGACCGAAGAAGATGTATGTGCCATAGGTTATGCCGGTGAGCATGTCTGGTGTGACTTGTCCAACAATGAAGTTGTTCATCCACTGATCGAGTTATTAGCGGCCTAGTCTTGGCTCTTGAAAGCATGGGAAGACATACGTTCGAACTCGCGCCTAGAGAGATGCCGTACGGGCGGTTGGACAAAGGCCAGACTTCAGCAATCAAGATCCACGCGCAAGGACCCCACGAGTATCCGAAATGGATGACGAACAGCCATACCATGACGACGGCCGCCCAGCCAGCGGCCTGGTGAGTTTCCCATTGATCCTGATTCTTGGCGACGATGACGGCCTAGAGACATTAGCGGATGAGCAGACTCGGCAGCTCGAAGGGAGGGCGAACAATGATGATGTGGCAGATGCCCATGCCCAGGGCTCCGACAATGAGCACCGGTTTACGACCAAGCTTATCGACATACATGACCGCTGGAATCGTGGCGATGAACATGACAATGCCTACGACACCAGTGGCCAGAAGTGAAACGGCGTTGGACGACATGCCAAGCTTGTTGAAGATCTGAGGAGCGTAGTACAGGATTGCGTTGATACCTGTAGCGATCAGTGTCAGGAATATTCTCGCAATCGTTTAGTAGACCATAGCGTACCAGTCCACTGCTGGAAGAACATAGTCACGGTAGCAACTATCACACGGCGGAACATTGGCATCGTCTTGAAGAGAGAGCCGATGGCGACCCATTGGCTGGTTTTGTCAGCGCCGGATATTGAAAGCCAGGCGATAAGAGTGGACTTACAGCTTGAATGTATTCCATGCCGTAGGCTCGGACAGATGGGGAAACTTTTCCGCCAGAGTCCTCTTTTCAAATAGTGACTGTGCTCGGATCTCTGCAAACTCGAGCTCGATGAGTTCATGGTCTTGCGAGAGATTGCGCAAGCTAGCCAAAACGGAACGAGCCTCAGATTCTCGTCCATGATGGATCAGCCAACGTGGGGAGAAAGGCATGAAAAGCATGCCAATGCCAAGGATCACAGCGGGGACTAGCTGCAGGGAAAGCGGCAGCAACCACGCAGTGTTGTGCTGACCGTCTCCGGTCCCGCCAATGTAATTGCATCCGTAGTCAATCCAGAAAGAGATCATAATACCCAGCGTGATGGATAGCTGTTGTAGACCGACGAGGGCACCGCGAACTTCAGGTGGAGCGATCTCGGCGTTGTACATGGGCACGATCATGGACAAGGAACCGACACCCATTCCAGTGATGAAACGTCCGCCGAGAATCGAGTGATGGGTCCCTCCGGCGGCGGCAGTGGTTTGGACGACGACGCCGATGATGAATATGGCAACGTTGATCAGGATGGCATGTTTCCGCGAGAGAATCTCGGCAAGGAAGCTGCTGTAGAGAGCACCGAACCAAGCGCCAAGCTCGAGAATACTGGTGAGCCAGCCCATACGCGTCGAGTTATCGTCGCCGGTCCATTCGGGGAGTGCTTCCGTAGTGTTAGTTTGTCCTTGGCATCTATCTACGGGGAAAAGGCTTACTTCTATCGAAGGAATTCATGGTCAGGACACCACTGAACACTCCCTGGTTGTAACCATAAAGAAGACCGCCGAGACAGGCAAAGCAGGCAATTCCGAAGACCTTGAGGTTCTTCACCAACGCAAGCGGTCCAGCAGTGCCAGACAGCTCCTGGCGACGGGCCAGGGCGGCCGAGTCGAACTGCGACGCGGAGCCACCACCAACGGCCATGATGGCAGCGGTGTGTGCAACGATGCGAGGAAGTTGTCGAGAAAGGTCCAAGAGAAGCACTCGCAGGGAAATGAAGCGAGAATGTGCGGCAGAGCTACCCCGGCACTTAGGGTCTGCGTCTGACACGCATTTTATACATGCGCGCGATTCCGAGCCCCATTCTCAGGCTTGCAGAGGTGCAGACGCGTTGGATGGGCATCCCGGTCGCGTTCACGTGGCGGATAAAGTGGCCGGGTAAAATGAATGGTAAGCTCGAGAGCTTAGACGGGAAAAGAGTCTACCGACGAATGAAACACGCGACCGAGCCGTCGAGGGTCGTCATTTGCTGAACCTGACACCGGAGGCTGATGCGGGGCTACAGGCTTTTGCCGGAATCCTGCGCTGGATCGGCGCGCGCTTCGAGTCGTTCGATGCATCTGCGAGCGCGGTGTTGTGTCGTCGGAGATGAGAGCGCAATCGCCGAGCGAGCCCGCCCCTTTCCCCGCGGGGAAGGAACAACCCCAGCCCCCGAAAAGGGAAACCGCCAACGTCAGCGAAGATGCTGGAGTCCATTAGAACATCGCGCAGCGAGCAGCATTCGTTTTCTGCATAAACAACTTGCTAGTCGAATCCTATATGGAAGGCAATGCGCTCGCTGTTTTGTCGCAAACTTGTTCGGATGGAAACTTCAACTCCGAGAGCCTCGCGCACCGTTACAGGAGGAAGACAGGCAGGTTGCTCATTCGTGGTCATAGGTAATTAGCTTGATCCTAGAATTCATGGATTGCAACTATGCTCCAATGGCGAATGAGGATCCAGTTTCGCCGCTTCCGTCTGGATGCGAGTTTCAACTGAAGACAGCGAGGGTATCATCACTTCATATTATAACCCTACACCAATCACATAGGCAAAATCGTACGTCGTCAACTCTTAATCACGTTATGTAGTATCGTGCGCCTGGGACTTATATACGAATCCCGCCACCGCTTCGGACAGACAACAGCTAGATGGCTTGTCTGCCGCCCAATCGTAAAGCCCAAACAGGTCAAGACTCATCCAAGCCATCCCAAGTCTGGACATTCCATTTCGAGCGTTCGAATATACGTGTACAGATGATATTGAGATGTGTGGGTGGGCAATCACTCAAAAGAATGTGGGAAATGCGTTGGCGGTGCGCGGATGCACTTCAAAATATAATACGCAAAAAGCCCTTATGAAGAGCTCAATTCAGCTCTAATCAAGCTGCGCTAGTGGCTCGCTTAGTATGCGCACGGACGCGCTCTGCAGAAGCGGGTATAAGATCTAAATCCATTGCGCCTCCACCGCGGCTCTCACCACGCCCGCTTCCTCATCCAAACCCACACATTTCCACAACTCCACACACATCACAATGAATACCAACATCAGCCTCAAGGGCTTTAAACGCCACGTCGATGGTGGCGACATCATCTTCAGCGACGACTACGTCTCCCTGGTGGATGCCCGTCTCGAGGAATCCCAGAACAAGCCGGGCCGCAAGGTCCTCTGGACCGACGCGTCCGCGCTGCGCACCAACTCCGTGCTGCACAACAATGCCGTCGGCATCGCCGTCGTCTGGAGGCAAAACTTCTCGGAGGAGCTGCAGAACCATGCGAATCCGGGTGAGCAGGAGTGGGTGGAGTACTACCGCCGCAGCGAGTTGGCGACGGACTCTGGCAGCGGCGAGCAGGAGGCCGCTTACGTCGGGCTGGAGAAGGGCGAGGGGCTCTTTGAGCCGAACACAACGGGCGTCATCGTCCTCTACATGGACGCTGATATGGGGGCCATCCGAAAGCCTCAATCGGACAACGGCTGGCTCCGTTCGCACGGTAACTTCGCCACCAAGACCGCCATCCGCGCCGTGGAGCTCGCCCGAAAGGGCTTCAAGATCGAGTTCAAGGCCTGCGCCGGCCATGGAAGCATCCTCGGCAACGTGCTTGCCGACTACTGGGCCAGGAAGGCCATCAGCCTGCACCGGCCTACGTCAAGCACTGAAGACTGGGAGCTCGCCCGGGAGGAGGTGGAGAAGCGCGATCGGCGCAGGATGAGTAAGTCTTTGAGTATCACACTGTTGAAGAACTTGGATAACTGCGATCACAGCTCTTCAGCAGACTGCCACCGAGAAATTGGACGCCGACTTCGAGGAGTTCGAGAAGTGGATGAGCCTGAGGGAATGAATCAGTCAGCGGTGCGCAGCAACATCACACTCGGGGGAGAAGCGGGAATGAGGAAAGCGGCTTTGGGCCGGCAAGAGGAGGGCCACCAGCGAACGGCTCGCACTTCTACGCAGTGCTGGTGACTAGTAGCCCAGAGCTCTGTGAAGCACAATGTGTCCGCAGAAGCCATGACGGGTGAAGCTAAGACGAGCCGATCATCCTTCACCTAGACATAGCTGGAGCTTGCCCACATACAGTTGAGCCGTCTTCTCACCCGTATGGGAGCTTCATATACACGTTTATAGCTTGCAATCACTTGTCATCTTCTTTTCTGCGCCCAAGCTTCACTCTGAGCATGACTGTGCTTGAACCCTTTCATCGGAAACCGAACGGTCGCATGATATGACTAATTACTTCCAACGGGAATAAAGCCAACACATATCACAGAATGACCTGAACAAAACTACTGAAACACTAGAACAGTCTACTCCGCAATGAGTACCCTTTAATGCTCTTCGCCCGTTCCAGATCCGGACTTGGCGACCCGCTCCGAGCACTCCTTTTTTTCCCCGTTACACGCTGGGCCTTTTTGGCATCCGTCTTCTTGCTAGCACTTCTAATATTCGACTGCTTCACGGTAGGTGACGCCGGCATCGCTGCCAACTTGGCCGCTTTCTCGTTTACTTTTCCAGCAGCTGCGCCATAGTTCACATCTCCACGCCTCCCAGCTGTCACGGCCTTGCGATTGAAGTCCGCAGTGGCAGCTTTCGTAGCGGGCTCGGAGGCAACTTCAATCGTCACCGTCTTCTTGATACCAGTCGGCTCCTTGGACTTTTTGCTCTGTTCGCTGCTCTTCTTCGTCCTACCCTGCTCGACATACTCCTCCGAGTCCTCTCTTTCTCTTCTTGCCATCTTGCTAGGGAGGTACGGCCCATCCATGTCACTGCCGTGCTTTCTCTTCTTACTCAGTTTCTCCGCTTGCTCGAGCTCCTTGAAGAGAGCTTGTGTCAGCTCTTTGTCTTCATCGTTATCGCCTTCATCGGCGGTAGGCTTGTAGGTTTGATTCGAGAACGACGTCCTCCGATGCTTCGTTTTCCTTGGTGTCGGTGTCATCGTTCTTTCCTTTATGGGTTTCTTCAATTTGTCCGGCTCATGGAGGACAGGTCGCGCTACGACTTCAATACTGTCGTTGTCACTTTCAACAACAGGCCTGTAAAGCTTGTCCGATATTGATTGCCTTCGATGCCTCGCCTTTCTCACTGTTGGTGTTGTCGTTGGTGCCGACGTCGTAGTTGCTGTTGCCTTCTTTCCTTTTAAAGCCTTCTCCTGACCAGTCTTTGTCTCAACGACAGCCTGCTCAGTCGCTTCATCGCCATTGTTTAACCTTTCCTCAGTGATGGGGGTCTGAGAACATTTCGAGGCTGATGGTCTCCGAAACATTCCACTCCTTGACCTTGGAAACTTTGGTGACGTGGTAGAGAGCATTGGTGGCACGGTAGGCGGCCTCGGCGGCTTGGGAGGAGGTCCCGGTGACGTGGTAGGATTTTCGCTCCCACTCGCTTTCTTCCTCTGCGTCGCCATAAGAACAAGCTCGATACCTACAATAGTGTATTGAAATTGATCAGTCAACCAAGTTCCAAGACTTGATCGGAAGAAACAACAGCAGGCCACTCACCACTATCGCTACCATCGGCAACATCGCCCGGAACACCCCCGGTCCGCGGCGTTTGCCGGCGAAGCTGCCG
The DNA here is from genome assembly GCA_009829795.1 of Lasiodiplodia gonubiensis. Classification (NCBI taxonomy): domain Eukaryota; kingdom Fungi; phylum Ascomycota; class Dothideomycetes; order Botryosphaeriales; family Botryosphaeriaceae; genus Lasiodiplodia; species Lasiodiplodia gonubiensis. The sequence continues at coordinate 1,242 of RHKH01000074.1, read as the reverse complement.
CTTCTCTTCTTCACTCTCTGTTCTTAGTTGCTCATACAGCTCCATTTCGCTATTCAGCACACTCCAAAACCTCGATAAGTTGGCCGAGCTGCGAATGTGAGGAAGCCATTCGTCCTCTATTTCAGCCATAGGCTGACCCATTGCGATGGCGTGGGATAACTTGGGCGGGACGATTCCGCTCTCTCTCAGCAGCTGCATCTCTGCTAGAGCATCGTCGTTGGCCTCTCTTGTGCGAGACCGCAACGGCGCGAAGTGCACCCGGCGATAGTGTGCCCTCCCTACGGAGGTGGAAACAGGGGAGGAAGGAGAAGCAGCGTATGGGTGATATCTGCCGATACTACCTCTCCGCCTATGCAGAACCGGACCGATACCGCTACCGACAGGCTTCCTCCTCACCGGACTCGGTCCAGAAAACGACTGCTGGCGGCGGCGTGGCGGCTCACCAACTGGCTTCCTCCTCACCACCGTGGCCGGTTGCTGACGGAGACGCGGTGGTTCTGCTACCGGCTTCCTGCTGATTTTGAAATCCCGACTCGCCGGCATCGCGCCTTCTTGATACGGCTCGCTCTCCTGGCTCTCGTCCCAACCGGGGTGCCTCATTGCCCACTCCTTCTTCATCTTCTCTCTCCGGTGGATCAACCGCCACCTGTGATGCTCCTTGCCCTCCTCATCACCATACTCACCCGGTCCCTTCCGCTCCTTCGCGCGCTCCGCATACCACGCGAGCTCCCAATCCGGGAACTCGGCCCCGGCGCTCTCCCCGCGCGCCCTCCTCCGCGCCACCTCGTTCGAAAACGCCTTCAACCGCCTGAAATTCCTCTCGTGCCACTTGAACCGCAGCTCCGCATCGCTGAACGGGCCCGTCGCGTCGACCCCCTCCTCCTTCACCCTCCTCGCGTGGATCCCGCGCTCCCGGTTCAACATCTCCCTCGCCCGCGCCACCAGCCACCCCTCGGCCAGCACGCCCTCGTCGCCCCCAGCCATCTGCCGCGCCTGCTCCAGCCTCATCTCGCCCCGCCGATCGGCCAGGTGCTGCTGCGTGACGGGGCCCCACTGCAGCGCGGGGAGCAGATAGTGCACCCACCGCAACTTGTCGATGTCATCGCGCAGCCGCAGCTCTGCCGCGCGCGCGGCCTCGATCTCGAGCGCCGGGACGCGGTCGCCGCCGGGGCGGGGTTCGGCCTCGGGCTGCTCGTCCTGCAGCGGTCGGCGGGCGCGGAGGGCGGCGGTGCGTGGACTGAG
>RHKH01000274.1:7324-19775 GCA_009829795.1 Lasiodiplodia gonubiensis | reverse complement strand
AGGTGGGGGGAGGGGGGAGGGGGAGGGTACCAGAAGTCGAGCGCGACGCCTTCGACGGGCTCGCAGGTGTTGGTGTTGATCAGCTGGATGTCCATGTAGAGCGGGACGCCGGCCATGTCGTCGGTGACGTTGGAGCGGAAGAGCTCGCCGACTACGTCTGCGAGGTTGTTAGTGATACGCCGGGATTGGGTGGTTTTGCTTGTACTCACAGTATGGGCCCTCGGTGGTCTCAGGCGCAAGGATGCAGGAGTTGTTGCCCGCGAAGAGCGTGGTCGGGTCGGTGTTTGGCGTGATCCCGGCGAGGTTGGAGTGGTGGGTCGTGTTCAGAACGGTATCGAAGTCGCGTTTGGCCAGGGCTGTCTCGCGGAGCTGCTGAGCCATGGCATGGCGACGCTGGAGGTTCTTGGCCTTGACGCCGCGAGCCTCCAACTTGTCTTGACAGTGAGACAGTGAGCGCTTCCCCATGTTGGACACAGCAGCCCGGCGCTTCACAGCCTCGGCTTGGTGATCATGTCCCGGATGGGCCAAAACATCGGTGGCAGCAAGGAGAGACAGCACGGTAGCGCTGAGGAGCTTCATGTTGACCACTTAGAACGAAAGGCGATTGAGCAGGAGGCAAGGACGTGAGCTTGGTTGATTTGGAGAACAAGAGAGTGGTTTGTTGCAGATGAAGAGAGTAAGGTGCCCGTGGAGGCTTATATATGTTTCCCCTCCGGCTGAGCTCTTCAAGTGTATATCGCTGTCAATGCCTTGAATCCCAATGAGCAGGGCTCAAATGCACGACACGTAAGCCTTCGTGCTGCAGTAGGGAGTTGACACGAAAGCATGGACGGTTTCGAAACATCCGCGGAGAAAGCAAGCATAGCGGTATGCCGTAAACTTACCCAGTTCATGCGTGTCCCTTGGATTTTGCCTGATAGTTGGGTAAACTAACAGATCCGCAGCATGGAAGACATCAACGACGGACCCGAGACGAAGACAATAAAACACGCGGCCTTGATCGGCGGATGAAGGATTAGAGGGTGAAGCATCGGGGAAAACCTACATATTTCATCAACATGTAGGTTTTCTCTAAACACAGGATGGATGCAAATACGCTACTCAATCGTCCGTAGGTCTCTTTTTCCTTGTTAAATTTCGAAAAAGGCCTACTCTGGGTTCTCAGGAAGGATAAGACCTCAGATTGACACCCAGTAGTAATTCTGAGGTTGAATATTTAACCAGTAGTTCTACAAAGCGTAATGTAGGAGACGGGAAACACATGCACATCGTCGTCAGCGTTCTTGGCAAAGATTTGATTGGCTAAAATAAAGGCATCAGGGGCGGCGGGTCCACCGAATGCCATCCAATTTAGCATAGCGCAAAAGCTACTCAAGCCTAAATTGATCTAAATAGGCGCTGATTAAAAGCACGCTAATTGGCTGCATATGTGTTTGAACCCAGGGATAATGCATGCAAAGACGATTTGGCTTATGCGTCTATGGGCGGATGTTGTCTGAACAATCATCATCATCACATTCCTTAGACATCCTTGCAGTATCTGGATGCTGGATAGGAAACTCAGCGATGACAATGATGCACTTTGTACATGCTTCTGGGCTGAGTTCAAACACTCGACCAATGTTGTCGAGCCTGGATAAAATGTCTTCCATCCGACTGGCCGAGGCTGTCCCCAGCGCGGCCAGTGCTGAGAAGTCGTAAGCTGTCTGCGTAACCGTCCGCATTAGGCACTGGCCAAGACCGTATCCGTTCTCCGACCGCTCCCCAAATGCAGTAGTGCGTGCGGCTACATCTTGCCAAGAAAGATCTTCATGCGCGTAAAGGCCGAGCTCCGGTCAACTTCAAGGACGCTGCGTGATTCAAACACGCGTCCGCTCATACGCACTATAGAGAGCTTCGACCTCCCCAGAAAGCCTAGGTTAAGTTTGCTCGCCTAATTCATGGCCTGCGGGCTTCTTAAATCTCAATGCACCACGTACGACAGAGATTCTTGGCATTTTCAAGACGTGTGCCTGGTGAAGTACCACTGAGGATGATTGGGCGTCATGATCCCTCGGCAAGGGCTGACTTTCGGGATGGCTTGTCGCCATGCTGAGAGTTTGTAGGCCCGCTGATTGTGCTCAGTCAGTACTATTATATAAATCACAGAGGCATTACACGCCCCACTTATTACTTCATCGCTCCATAGCTACAGACGCAGAAGTGGAGAGATTCGCGCTGTGCTCGATTGCCTCAACCAAGTGGCTGCTCTGTCACTACTATGAGATATTAACTCACAGAATCTGTGCCAACCAGGCATCCTAAAGAGTCCGAGAGAATCCGCCTGAGATCGGGGCAGACCCTCTTACCAGACGGACTTTATTAGTAAGACAACGCCATACTAAATATAGTCATCTCTACACGCTAAAACCGTAAATTTAGCATCGGTAAGTCGTCTAAGCCATCGTCCGGATGCGAATGTTTAATTATTAACCGTAAATTTAACATCGGTGGATCGTTGAAGCTATCGTCTAAATACGAATATATAATTAATAATTAAATATTCGCATCCGGACAATAGCTTCAACGACCTATAATATAAATAATTAACTTATATAAGCCTTTTATTAACAAAACATAAATGCACGGGCCACTTTGGTTTAGTAAGAGGGTCTACCCCGATCTTAGGCGGAGAGAATCCATGGAGTCAGCTTAAACACCTCGTGTAGATGCAAGGAAAAGTTCCGTCCATTAAACCCTCGAGATAACATTGCGTATAGCCACGAAACCAATCTACGAAGTTCAAATTAAACAGTCTACCATCCATTATATAGAACAATAACCCATCGCCAGTTTTGTAAAGACGTAACGCCAGCAGCGCTGGTTGCCACGCCAACTAGACAGCACGGTCTGACCGGTTGACAACCCACAGACCCCGCCCGTCAACGTCCCACCTCTTTGCATCTCTCCTTCACCATTCCATCGCCACCCATCCACTCTCCTTATCCAACCACTCATCTACACTTGTCGCGGGTGATCAATTGCGTTCTACCTGGCCGGTTACAGACTATCCGCAATCACAAGATGTCGCACGCGCCACGCTCGAGCTCTTTGCCGGTTCTTCCGAATGATGTGACGGTCAACATTGTCAGCATGCTAAACAGGACCGCATTGCGGCGCATCCGATTCTGCTCCAGATGGCTCGCAAAGGAAGCTGCCCGACATCTCTTCAGAACCGTACAATTCTACATGCGCGCGGAGAGCATGGAGCGGGTTATTGCAATAGCAAATAACAGTATGCTTGCTGATGCTGTCAAATCCCTCCAACTTTGGGAGACTCCAAGACTGGTAGAGCTTAGCACCGAAGAATGGTATGAACTAATGGAGCTGGACTACCCGGAATCAGGTTATACAACGTACGACTACGACTCGGGTAAGGCAAACCCGAGCCATTCTTGTTTTCTCTGATGCTTGTGATTGAGCTATAGTGAGAGTCTGACCCCGAGAACAGATGATGAATACCGTGAGTGGTATGAACAAGACAAAAAAACGGGCGGGAAGGGAATGGAGCAGCTTTTTCAAGAATACGAAGCCCAGCGAAAGGAAATTTCAAATCTCTATGAATTTTTGCACCGCCCGGGCCCAAGCATCTCCGAAAACATACTTACTAGCGAGGGATCGAGTTGCTTGGGCCTAGAACCTACGATGGTACAACTGCGGCGTTTCCAGAAAGCTTGTACCGACCTCGAGAAGGCGTTGCCGAAGCTACGCAACCTAGACCACGTTGGAGCCTTTTTCCAACGGAATCCGTTGTTTCGATTGGCGGAATCACGAGTGTCTTCAAATCTACTACGAGGACCCACTCGATGGATTGCGCCGAGAGCAAGCCGTATTGCAGGAAACGGCCCCTCTTGCTTTCCTCTTACGAGCTCTAGGCAAACGCAAGTCTTCTAGTGATAGCCTGACCTCACTTTTGCTAGACTTAGCTGGGGCTGAGTGGTGTTGCCTTCAAAAACTCGAGTCAATTTGGGTACGCCCAGGAGAAAGATGGGATGAGGAGGCGTACGACATTTTCAGGAAGAACGAAACCCTCATGGGAGAGGCCTTCTACCATCTTACCTATATTCACATCATCTTCCCGGACACGAATGACAAACCAGCATTCCTCGAAGCCCTCGCGTCGCTTCTCGGCCAAGCCAAGAAACTTCGTTGTCTCAACCTCGAGCTCGACTACCTATCTCCCCGGTGGTGTTGCCTTGACGTGACCGATGAGCCCACTTGGGACTGGTCAGACCGTGACATGCTCACCGATATCAATGAGGACTGCTCATGGCCAATGATTACCCACCTGACGCTGTACAATTTCGATTTTCGGGTGAGCTCGATCCTCCACACGCTTTCGCTTGCCGCACCGACATTATCACTACCATACTATGATCTGGCGGATGAAGAAGACACATGGGAACAGGTTTACGAGCAAATAATGCTGATTCCTTTCCAAAATTTGCAACATGTCAGTCTACCGGATTTCTGTAAAGATTTCCCTAAATGTACGTAGTCTACTTTTCTCGTAGCACAAGCCACTTTATGTGCAATAGCAATTAAAAATACTGTTCAGAGCCCGGCTTCCGCAGGCACCGCTCTGTCTACTTTGCTAGAAAACAGGATCGACCGACTCTATGCGGCAAGGCTTACGCTGCTTCGTATCGCAAATTGCAACAGATACAAAATACGCAACCTTCTATTTTGATTGCCAAGGCTGTTTCTCAATGTAAGCGGCTGTTGGTAGGTAGATTCAATCTATTTCAGAGGAGGAGCTGAGCTCCACCACTAGGATTGGCATCCTCCGCCCTCTGGTTCGTGTTCTGTCCGACATGGGTTTGATAAGCGCCGACTTCAGTCTCATTGATTCAATATTGTTCTTGCCCTGAATGTAGAGATGCGATGTGAACGGCGATTGGCTGCTAGTGCGATTGGCCCCACCCCCCAAAAGGCCGCTCCTGGTTAGCTTTGCTGCGGAATGTTCACCGTCTTTGGGAACGGCGCTGATGGTGTCCTATATATGGACTCCAAAGCCAGGAACACGGGAACATTCAGCATACTGTCTTCCTATGTTGTTACCATTCTCCTCTGCGTATAGACTGCTCTACACCTGAACATCCCGGGATAATCTTATCACTGGGGGGGCGGAGAGAAGAAGGCAATAGTACATTGCAACCGCCATGAGATCCAGGTCTCAGAAACTCTGCACGCTGCCTTACGAGAGCTTCGTCTTCCATACGCACCCCGCCTGTTGTGGATTGACGCTCTTTGTATCAACCAAGATGATGTAGAAGAGCGGAACAAACAAGTGCGCCACATGAAGAATATCTATCAATATGCGTACAGGGTGATGATATGGCTCGGAAAAGAAACGAAAGATGTAGAGGGTATCTTCAACTTGCTTCATTTCGTCCGATGGTCGGAGAACTACGGAAACCGGACTGCATGGCGTCAGCTTTCTTTTTTGCTGGGATATTTTAGCGCAGATATGTCCTACCAAGCGTTTCCTTCAATTACTTCGTCATTGGCATCTGTTGATGCAGAAGTAGAGTGCTGGTTTCGTATGCGCGCTCTTCTTTCTCGGCCTTGGTTTCGCCGGCTATGGATCTTGCAAGAAATTGTCCACGCAAGACGGGCTACTGTGTTCATAAGCAGAGCCACCGAAGTGGACTAGAATGATTTCGTGGTTGCAATTGCCAGAATAAGCTGGGTGGCTGGAGCAGAAATAGCTCTTTCGGATTTCCCAGGGGCTGCGGTACGCACCGTCATGGAGATTCAAAGAGCACGGAAGAAGTATCTTTTCGGCGATCTCCTCCATGAAGCTGAACGCAAAAGGGAGTTCTTCTAAATGCTGCTGATGGCCAGTTCCTCTGAATGCACGGATCCGAGGGATCGGATATATGCAGTGCTGAGCCTCGCAGACGACCTCGATACTTCTGATCTGGAAGGGCTACTGGCACCGGACTATAGGGATGAGATAACGACAGAGCATGTCTACCGTCGTTTTGCCCGTTGGTGTATTTCTAAGAACAAGAACCTGGGGCTGTTATCCTGTGTCAACGTTACCAACACGGCCGAGCGTTCTCTCCCGTCATGGATCCCGGATTGGCGAAGTGTCTCCAGCGAGGATATGTTTATCCGCTTCCGCGACCGTATACCCTTTCGCGCCGGTATTCCACCATTGTTTACGTTCGGCATCGATCCGTGTCCTGAAATTCTGGATGACAGCTTGGTCTTGAGCGCCAAGCGAGTTGATTCAATCCAGCTCGTTGGCTACGCAACTCCCAGGGTTGAACAGTATCTCGCTCGAAGCCTTGATGCAGCTCGCATCATCAACGCACATGTTATTCAGTACTTAAGTCGGGTTGGAGCACGTGCGGATCCACAGCAGACGGAAAGGTTTCTCGACAGCGTACTTGCAGGAAAGGAAGTTCCCAACTTGGAGTTTTACAGATGTATTGTTTGCGGTCTCACGCTCCATGGCTACCCGGCTTCTACTGTGTATGTTGCTCGCTTGAAAAGTTTCTACCGTAAAGTGATGGGAGATTTGGATATATCAATTCAAGATGCGAATGGCTGGATGATTGGGAATCTTTTCCGACGGTTGTTCATTGATGGCAATCCGAAGACAAGTTGGAAATTCTATCCAATTGAAGCCAGGTTTCAGAGATGGACAAGAAATCGTACATTGGGGCTCACTGGTACCGGGAGGATGTGCTGGCTTCCGCCAGACGCAAAGAATGGCGACCTAGTCTATATCATCCCGGGGTGTCAAGTCCCTTACGTGTTTCGTAGGGATGACGGTGGAAGGTATACACTTATTGGTGAGGCGTACATTCATGGGATTATGTTTGGGGAAGAAACACCAAAATTGCGACATGAACTTGAACGGCTGACAGTAGTTTAACTTTTTCCTTGGATAAGTTGGTCGCAGTAACTGCTATTATCGAGAGTTTGCAAAGGTTGACTGGCTGTGCTCAGGGCGAGAGAATGGAAGAGATTGCAGGATACTAGCCTCATGACGTTTTCGGATTCTATACTTATCTTTCTATGCAATATCTTTCTTCGCCCTTCGTATTTGAAGTCTAATGTTGGAACTGAATGGCTACTGTGAGAGCTTTCTGAGAGCAGTCTGACAATAAGGAAGTAGTTGAACTACTACATAACGGATCTCATAATGCTAGCAGAGTCATACCATCAGACTTACCCATTTCTGTCCTACTTAATTAAAAGCTTGCCATTATTACGGTCTATTGGTATTATCATTGACGATACCTCAATTTATCATTAGAAATTACTTAAATAAGCGCAGTGTTAGGGCAAAAATGAGACAACTACAAGTAGGATCGCCATGATGATAACTATCAGAGTCATTTGCGGTTATCAACAAGCCATACTATATAAACAGAAGCAACTATTCGTGTCTGAAATTTGGTTCCGAAAAAAAAAACAATTTAGAGCAAAGCTAACCAGAACGAACAAGGTTGATTCAACCGTTAAAAAGGAATATATAGACATTGCCTGCCACGAAGGCTTGGCCTCAGCGTATCGATCCACGAGAAGCATAAGGCGAAGCATCCTCCATCCCCCGCTCCGAATCCCCACTCCCAGAGCCAACTTCCTCCTCCGTCGCCCGCACGCTCTTCCCCGGCGCCGACCCCACCTCACTCCCTCTCCGACCACCCGCAACCTTCTCCCCAGCCAAGATGTGATCGTACGTATCCGGCGGCGCCTTCAGCCTCGGATGCTTTAAGTCCTCCAAGTCCAACACCGCAAGGCGGTCTCTGCCCTCAGTGACAGGGACGTCACGGTCGCAGTGCGTCCAGCGCCCCATGCCGAGCTCCTCGTGCGCCAGCCGCTGCAGCTGCAACGTGTCGTTCATGGCCCACTCGAGGTTGGCGTAGGCGTTCTGGCTCCGTTTGCGCCACTTCATCAGCGGCTCGAGCGTGTAGGAGACGAGGACGATCAGGCCGCCTACGACGAAGACGGTGGCGAGGCCGAAGATCGAGAAGTTGGTGTATGCGGTGGAGAGGATCATCTGGGGGAGTGTTAGAAGGAAGGCGGGGAGGGAGCGTTGGGGTGGATGGGCGAACCTGGTTCCGGCATAGTCGCCGATGCTGATCGTTCAGGGGGCCTGTGAAGAGCGGTTCGACCTGCGGGTCGCTTGGACCACTTGCTGAGTCCAGATACGACTGTTGTATGAAGGCGAGCGAGATGTTGTTCCACCTCGCAACGTCTCGCTGCCACTGGTCGGTGGGGATCGGCCCCTGCTGTCCGAAGGTTTTGCGCGAGTCCGATTCCAGGCCCGACTGCATGATCACCGTGGAAATGCCGATGGTGTCGAGATTGCCAGCACCGGCGGAGAACATGAATGATCCGAGTTCGTCTTGATCGGTCCAGATGGTGGCAGCCCATTGGCGCAGATCCGAGGCGGTGGTAAGTGGGGTGCAAGTCGTGTTCGACGTCGAGCGCGGATTGCAAACCTGGTGTTGGATCACACAGGCTAGAGGTGAGGCGGGCTCGTCCGCGAAGTATACGTCTGTGATCGCTCTGCTGTCGAATGCGGAGTATATGCGGCCGGCGTGGTCGTGCGCGGAATACCATAGGTCGTCCGTCTCGTTTGTGAACATGACGGCGTTCGATGAGAGGAACATCATGTACAAGTCGGCGTCAGGCCGCTGCAAGGCCTCGATAGGGGTGAAGTGGGACGTAGTTGTGTTGATCGAGCCGTTGTTGTAATTGACAGCAAAGACACTACCAGTCCGTTAGCAAAGAAACCTATATCAAACATCGTCGAGTTTGTGGCATACTTCAAACTGTAATCTGCCAAAGCGCTCATGAAATTTTCGGCGTAGACTTGGGACTTTTGCAGAATCGGATACTCGTATGTGGGACCGCCGCTCAGGGAGCCAGTCCTTTCGCCGTAGAAGTACTTCATGTATGGTATATCCAAGCCTCCGTCCAATTTCGGCACAGATTCTCGGTAACCCTCGGTCTTCAACGGAGCGCAATGAGTTACACGTCGGTAGAGCCAATGTTCATCACGAGGGGTGTTGATGCCGAAGCCCAAGTTGCTGTCGATGTAGCCCGTGTCGAGAATGATATTAGAGTCTTCGCTCTTGCATATGTCCCCAGAAAATGGACATGTCGCATTCGGTGTAGATGTTACCGGGAGGCTTTTCTTGACAAACAAAGTGCAGCCGTTGGTGCTGGATTGTTCGTTGTAGCATTGCTGGACGTAATTGGCGCTTGAAGACATTTTTTCGGAAAGATACGGAACGAGATAGACGGAGGAATCAGAGATGGTTCTCTTTTTCCTACCGTCCATTACCGCACAATTGACGGGTGAGATGAGTACTGCGTTTCCCGTAAGAGCCGAAATGCGGGAAGAAAACGTGCTCGCAACGCCGAAGGCTCCCAACGTGACTAGTGTAAAGATTACAAGTGGAATGATGCGGCGAAACGGTCGATGTGCGATGGATCGCCATGCGTGAAGAATAAAGACCAGACTCCAGAGCCCGGTGGCTCCATTGGCTGAGTTGCGGAGAACTGCCTGTCGTTGGTGATACAGGCCGTCTCGGGCCGCTTCTGTGGAATAGACATAGTGGAAAATGAAGCATCCAATTCTCCAGAAGTGAGTACCGACGAGGGTGATGAAGAGAGAGATAAAAGCAATCAAAAGGCTACCGTCGGCTGGCGTTGTTGTCAGAGTAGCTCCGAAGACCTTCCCATGCTCCCAGTTGGTCCACGTGCCGGTGTGAACATGGTACAGCGCGGAATCCATTGTGTCAGTGGAAATGTGCGAGCGGTGTCTCTTTGGTGTTCCTGCGCCCCCAACACGAATATAAGGATGATCAAAGCTTGCGACGTTGGAGACGAACAGCCAATCAGGGGCCTCGTCACCTGTGATCGTCGCGTAATGTCGTTTAAGCTGCTATCTTTATTTCTTTTCTATCTTTATTTCTCGTCGTATGACAAGGATCCCAGCAATCGCAAACTGCTTGTAAGCGGCACAGCAGCCCCTTTGATTTTGGTAAATCAACCAAGCGCCCGCTGTGCCGCTTGCAAATGGAGTTAATTTACCCGCTTCACTGAAACCATTAAGTGGAGTGGGGGCCTGCTGTAGTAGGCATGGTTTGTTAAAATAAGGCCTTAATAGTCTCGATTCTCTCACCGACTCCTCCCATCTATTTCGTTCCAGCTACGCCAGGAGGTATAAAGGTGGTAACACTAAGTCTATTATAGTAATATACTTAGCTTGCAAGCGCTTGATAAGCCTTTCATCAACCTAAGCGCTGGCAGGCCTGCTTGATTGATCGATTCCAAAAACCCCCCTGTGTATGCAAACCAGTTCGACTGGGATCTCCGTCGTAAACAACCCGGCACCTGGTTCTGAGTTTCTTTCTTCGTACTGCGGCGTAGTTGAATTGGCCAATGGCGTGACTGATACACGCGCCGGCCCCCACCCATCGATTTTCGATTTTGGCCTTCTGCATCGCTGGCCCCCACACTCTACAGAACATAGCCTTGCAAGTGATGCTTCTGCCTACCGAGCGACAATGGTTGCCTGCTTCTTTTGTGCTCACCTGAATTTGTCTCGCCAAATAAAAACTCTACAGGTGAGTGATCTGCGGTCTGCCCCAGAACTGTCTCGTATTTCTGCGGGTTGTCGCTGCACTGCCTCGAATAAATAGCGTGATGCTGCATTAGAATGTACGGTGAGTGGCGGCAAAGTTGTAAGGAGCAGATCTCCTGTTGAGCAGGAAAACGATGGTGAACACTTTCGGCAAGTGGGGAATCTACCTCTCCAGTTTTAACTAAGCGATCCTTTTTTGAATTGCGGCACGGGCTCGTGCAGCGTTCTCGGAAGTCATCATCCGACCGTTTCGAAAGCTTACCAGCGCTGTCTTTGATTTTTGAGGGCTTCATTTTTCTTGCCATTGGTCCGACTGACTTGAGACTTTTACACTCGTGCCCGAGGACATTGTGACAGCTGTTCAAACCACTTGCTCAGATGATTCCCCGCGATCCACCCGCTCCGGGCCGATCCGAGCGTCATCCCGCCCCAGTAAACAGCCGGCCCACCTCGCATTCCTCGCGAACTTGGCTTTTAACTCTGGCCGCGCAAGGCTACGAGGGGGGAATGACGAACTTCTTGGAGGCACTTTGATGAGGTCGAAGAACACGGGCCGGAACTCATCCTGACCAATTTTGACGGTGATGTCAGGGCCGTTGATGGACTTTGCGCTAGCCGTGCCCCACCTTGTTGACGGCGCTAACGCTACCAAGTAGTTTTGCATTCACGTCACCTAACAGTGCGCTTAAATTTGGCCCTTACAGTCTTCCAGTATACAAGCTGTGGAACTCAACATGCCCGCCATACGTTACGGAATTGTTCCTGCCTCTGTCGCAGCTTTGATCCAAGTCTCTCTCTCCTGCAACCCCTTGAACCACTTGTCTACATTCGGGTACTTCTTGAACACTTCCTTCCATCTACCTCCTTTCAAAGCTGCCCCATTGGGCAGGTGAAACAGATCCGCCAAGGTCAGCTTATCTCCGGCTAGATATCTCTGTTTAGCCAAGGTCTCATTGTAAACCGCAAGAACCGTATCAAGGTCCTTTTCGGCTTGTGCAACCCTCGCTTCGTCAGGAGCACCGAGACCTTTCATTCTGCAGTCTTCCATCAGCTGATACTGCAGCAAGACAAAACAAAAACAAGCAAGTACATGTACGCACTGTTTGATGACAAGCTCGGTTCCTATGGTCTCAGCGGCAGCGGCGAAATAGCTTTGCTCAACAGAACAGGCTTGCTCAAAGCGGCCGTAGGCTTCATCGCCCTCCGGGATCAGCTTCTTCCCGGAAGGGTATTTTCTAAGAGAAGGTTTTGGCCAAGCGTCGAAAGGTGGGATGCGTACGGCTTTTACCGGTCAAGATACTTGCAGATGGCCCTACTCTCGAACATCAAAAACCCGTCGTCATCCAACACAGGGACTTTGCCGAATGGCTGCAGCTTCATGTATCCTTCGCTCTTCTGGTCGCCTTTCGCAATGTCAACGAGAATGAATTCGTAAGGCAGTTCTTTCTCCAGAATCGTGATCAAGACACGAGAAGTAGACATAGCGGAACCATAGAGTTTGAGGACCATTTTTGCTGTCGAATGGTTGATGGAACCGTGGCTGGGGAAGAGGCGAGCCCTGGAGCGTTCTTCTGATGGATTGTGAAGGGTTGGTTGCGCAGGTGCGACGCTGCCGGCTATTTAATCTTTCATCGGTTAAACGGGCTCCGAGAACTGGAAGTCGGCCCTGTTAGCACTACTGCATGGCGTAAGCACTAGACAGGAGATAAGGTACACCCCCCTCGCGCGGCCGGTGGCTAGCGCGAATTTGTTTTTTAGACATGTCATGGGTAGCTGAAGCTATCGTCCGGACGT
>RHKH01000107.1:78668-120672 GCA_009829795.1 Lasiodiplodia gonubiensis | reverse complement strand
CCGCGCACGCCTTCCCGACCGCGCCGCTCGACGTGCTCGACGCGGCGCGCTGGCTGGCGAAGCACGCGCGCGACGACGCCCGCATCGCGGCGGATCCGCACGCTGCGGGTTTCGTGCTGGCGGGCGTGTCGTCGGGGGCGTCGCTGGCGGGCGTGGTGGCGCAGAAGCTGTTGGACGAGGGGGATGATGAAGCGCTGCCGGGTGTGACGGGCGTGTGGATGCAGATGCCCGGGTTCCTGGATCCGGCCATCGTGCCGGAGAGGTGGAGGCATCTGCATTTTGCGCGCGAGCAGAATCGCGATGCGCCGGTGATTAACGCGGAGGCGATGGCGTATCTGGATGAGTTGTATCGGCCGGATGTGCGGTCGGATCTGTTTTCGCCGGTGAATTCGGAGGGCTTTGCGAAGAAGCTGTTGCCGCCGCATTATATCATGGTTTGTGGGATGGATCCGGCTAGAGATGATGGGTTTATTTATGAGAAGATGTTAAGGGAGACGGGTGTGGAGACGAGGATTGACGTGTTTCCTGGGATTCCACATGGACCTGTCATTTTCGCTGGGACGGGGCTATCGGCCGCGAAGGAGGAAGTCATAAATGGGATCCGTGCTTTTGGGTGGTTATTTGGGAAGAAATTGAGTGATGAGGAAATTCAGAAGGCTCTGTGAATTCAACGCAAGAAATGTGTTGGCCATAGTAGGCACATAATCTTGACGGATCTTGGCACCACTGGATTGATCACTGCAATGAACGTTCAGATTATGATATATAAAAAAGATATGCGCTAGTCGTCAGCCACGGTGGTACAAAGAGCTCAGCCTCGCTTGTTCTCCACTAGTAAAAAGCAGAGGAAGGCCCGCTGCATCTACCTCCCCATAACCTTTTGCAAGACATGACTTCAGCTCGATACGAACAGTTACCAGCCGGGATGAGTTCTGGGAGACGTGATGATGGCATCAGTCACTGATGATGAAGGAGCCGGCTTTGTGACGGAGAAAGGAAAACTTGTGAGATATTTCGTCAGGCAAACACAAGGCAATGAGAACGAAGGTGCTAAGGCAACATTGTTGAGCGAAATCGAGATGGAATACCATGACGTAGGTACCAAGTGCACTCTGCTGGAAGCGGGAGAGTTGTATGGACTACAGAACGAAAAAAGTTGAAGGAAAGAATAGCAGACAGGGACATAAATTATCTGGCCTTCCCCCCCTTCAAGATTCTCACGATTCGAAGCTGTTTTGAATCTTTTTCCTCAGAATAAACGAACAGTAAAACCTCAAATACGAATTACAAGCCTCAACATGGTGTTTCTTACTTTGATGGTGAACGAGGCTTTCTTCTGGGCTTCCATCACAGCCTCTGAGAGTTGCTTCCGCCTGAAACTCTAATTTGAGTGAATTACACACGTGTGGGAGATGAGGCTGATGAGAAGCATCGAGGCAACCAACAATCGGTCGGTGTTTTTTTTTTTTTTCTTTCTCTTTTTCCCTCACCGCCTGAGAAACACTAGCACGAGAGGTGTAGGCAGCTGCGAGTGCTGCTGCGCAAATATAGAGGGGCAAGCTGGTGCCTGCTGGCACTTATCACAGGGTGCAGCATTTGCCAACGTGGCCCAATCGCATCTGTCAACATTGTCTGGCGTGGGGCCAAAGTTGGAGCTGCGCCCCGCGAAAATATGCTGGCCATGTTCCGCTCGCTTGCTGCCTCCGCAGATCCCCACTTAAGAGAGATGAAAGAAGTTAGAGCCGCCTCATGAAGACTCGAATGTTTACACAAGTGAATACACAGACCCACATTCCCGGTTTAAATGTTGGGGGTGGGATAGGGAGGCGGTGCTTTCGCAAAGGTTAACTACATGGCATGGCCCTTCGATCTCATAGCACATCCTTCTCTAACCTCTCTCACAACGACACCTTCAAAATTTATTCAAAATGGAATGGGTCTCTAGTACCGTCCGCCTCTTTGAATTCTCACTCGACTGCTTGGAGCATATCCAGCTCGCCCGAGAATTTGGTAAAGATTTTGCCAAACACCAAATCAAGCTCGACATTATCCAAATCCGCCTTTCGCGCTTAGGCGAAGTTACCGAGCTTGAAGGAAAAATCCGGCACGGCCCGAGGCCCGGCCCTCCTACAAGCCCCCTGGAAAAGTCCGTGTACAAGGTTCTTCAGGATATCCAAGACTTATTCGAAAAAGTCCAGGGTGAAGCCGAAGAACTCAAACCCGAAAGCAATGCCCCCGAGGCTGTTATCAACCCCGACCAGATGCCAGATCGATTAAAACGTTTACGAACTAGCCTCAGGCGTTGGGTCAGAAAAGGGAAATCTCACGCGATTGAGACCGGTCATCGCATCCAATGGGTCTTCTACAAAAAAGACTCTTTCGATAAATTTGTCAACGATCTTTCTGAGCTTCTTGATCAGCTGGAACGGCACTTTCCCGAAGAAACAAGGAGCAAACTCCAGGATCTCAGCAGGAAAGAATGCGAAGACATCAGCAAGGCAAATCTTGAGACGCTATCCAGCTATATCGACGAATGCGACCCGTGGCTCAAGGCTGCCGTGGAGGAGAAGCTCAAGGGTGACTCCAGGACCGCGGGGGTCAATATCACCCAGTCTCACAACACCGGTACAACGACGGGAATCCTTAATGGTGACATGAACGGTGTCAACAATGGGGCAGGGACATTGACCAATGTCTTTCACCGTTGATGAAGGTTGATGTAATTGCTTTTGTAATTCTGTCCATCAGCTGTGAATTTCTTCCCGAGGCCTTCTGTATTTCTCTCAACTATGATTATATCTCAAATTGCGCGCTCCATTATCTCAAAAATGTTCTACTGTTTAATGATGACTATTACAAATGAGCTGCATGAGATTGTATGTTAATGTTAGGTTGCCTGAGGTCATTCCCCGAGGTAATTGACGGTGGACAATTTGTCTGTGCCATTTACCTGCTGCGCTTAGCAAGCAACAACGAGGAAGCGGACCTACAGAAGGGCAAACCAACGTATGACTGTGGTACTGCCTATCTTGATCAGAACTCGTCAGTAAAGATGATGCAAGACTATTGCAGAAGTATTGCAGTGGGAATCGCCGATGACTGTCTTCAGCCTGCATTTTGCTGTGCGCGAGACCACTTGCCCCACCACGCGAAATATGCGAGCACGAGCATTCCTCGACCCATCTATCGGCTGTGTTGTATACAAAAAGTAACTGTAAGCGACGATGAGCACGACGACTACTGTAAATGGAGTATTGCTGCAAGGATGGTGCGACCGTGATATCGTTGTGCGATAGGTCGACTTTTCTAGATTTTCCTGCACCTAGGTATCTCCAAGCTTCATAGGTTTTCAGGAATATACTGTATATAGATAATATGGAGTTTAAAGCAGCCATCGGCGGGCTCGTAGCTGTTGCATTAGCGCTGAAAGCGAAGGGGATGGTATTAAACTGGCTTTGCGTTACAGCTTTGTCGACACGTCACACACAATTCCGCGTATGTTGCGGGCCCAGCAGTGCGTTCGCCCCACCAGCCTATTTGACTGTCGTTGCACCCCTTCAGAAGCGTCTTATCTCATCATCAGACGAGGCTACAGGCTTATCACATCTTAATCCAAACAGCTGAAGGAAGCACTCGATCTTCTGACCCCGCTGTGCTTCGTGGTGACATGGGTCGCTCATAGCAGTATTCGCTCTATGGAGATTTCCGGGGCAAGAACTGTATGTAAACGTCCAAAAACATGGCAAATGTTCTGATGAAGGTCCGGATGAAATGTCCCCTATAAGCATTTTTCTTTATTTCTTTTAGAAAAAGTGAAAAGGGTTTCGAATAAGTTGTAGTGGTGATATAGACAGTGACTTGCATGTGGGCCCTTGCACTTTTGTGTCTCGAGGATCCACTGCCAAGTAACTGTGCCTCAATTTCACATGTGGATCACTGTGATTCGGGTCTTCGTCCCGTCAAGCTTACAGTAAGCCCACGGCTGGCGACTGTGGGTATAACTGAGCTAGCCCTTACGGGAGTTGTACCTTTCAATTGTTACATCCGCTCAATCTTTGACATCCCAAACAAGACTTGATGTTCGAATAGCAATAGCATAACTTCAGCAGTCAAAATGGCTGGGAACTTCTCGGTCATACAGCACGACAACCAAGGCCAGATCATAGGCATTCATCAAGGAGACATCCGTAAGCTCATTTGGACTGCATCTTAGTGACAACCGTCCCAATACTAACCAATACGTCACAGACTATCATGGTCCTGTTTCTGACCTTTCTTTCATGCAACTCGCTGAAAGGTCTCACAAAAGACTGCAGAGTAAACGAGTGGTCGAGGACACTTGCGGTTGGTTACTTGCGAGACCCGAGTTCAAACAGTGGATCGATGACCAAAACAAACGCTCTGTTCTCTGGATATATGGCCGCTGTATGTTCGCACAAGTCCGATATTGCAAGCGTATGTTGACTCCATGACAGTTGGATGCGGAAAATCAACTTTGATGCAAGTGAATAATTATTCCCTTGAATCTAAAGAGCAAAATTCCCTTCATCCTTTACGACTTTCATGAGGCAAGTGGACTGATGCGAAAACTGGAACAGTTCGCGAGTGATTGATCATGTTCAGATGATCGGTGACCAGGAGAAGCATTTGCTATACTTTTACACTGACATCTTGGGCGACCGACAAAAGAGTCTGAAGGATCTATTGTTGACCTTCCGCGAGCAAGCATTCAGGAGGGAAAAGAATGACAACCTACGCGGAATCAAAGAGCACGATTCTTTGGACAAGATCAAACATCATGTGTTCAAATTTCTGGGAGCAACCGAGAGGCCTCTTTACATCATCATCGACGCCATGGACAAATTTAGCAATAGTGATCAGGCTGAGCTAAGTAGGGAGCTCAACTTTCTCTTCAAGACAGCCCGAGCTTCTCGATTGGTTGTGTTGATCAGTTCCCGCGACCACGACGACATCAGCCTGGTGCAGGCAGCCGAGACGCTGACGGTCAAGGTCGAAGCACGTGAAAATGCCAAAGATATCCAGGAATACCTGGATAAGACACTGAAGAAAGATCTCCTCCCTCGGGGAAGAGTGAGCCACGGAGAGCGGGAAGAATTAAGGCACAGTGTCTTAGAAAAACTGACGAAAACCGCAGCCGAGATGTAAGTTGCATCCCACCCCAACTCCGTTAGCAGTGCTAAAGTGCGACGGGAAATAGGTTTCTCTGGGCGGATTTGCAGGTCAAGAACATCTGCTCGAACATGACAAGGACTGGTGTGCAAAATGCTGTGGATAATCTCACCGGGCCGGATATGAACAAGATATACCAAGGTATTGCCAATGGGTTCGAGGAGCCAGAAAGCAGGTAAGCCTTCTAGGAAAGCAACGAAAGCGCTAGTGCTGAGTGGGCCCATAGCGGACCAGAAATGGGAGAACTAGACAGGGAAATCGCCAGACGGGCCACAGCACTACTGGCACACGCGAAACGACCGATTCACCGACGAGCTTTGTTAGTAGCTCTTGCGCTTAACATGGAAGACGGAAAGCCCAACGAGGACCTTCATAAGGACTTGATTGAACATCCAAGTATCATCATTCGCGCGTGCAGATACTTGGTGGAGGTCGACGAAGAGCTCGACATCGTCCGATTTTGCCATGCATCCGTCTACGAGTTCTTCAAAACCTATAAGCCAGACATAAACCATGCGCGGATAGCTGAGCTAAGCTTATCGCACCTGTGCTCATCAGACTACTCGAAGAAGCCCTTCAAGGATGTTTCCTGGTTCAACCCTGGCCCACTGGAGCCCTTCATGGAGAGCCATCCCTTTTTGGAGTTTGCTTCCTGCCACTGGGGCCACAGTGCGAGAAAAAGCACTCAGACCTCCACAGTTCAGGGTGAAAACACTCGGGTCCCGGCAATCGAAGACTACCTTCTGCGCTTCTACGAACTCCAGTTCAACATGTGTTTCTCGTTTCAGGTATACTTGTTTCTCTTGAGGAAACCTATGGCGACGAACATACGCCCCGAACATATTCTCAGCTACTTTGGCTTGGTTAAAATGTTCGCGAAGGTGAGAGACTGTATTTCTGATCCACCAAAAAGCGATGGCGATGGCTTGACTGCAATCCACTGGGCTATCAGAAACGAAGACGACACGAAGAACACCGCGGACGTCGTTCAGACGTTGATCGAATACGGAGGAGATGTCAATTCGCTGGATACTGCAAGGCGTTCTCCCCTTTACTACGCCTCCCGATACGGGAATCTGCATGTGGTCCGCCTTCTTCTTGAGAAAAACGCCAAAGTGGACGTCCAGAGCACAAAGTATGGAACCGCATTAATATCCGCCGCGTACAAGCATCACCACTCGATTGTCATGAAGCTCATCCAAAACGGGGCAGACACCAGGATCCAAAGCTCATTGGGAAGCGCATTGCAAGCGGTTTCATCAATTGGATGTCGAGGCTGTGTCAACGCAATTCTTCAGAAACTTGAGCAGAATGATCCTCCCCTCGACATGGACGGGGGTCACTTTGGTACAGCCCTTCACGCAGCCGCTTACAACGGTCACCTTGAGATTGTTGAGCTGTTACTTGAAAAGGATTATGACGTTCGTAGAACGAATAAGGTTTACGGTACCGCTCTTACAGCAGCAGCGGCTGGGTGTTACCAATCCAGGGATCCGGCCCCCTTCCAAAAGATCTTTCATAGATTAATTGACCATGGCACGCCTGTCAACGATCAAAGTGGATGGTACGGACCCGCTCTTCGCGCTGCTGCTGCATCCGGCCACACGGAACTTGTCCAGGTGCTTTTGGACAAGGGAGCAAAGATCTCTTTGGCCAAAGGCTCTATGGGAACTCCCTATCAATCAGCGAGTAATGGAGGCTACACAGAGGTCATGGAACTGTTGTTAAAGCATGATCCAAACGCGGCCTTTGGAGATTCGACTGACTACAAGCACGCGTGGCCTCTGCTTCGACATTCTTGGATCGAGCTTTTCAAATATGCTTTGGCGACAAGCAATATGTCCATCATCGAGTTTGTCATCCAAAGTGCCGAGAAGCTTTTCCAACGGGCCATTGACTGGGAACAAGATCACTTCCTCGAGGGAATGGTCGTCGCGGGCGAGATCGCTTTCGAGGCCGCAATATCTCTGGTCCCCAAAAACCATGCCTCGGGAGCAAAAGAATCCGAAGGCGAGGCGTCAAAACCGAGAAATTCTGTCAGGGTTGTGCTTGGCGACATCGCATATGAGCACATCATGACCCTCAAAATGCTATTAGCATTTGTAGCATTATTCTTTGGTCACATATTTTCTCTCTTTGGATTTGCTGCATCCACCGAAGGAGACGAAAGGGCAGCTACGGAAATCAACCCTCCAATTGTTCGAAGGCAATCGTCGTTCACGCAGGACAATCTAGAAGGGTATTCACCCGATGTTTTGGACCGACTTACAAAGGCTGCAGTGTGGATTCTGGACCGCGCTCGCTTACACAAGCCGAAACAAAACAACACGAACGCAGTCCGGACGATCGCCTTTGCATGGATTGATGCATTGAATAAACTGAGGCTAAGTGGTGAGTTTGGCAAGGAAATGCTGGAGATAATCCTGCAAAATCGAACCTTGGAGCTCAAGAAACATTTGACCAACGAAAGCTGGGAGCCCGAAATGAGATTCAATCAGGCTGAGAGACTGGCTCAAGTTGGGGTAGAGCTTCTGTTCACAGCCATTGAACGAGGACCAAGATTCAAACCGTTAGCCACCAGTCTCTCTGCACTTTGGGCCTCAGCAGCCAGAGATGTGGAAGACATTCCCATCAAGGGGGGAGACTACATATGGAAGTTGATGGGCGTATTTGAAAAGAAGTTCTCGGACGCAGTGAAGTCTGATGATCGGAACAATGCTCGCATCATTGCGGATGCTGGCCTGGAAACCCTGAAGATGGCAGCATTAAGCCCAAAAAAGAGCTTGATCGATAAGTTCTTCCATGTGTGGGCGCAGAAATGGAAAGAGTTGATTGATGGGAATATGCAAGAGGTGGTAGATCATTTGATCGAGTGCAGGGTGCAAGAGTACAAGGAATGCATTCAAAAAGGAAAACATGATGAAGCTCTTGGTTTGGCTCTTGCTGCAGTGGGGCTCCTCAACGCTGCAATCTCTCAGAATATTCATGTGGTGATACCACAGCTTCTGGATACTATCGACGTCGGTTATCAAGGGATCGTCGAGGATATCAACAAACCGTTGCTACCTGCAGTAACTGGACCGAGCAAGGAAGAGCCGCTAGAAATTGTCGGAATATCTCCAGCGATGAACCAGAGTGAAGGAATGGACATGGGGAGCATCTTTGATGCGGTTGCCGGTATGTTTGTCAAAGCGCAAAGACGAAAGCTATGGTGCTCACCTGCACTCACTAGCATGGAATATTCTCAGTGGCATCAAAACCGACCCGAATGTGCATCACAAATCACCCTCGACCATAGTCAGCGAACGCATCCGAGACATTCGCACAAGTCCACTTCATGAACGGAACAAGCCGCAACTCATGGAAATATCTACAGCAGTTCTTAATCTTCTTCGCACTGCGCTACAAAATGATACAACGGAGCGTAAAGCTCTACCAGAACTCATGAGAGATATAGGTGATCGATTGCGTCGATTGCGGACTGGGCTGTCGAAAGGAGAGATATCCCCGCGGGACCCTTCAGAGGCCATGAAGTATCTCGAAGAGGAGCAAAAGTAACATTATATCATTGAACTTTGGTTATGCCTGGCTAATATCTGCCCTTCAGGAAGCAAGAAAATTCAGCACTCGTTGTCGGTCATGAGGAGACCTAGGTTTTGGGTATGTGCAGCTATCAGCCTAGGGCACCTGAGTCCTTCGGATAGTTGCTGATTTGTGTGTGGTGAAAGTCGACCTTTAAGGTAATGGAGAAACATTCCAATCCCCCTCTTTTTAGGCTCAGATGTTGAATTGGTCAGTAAAGCAAGGATAGGCTTTTGGTGATGATGGTGCTTTCTTCCACAACAATGCACGGATCACGATATACAGAGGGGTGCCTCAGCAGAAGGCTAGCGGGGAGAATAAGCATGACCATGCCTCAGTAAGCGCGCTCCAACTGCTCAACGATCCAAGTCTGTAGGAATGTTACAAAAGGCGCGCTCAGACTTATGGCTTTGGCTGGCGGAGCTTGTGGCCCCAGGGCGGCAAGTCGGGATAGTGGCAAGCTGCTCTGTGCGCGGGTGCCCTATGGCCAGACTCTTAAGTCGACGCGAGCTCCTTACTGTGTAAACTGTATGCAAGTAGAAAATTCTTGCTCGGACAGTCAAACACTACGCATCCGCATCTTTTATTGCCAGTGCAGTCAGACGCTCTATTCATGAAAGAACGATTACTGGAAGAAAGAGGGCGTAGGCCGGCGACAATTCACATGATGCGAGCACAGAACTCAAGGAAGTAGTACGATTGATCTCTATTCTACGACCTGCGGTCGTCCATAACAACCAACGCGGCTAGTAAAGAGCGAGCGTATGACGAATCTCCACCGGTCTCACGCCCTATACACACCCGCCAACTCTCCCGGCTCCGGCCGCCCCTCGCCCTCCACCTCCCCAACCAACCCATCCACACCGCCAACACCACCACCGACCAACCTAATCTCCGGCAAAGCCTCCCACTTTACTGCTACACCCCCACCGCCCTCCTGTCCCCGCCTCGCCAACTTCTCGCCATTCCGACTCACAAGCTCGAACCGCAGATCCGCCGGCTCGATCAAAATGTGCATCTGGAATTCGGCCAGCCAGTACTCCCTGTCGGGCCCGCCCAGACAGAACAAGTGATGGTACCAGCGGGCGGTGTTGTGGAGGACCATGTCGGCGTGCATGAGAGTCGACTCGATGGTGCAGAGCTTGGTGACGCCGTTGGCGCTGAGGCTAGCGCGGCGGCTGTCGCGATGTTGTGATTGGCGTTGTTGTTGATTTTGCTTGAAGCTGCGCGGTAAGTTGCTGGGCGGGAGCAGCGACATGACGATTTGGGTGCGCCAGGGCGCGAGTTCGGAGCCGGCGGGCCGCTTGAGGCGGTAGGGGTGGCGGATGCCGCGGGAGATGTCGATGGGGTCGCCCTGCGAGGAGCGTGCGTGAGTACGGCTTTCTTCTATCCTCTCACAAACCCTTTGGGATTGGCACTCTTGGGTATTCGTCCTACCTTCTTGACAACCCAGTGAATTTGTCCATCAACCCATTTCTTCTTGTCATACTCATCGACAGAGACGTCTTCGCCCGCGTGGCGGCGCGGGTCATACTTCTCGCGGCAGAGGATGCCGTAGCTGGCGCGGCAGCGACGCGTTGTATACATTGGGCTCTCAGACGTGATTTCCTGTACGCGATTCATGACCAGACCGTGGCAGACGGCGAGCTGGCTATGGAATGGAGGCTGCATCAGCCAAAGACCTGTTTAGTCAAAGGGAGAGACTGGACATACGGCTCTGGTGCAAGGAGAATCTGCAGGTCATCGACGTTATCGAAGAGGTGTTCCGCTTCGAGCTGATAGCGGTCTCGTAGGCGCCGGCGTAGATAGGGAGAGCTGCCAAGCCCTCCCGAGACGATGATATAGGACTGGTGAGATCAGTGCGGCTGCTCCCGATTCTGCCATGTGAGGGATGAACTCAACTACAACTTCCTGGGAGTGGCTGTGCTGGAGTTTTTCCAGTTGCCGGTCAATGATGCGGAGAATCTTTTCGATCTGTTCATCAAAGAGGTGTTGTAGTTCCTCTCTGTCTCGCTATCAGCTCTAAACCTTTGGTAAGCAAGGAATATGCTCACTTCAAAATGATCATACATGAATTTCGTATCCGCGATCCCGGGAAATTAAGGCCAGATTCCATGCCCGGTATTGGCAGTGGGATCTCATCCATCTCAGAAGCTTCGGAGCCGAAATCACATTTGAAGCTTTCAAAGCGCCCTCGAATCATCTGTTCCGCAAGTTCTTGCGGTTTGCCCTGCAATTGGTGTTTAACCAGCTCGAGCCGTTGTTGAATAATGAGAGACATCTTCCAGTCAATCAAGGCTGAACCGACAGCCATGCCCTCGACGTAAGAGAGCGGGGTGAGTTCGGTGCGCGGGGCGTCAGATGTGATCTTCAACACGTTAACGTCTGTGGTTCCGCCGCCGGCATCACAGACGAGTATCACGTCGTCTCGCTTGTAATGTTGACTAGCAGCATACACGGCTGCAGCCTCGGCCTCAGTCAACGAAATGTTGACTCTCTGGTTAGGGTTCTCGCTAAATCCGGCGTCTTTGAGGATGCGCTTGACATGCGCAATCATTGCTGGGTTCTTCCAGGTTGTGGGGACACTGAAGACAAATTCGGCCTTGCATTGTTTCCAGCGTGCAACGCGTCCGTCAAAGTAGTCCTGAATGAAGATGTACATCCGACGCATGTAGTGCCAGAACCACGTCTGGGCGTCCAGCGGCGACGGAGCCGACTCGTGGCCATCTTGGTAGTCAGGGTCAATGTGGAGCTTGAAGTATTCTTCAATCTGGACGTCTCGGGTATGCTTCCCCTGATTTCGAATCTCTTCGCACTGGAAACCCCAGCCAAGAGGAGCACCAGTGCGCCGATCGAATGCGATGGCTGTTTGGACTTTGTTCGTAAGCTCCGCGCTGAGCTTCCCGGGCCATTGTTGAATAGTTATGGGTTTAGTCCACTCTGGAGCCTTTGAATAGGCAATTCCTGCAACGCATGGAATCAGTTGAACCCGCTACCTTTTCCGGTGAAGCCAACCTGTGAATGTCATCCCAAAATCGATAGCGACCACGACGTCCGGCTTCCAAGATGTGTACGCCATGGCAACACATGAGGCTAATGATTTGTGCCCTGCTGAGCTGTAGTATCAGTGGTGATGGGCTACAGGAAGCCTTGCAGGGGGCCTGAGGATATGAAAGATCATCGATCGCAGCACAATGGTCGGGGTGCGGCAGCAGGCTCTGCAAGGCGGTCATCATGAGGCTGAACCCCGCATTTAGACAACCATCCAGACTGGCTTCGATGCGAGAGTTTCAACTGTGCACGTCAGCTGTTAATGGGTCTAGGCTTATGGCGGCAATGCCACTCCAGATGACTGCGGCAAGCATTCCATGGACTGCTGCAGATAAGCCGCCATCACAAGGCTGTGGGAATCATTCAGCATCTCCCCTGTGGATCAATGAAGAAGCGGTTTTTTTCCTTTCTGCACTTCCCGACAGTTCAAATCGGCTGTTGAGAAATCAGGGTATATCAAGTGGTGTGCGACTGCACCGGGGAGAACCCCTCCCACTAACCTCGAATTCTTCGACATTGGCGGTTCTCGTGAGGTGTAAGCCGAACAAAAAGCCGCGTCGGATTTTGAGCAGCAACATCAGCAGCCATGGCAGCGACGGACCTGAGCAGAACGTTCACTTCTTCGACGACTCAAGACTCGACGACCAGCAGTAGAGAGACGGCACAGCCCACGACGGCAATAGCAACAACATCGACAGCCGACAATTCGGAGCCAAGCTCAAGGCCCAGCTCGGGATCCGACGGGAAGACGGACTCGGGAATCTCGGGCGGGGCAGTGGCAGGAGCGGTGATTGGAACAGCGATCGGGGTCGCGCTGCTGACGTTCGCGCTGACCTTCTGGCTGGCACGGCGCGGAGTCAGGAAAAAAGGGCTGCAGCGACAAAAGCGGCGGAGCAGCGAGCTGAGCGACTACTATGTCAAGAGGAGCGCGACCAACGCGTCGGGCGAGCGGCGGCGCGGGGGGTGGCAGGAGCACCTGCCGCAGTCATTGGACGACGACACGGTGAGGAGACGCGTCAAAACGGTGCTGGACCAGGCTGCGGTGCATGTCGAGAACAACTTCGGCGAGGCTGAGGAGGAGCGGG
The DNA here is from genome assembly GCA_009829795.1 of Lasiodiplodia gonubiensis. Taxonomy (NCBI): domain Eukaryota; kingdom Fungi; phylum Ascomycota; class Dothideomycetes; order Botryosphaeriales; family Botryosphaeriaceae; genus Lasiodiplodia; species Lasiodiplodia gonubiensis. The sequence goes on along the minus strand of RHKH01000107.1, from coordinate 107,764 downwards.
AGAGCGGCGCGATGGCCGCCTTCCAGACGCCGCACCTGCCCGCCCCGCTACCGCGCCTCATCGCCCAATCACGCCGCCCCACGCTGCTGATTAAGCACGTGCTGGCTTATCACCTCGTCGCGTCGCCCGACCTCCTCCTGCCGCCCACAATGACCGAGCTGCCGCGCGTTGTCGACCAGCGCCCCGACCGACCGCGCGCTGCATCTCAAGCTCTGTCTCACTGGCGGCGTCTGACCGCTTACCTGTATCCTGCCCCGGCGACGGATCCAGCCTTTCTCGCTCATCGCAGCGCCTGCATCGAGGAGCAGGTTGATCATTTCTTGGCCGCTTTCCAGCCCTGGCTCTCGTCCACCCCCGCTGCCGACCGCCGCCAAAATCTCATCGCCATCTTTCACGCTGCAGCTGACGTTGCCTACATGCTGTTCTCGCAGCCTTCTGCCATTGAGTACGATTGGGCGGCCCGACCCGACGGCGCCTTGGTCAGCCTTCCCGGCCTGCTCAAGCTCACCGATGAGAGCGGTTCTCCACTGCCGTACGCCCACGTGCTGCTGCAGCCCGTCGTAGTGAGCTCCTTTTAGCCCTGCTTTTCAAACCTCTCCAATCGACGTCATTCCGTTCTGCTTAATTGGGGGTTGGGTTGCCTTACGTATGACATGCTGAACATCTGGACGTGGCCTCTGTTTCCTTAACCGTCTTCTGAGCGTCCGGGAATAATGTATCTCGGTGTGGAATGCGCCTGTGTGCTTTCATGGATAATTCCTGCACATCTTGAGCTTATCTGCTTCTCGCGAACGAGGGTATTGAATGAGACTAAATACACTGAATACTCATGTCCAGTCTAAGCCGCAGCCTTCAAGCCAATCACTGACAGGCCTCATCGGAAATCAAAGCTCGATCTCTTGGAAGCTGGCTCTGTGAGTGAGCCATATCTGTCCACGCGACCTACCACCAATCCGCCTGCGAGGTGCCACCGGATTTCGAGAAATCGAATCAGGATCGGGCGTTCGCGCCCTTCCTGCACAGTGTGATTGGTGTTGCGGTTGACCAATGCCTTCAGTTCCAGCCTGCCATCGTGGCTGCTCACGCAAATCCACCTGCAGCCCGGACATGTCTGGCCCCTCAGCAAGCACTGCAGGAGTCACCTCAATGACTGGTGTGCTTTCGGTCGCTTGCCGCATCTCCGCGGCACTCTCGATGCCCAGCTCAACCGGCTCCTCTTTGAAGATTACGGAATGTCGTTTGCTGTTCAAGAACTGACTGTCCTCGTACGATGGCGGCGGATACTTTGGCTCAGCTTCGTGCTTCGGGTATGTTGGAACTGACCCGCGGTTGCAGAGGATGCCCATGACCGTATAGAGACCGTAATAAGCAAACTGAAGCCGGTTCAGGCTGTCCGTGATCTTTGGCAAATCCCGCAGGACGAACAAGCCTCGTGTAGCCACGGTAACGTTCCCATTGTGTATATGCATGTCGGCGCGAGCGGGCTCAACGAGCAAGGCAAGATTAGCAACGGCTTTTTCGGCGTGTCCCAACTCCGTATCAATCATGTCTTTCTCCAGCGTGCTGAGCAGCTGCGCTTTCTGCCGTCGGAGCCTCCGCGTGTGCTGAAGCATTTTTTTCATCCCATTGCTGATTTCGAGCACGTCCTTGGCCTGTTTTTCAACATCGCGGAGTTCGAAGATGCGCCTTGAGACGTTGATGGCAGAGTTGATGAGAAACCCGATGGTTCCTACCGTGCTGAACAGAGATAAAGTGTGTGGCTCCATTTTGGCTGGATGGCGACGAAGAGAACGGGAAGTGTTTGCATCCAGCCCTCCACCGATGAACGTCTAGAACAAATATTTTGCTGATGGGATGCCCACAGAGAGCACGCTACATGAGCACTGCAGCTTGAATCCAAATCACACGTTCTCATCACATGGTGCGGTGGAAAAGCCTTCTCGAAACGGAGGCTTACATGTGCCATGATTACGACGCCCTTGGCATTCAGAGCTAAGATGGGGCACACCCTTTCGGCCAACATGGAGCACAACTCATAGCCACGTATCACAGTTGCAGGCTAGACGTTCTAGGCTTTTCAGACTACGGGCCCCCTCATTCTTTCGGCAGGCTCTTGACCAGCAAATGCCGCAACGCCGCATTCCATCGGCCAGACATGCAGGTCAGCAGCCACTGTACATTGAGATAATCTTAAAAAGCAAAGCCTCGTGGGGTGGTGAGGCTGAAAATACTCCTCTTGCAAACATGATGCTGCTCATAGTTCTCACCGCAATGCTCTCATATTTATGGCCACTGATCTGACTTGAGCCTCTTTGGCTAGTGGCTTACGGGCTCTTCCTTGACAATAGACATCAGTATGCTTCAGGTAATTAGCACAGTCTACGCATTCTCAACTCTTCCAATCATTGGAGCACTCGTTCTCGCCACGCCCACCCAACGTTCCGATGACCATTTGATCAATGGCTGGACACCAAAGCCCACACGCGGCCCCAAGATTGAGGTTCGCGCGAACGGCTTAGTCCTCCGTCAAGACTCATCCACGAATACGTGCGGCTACTACGTCGCTTCCACAGACTTACTATTCGCATGCCCCAGCCGCTCAGAATGCGCGTATTCGTCCAGCTGGATGGGATGCTGCCGGCTCCAGGGTACTTCAACAGCGTCGTGCTTCTTGCACAGCAGTTGCTTCGACTCCACAGCCGCGGACCTATGCACCAGCGACTGTACTGACAATTCTTTCAACCTCGTCTGGTAAGTGAACCCAGCCACCACCAACCCACCACCCGACGAACGCTGACGCCAACATGAAGCACCGATTCCGACACGCCGTATTGCTACACCAACGTCGTCTTCGGCAGCGACGCACAAGACACCAAATCGTACTCGTACTACGACTGCCGCTCTTCGCAGGCTCTCTCCGTCGTCTACCCTCTGGATAAGGCCGCCCCGACGACTACGACGTCCACCAGCGCCAGCGCAACGTCTGAGTCCTCCACAGCCTCGTCTTCGTCTGCAGAGCCCACGTCGTCAGAGACGCCGCCCCCGCCTACCTCGACGTCTGCGGCGCCGCCCCCACTTACCTCGACGTCCGCAGCACCACCCCCACCGGATTCCACGTCGTCGTCGTCGGCTGTCGCAGCTCCGCCACAGGGCTCTTCCTCTTCCGCTTCGCAGTCCGTACCGCCAACGGGAACCACCGGCGCGTCCACCTTCGGCGCCACGCGTTCTGGTGGTAGTAGCGGTGGTGGTGGCAGCGGCGCCAGTTCCTCGAGCGGCGCAGAGGAAAGCGGCAGCAGCAACGATAATGGCAACCATACCGGCGCCATTGCGGGCGGCGTCGTCGGCGGCGTGGCAGGCTTGGCGGCGCTGGTGGCGGCGCTGGCGGTTGGGTTGAGATTTTGGAAGAGGAGGAGCCAGGCGGAGAAGGCGGATGGGGAGGAAGGTGGTGTGGTGAGGGAGATATCGACGCAGTAAATCTGGAGAATAGGGGAAGGAAATGGCCAGGGACATGTCACATCCAAGAACTTGTATGTGGTAGCGAATCGAGACACGATGTGTACATGAGCTGACTAAGTGCCCAACTTTAGCTCATTCGACAAGTTTATATAATTGATGCGCTTAAGATGCCCACTATCACAATCCGAAAAAGTTTCATGACTATCGTTGCAAACCGTTTCATATAAAGCAAAACTCTCAGTTGTGTCCTCACTTGCATCTCACCTCACGAGACACTGCAAAAAGACCGTTTCGGTGTTTGATTGGATCCAGCCATCTTATATTTATTTTGTGCTACTCCGAGATGTTACCATTCAATGGATGCCAGGAAAATGACCAAGAGGGTGCGTAAATGAGAAGCAAGTCCATCGAAGCAAACGGGGAAACATCCAAGACAGAAGCAACCCCTTCACAATCTATCCTTCCACCACCCTGGCATACCGCAACAGCTCCTCATCCTTCAAAAATCTTCCAGCCGTGCTCTTTGCCAGTCCAAGTACCGCATCAAGGCCTTCGTCCGGCCCGGCGCCACACTCGGCCGGCCGCTGTGGGTACACAAAGAAGATGCCGTCTGCAACGATGGGAGGCCGGCGAACCCGGTTGGGACACCCAAAGCCAAAGTCGGCGGTTCTGTAGTACGTCATGGAGCGCCAGCTGGTGCCATAGAGTCCTGTTCCGATGAGGTTGGGCATCGTGATGGAGTTCTTGTTCTGCGTGCCCTCGACCCACTCGGCTGTTGCGTTCACGATCTCCCGGGTCGAACAACGCGTGATGCCGGCTCTGATGGAGGCTGCCACGGCTGAAAGGTTTGGATCAGGGGAGTCGAGTGAGGTGGGAAGGGATGCTAAGGTGCTTATTGGAACTGTCTGCGTTGGCAGAGCCATGGCATTGCCGTAGTAGTTTTCCGGCACTCCTGCAATGCCACGGAGATTGACAGCATGCAGCTGGGAAGATGTGGCGGGCACTCCGGAGGGAAGTGATTGGAACAAAGGCATACGTGCGCGTATCACGGCACGCCAAATAGTTGCAACGATGGCGTCATACGTGGAGACCCATTGTACAGGAGCATCTGTATCTTTGCTTAGGCCACCGACTTGGAGATCCTCAGCGGAACTCGGCTTTTCTGAGTTCTTGGATGAAAAGGCCGAGTCTCTTCGGCCGTTGCTGTCCTGCTGAGCTGGGGAGGCGTCGGCTTTGAGTGTGGCCAGCTGGATCTTCGGAAAGTGCAGCGTAATGAGAGAAATGGGCTCTGTAGATGGCTGTGGGTTGTCGCCTTCCCCGGCATGGTGGACGAAGCCAATCTCCTGCTTCAGCTCGGCCATTCGCTTTTCAGAGGGCTGCGGTCCACGGTAGCACAGCGGACTTCGATCGAGGCGTGAGGTGTTGAAGGCGGGAAGCTCCGTCCCGGTGCTCAGAGCACGCGAATTGGCTGCCCAATGGGCAACGAGGTGATTTGTGCCCGTGCCTGTGTATCTCGCCGTCAGCTTAATAAACCACTGCTAAGGGTCATAGAGCTCACCATCAGATATGCGGTGGTGAGATGCGAGGCATAAAATCAGTCCGCCGCGGATGAAATTGACCTGCGCAACCACGGCTGGTGGGTCCGAAGTGTCCTGAAAAATGTTGGAAATCCGTTTGGAAATTTCCTCCGGAAATAGTTTGTTGACATCCATCTTCGCGAATGTGAAATCTGCCTCGTTCAGTGTCTCGAAGTCCGGGAATTCATCCGCGTCGTCCATCTCGTTGACAGTGAAGTTGACCCCTCCATCTATTTTCCTCGCAGCTGACAATTTCCCAGTGGTAGAATCCGTTTGTATCGTTGCAGCAACGATTCGGTATTGATCAATCGTGATCTGTAAAGCCTCTTTCAGGTTCCGTATAATCGTGTCCCGGTTTTGGTGTTCTTCCAGTTTGTAGCAGAGGCTCAGCATGGTGTAAAAGGGAGGAGCAAGGTGGTCAAAGTCGCTCATCTGGAAGACTTCCGTTTCCGGACCATCTTCATGGCCCTGAGGGCGGATGCAGAATGTCTGTTTGCCCATTGTGCGCTGCAGTGAATCCTTGAGTTGGCGTTGCGGTCGATACTTCGACTTGACAGTTCTGCGCTATGCTTTTATTTCCACTGAGGTATCTTCCGATATGAACGTCGCTTACGCAGCTTGAGTGATGGAACATGTTGCTGACGCCAAGCATCTCAATTCAGGGTGTTGACCGGATCACTTTGCCCTGGTGTTGGGGGCCAAATCGGGGAAAAGTGGCTCTACGCATCCTTCGAATCGCAAAAGAGATTTCTGGCCCCCGGAAATAAACAAAATCATTCGTCGTTCCACATTTTGCTGACAGCCAGCGTAGTTGTTGTCGTACGAAGTGGAGACGTTCAAAGATTCAGATCTAGAGACGGACCGGATGTTCAGGACGAATCTGGAAAATGAAAGACCCTAAAAAGGAAAGTGACCGAGATACGATGGGGTGGTATGTCCGTTCCGAATTTGCCACCGCGTAATCACTTCCGGACCACGTTTAAGGATAAGCGTGAATCTCACTACAAGAGATTCTGGGTTCGCCCTCGTGATATGATAGGTCAAAATCACGGATTTGTGCTCCTTCTTAGATGTATATACGTCAGAGCCCTAGTTCTTGAAAAGGCAACTCGCGCTAGCAATCGGCTGTAAGAGGAAACCGCAGCTGCTTCTAAGAAGATAGTGTCCGGCTCCTTGTCCCATATACAATATCATCTCCGTCGTCACTCTATCAGCCTCCTGTGACCAGTCACCTGTCGCATCCCCCAGCGACCTCACAACATTCACTCCCAATCTGAAAACTCGTCTTGTGGTAACGCTTAGTCCGACGCGTGCATATTCAGGCTATTCACGTAGCTCAAACAGGCAAATATGCTGACGGCTGCTGTCTGGCTTGTTATCAGCAGAAAACATCGCGGCTAAAGCGCCATCTTTGCGCTTCATGTCCGAAAAGCAACATGCAAAACATGTTAAGTTCTAAAGAGAGCCAACTACAGCACCAGCCAATGTGCCGGCGCAGAGTGTTGATGAAGAAGATGTACCGGAACACGATGAAGCAAAAACTAAGGAATCTACCTTCGAGCTTATAGAAAGTCATCCTTGTCAATATGGTATGTTCCTTGGCGGATATATTTCCAGATTTCTTGGCCGCATAAGCGTTGAAGAGAGGGAACAGCGGCTTACATAAAGCGACTGGAGAGGATGCGGCATATGCGCAGGCATGTAGAGCGCCATTATGATGACTAAACTGGAGTACTAGTTTAATCAAAGAAGCGGACGGTGCGGTCTCTTTGCGCAAGACTCTTTGTCGGAATTTGAAATGTTTGATCCATTCAAATCCGACCTCGCCGGTCGTCGAGCCACTGCTGCTTATAGTAACTGCTCAATCAGCTGGTAAATTTAGCTATTTAACCCGAACAGAGGGCAGCCTAGACCTGAGATATGGATTTCCCGTCAACTATTTGAAAAAGAATCAATTTTGCAATCTATCTTACGAATATCAACTGTGAGTCTCTCAATTCTATACCGTAACCCAAACTCCTCCAACTTTTGCCTTTCTATTCATTCATGCGTTCCTATGTTATTTTTGATATTTTTGATTTTTCTGAAATTCCTAGCCCACGCGTGGTGTGCTGAGCTAAAGCCAGTTTGGCACTACCCGGCCCACACAGCTCAGCCCACCCAACAACGCGCTCACGCCGGTGAACACGATCAGCGGGCCGAACCCACTCCCATAGGCCAGATCAGCGTGCCAATCCGCGCCCTTGCCCACCAACGCCTCGCTCAGCGGTCCGGACACGACGTTCCCAATGCCCCTCCCGGCGGCCAAGCAGGCAAACACCATGCTCGGATCCACGGCGCCGCTCATCTTGAGCGTCACGTCGCGCATGATGCCGGGCCAGGTGCTGGTGAAGCTGCCGGCGAACAGGCCGTAGACGATGCAGAAGACGTACAGCAGCGGCAGGTTGAGGGCGGCGCCCCAGAGCACGAAGACGCCGAGCGTGGCGCCGACGGTGGAGATGAGGATGCACGTCGTGACGGGCACCCGGTCGACGATGAAGCCCATCAGCACGCAGCCGAACACCGACGCCACGTTGTACAGCACGATGGTCAGCGACGCCAGCAGCGATGATGTGCCCACGACCGCGCGCGCGTACGTCGGCAGGTAGATGTTGGGCAGGAAGAAGCCGAGTGACTCGAGGATGTTGCCGGCTTGCAGCAGCGTGAAGGGCGCCCGGTACAGGAAGCGCAGGTTGAAGGTCCGCACGTAGGTCGCTTGCGAGAGCGGTAGGCGCGGCTTCACGTAGAAGGTGAAGGGAGCGGTGAGGATGAAGCAGGCGATGCCCCAGATACGCAGGGTCGTGGAGAAGCCGTAGGTGTTGAGGAGCCATTGCATGACGATGGGAAGGATGACTCCGGAGAGGCCGGTGCCAGCCTGGAACGCGTCTGAGTATTGGACGGTAAAGAAGTGGGTTGTATACTACTTACCCACATGATTCCGAAAGCCAGGCCCTTTCTCTTTACAAACCACTCATCCATGTACAGGATGGTTGGCGAATACGCAAAACTGCCGCCAATAGCGTAGCCAATTCCTTGGGAGAGAATCAACTGCGTCGTCGTGCGAGCAAAGCTGCTCAACGACAGGCTCAGGCACATGACAACGAGGCCAATTGATGTCGAGTATCTCTTGAAGCGCGGGAATGACTGCAGAATGGCGAAAACAATGGGCATATCCAGGTACATGATACCCTGTAAGAGCAGCAATTAGCTGATGAGCGAAACGGAAACATGCGACTCCATTTCCCTACCATTGCCATGGTCCCGATCACTGCGACGTTCTTCTCACCAATAAATGGCTCGTGCGTACTGTAATAGTCCTGGAAAACACCGAACGTAAAGGCGAACCCTGCATCCGAGTAAGCACTAACGAACTCCGTTGCGGAGTATTTTTCTCTTACCCCACACCAAAGCTTCCAGAGCGAAGCATGCTGCTAGAAACATGTACGCATCTTTCCCACTGTCGACGGGTGGCAATTGAGACTCGTTTCGATCCGCCACCGACTCGGGCGGTGTCAGGCCAGGTCCACCGGCGTTGTGCGATTGGTCGATCATCGACAGACGCCGGCTTTCCGATGGCCCGACACCAGCTTCGCCGGCATCGGATGTGTAGTACCACTGGTCGCTGTCATTGTACCCAAAGCTCTGCAGTTCGATGTTGCTCGACTTGTTCGAATCCGCTAAGTTGGCGACGCTGGATGCCGCTGTCGATGTTGCCGCCATTGCGCGGTTCTGTTCACCGCTGCCGAAGGAACAAGGCAACGCAGGAGTGGAAGTAAGAGGCCGAATGGGACTGAATTCCCTAGGTAAATGACGTTGATGCAGATGGAAGGATAAGTTGAGATGGATGCCTTTGCAGCTCGTTGAAGAGGGTTTTAAACAAGCACGACATGGTAGCAGCGTAGGGCGTAGAGTACAAGCATGTGGGGAAAGGTAGTCTTGGCTTGTCAAGCCTGCGGAGCAATAACGCCGTTCTCTGCTGAGTGTGGTAGGCCGATTACGTGTTAAAATTCAGCACTACTGAAGTTCCGGATCACGTGATTTCTCGTAAGAAGAATTCACTCTCAACCTCTCTGTGATTGGCCGAGATACGCCGCCTGTGGGGCTGACTGATACGACGTAAGCACGGCTGCACTTTGCAGCATCACCCAGTGACTCTAATGTACAACAAACTTTAGGACATGGTGACATGCACTAGGACATAGATGGCTACTCTCCAACAGTTTGCCTGCAAGGAATTTATGTTTCTCGAGGAAGATGATATGCAAATTTATCCAAGAAACCAAAATACAGTATTTGAATCACTACGGGCCTGTGACTATAGGACGCAAACCTTTTCGATCAGGGAACTAGTCCATGGTCCTGAGACGGAATTATGCATACCACTGCCGTTCCACAATCTCAAATGAGAAATACCTCCTCCAGTTCAGACCTATTCCAGTCTTCTCCCTTCATTAGGCCGTGCACGAATGCAGGTCCCACAACAGTATAGTATTGACACGATTCGTCTCGAGCGCCCCGAAGGATCATGGGGACCGGAACGCCAGGGACAAGAGCCACTACATCACCAGCGACCATGATATCTGGGCCAGAGCCCAAGTAGCCACGCGAAGAGATGAACAGGTTCCGCTTCGCGTTGGATATTCTCATGCAACAGGCTGTGAAATAATCCGATACTGCAGGGTCTGATTGAAGCACTTCGACTGCGTGACGAATAAACCCGTTGTCGGTGAACTTTGTGGACTCTTTGGCGTCGCTTACGAGGTCCATCATTGTGCGATACCATTTGTCGAAGGCTCCGCTATTTGGCGATATCGTTATTCGTCCCTTGAGCACGCCAAGGACCGCTTTCGGTAACGAGTCATACGCCGGAGTACAGGGCGTTCGCACCCACGAATGGGAGAGCCACAAGAGGAATTTCGAGATGTTCTTGTGCTGTAGTTCAGAAGCCCGGTCGCGGGCATCTACCTGGTTTGCGGTACTCAAGACTCCTGAGCAATAGATCATGTTACCATGTCGCTGCATAAGTGCTCTCAATAATCGCCCGTCGACTGTGAACGTCCCTCTCGTGTATGCGGGTGTCGCGCTATAAGAATTGGTCCCATTGTAGTATCCTGAGTGCAGCCAGTGTGAGCTGCACTCATGGAACACTGGGACCCAGGTAGGTGCGTGCTCTAACTGAGGGTCTCTTTTCGTCTTAACATCCATAAGAAGGCGTATAAATCCGGCATTCCATGCAATGAGGTCAGAAAAAAGCTCCCGAAAAACAATGTCGAGGGATTTCTCGTAGTTTGGCGTGGATAGCGGTGCTCCACGGCTTCTGAGAACTCCATACATGGCGTAGGATTTGTCCTTGGGATCGGAGGCAACTCGCCGTCGAACTTCCTGCATGAAAATATCGATTACCCGAATCTGTTGTGTGATTGTTGATTGGACCTTCCTGGTACCTCCATGGTAAGAGTATGTCGTGTTATTCTCCCATGTGATTCGAAAGCTGTCAGAAAGCCGTCCAACGACCAAAAAGGCAGAGTAGAAAAACAGCGAACCGGATAAGAAAACAAAACACCAGTATTTAAACGGGATCCGGTTTCGTGAAAGTGTAAATATGCTCACGCAGACCAGGGAATAACAAAATGATGTAAAAAGGATTACAGTTAAAAACTTGCGACTTACCTTTTGCAACAATGTTGGCCAATAAAGATTCTTTTTGAATATCCGCTGGAAGTCAGATTCTGAGTACCGCTTTTTCTGACCATTCCATTCGCCAGTTCTTCCGAAGTTGAACCAGAGATTTAGAAGTAAGCACCACCCGTCAACGCACTCTGATAGTGTTTGCCGCATATCCACGGACGAATTCAATCGTTGCATCCGGTGCGTGCAATTCAGGCCACGTGCAAATACACCCCAAGACGTTGCCTTGTTCCCACACACAACTACTATGTTTCCAGCCAGGAGAATCTCTTGCAGTGTCCACACTCGCTGAGACCATTTCCGATGAGTCGAGGCCAAGAGGTCTTCTAGGCATTCCGCGTCATATGTACTCAGAAGTTCTTGACTCGGCGAGAAAGAAATCCTAGAACAGCATCTGCATTTCATGAATATGATTTGCCATCCTGCTATGATTAGTTGATATGTACCGGTAATGGGGTGCGCAGATCAGCCGCTTGAAGATATCTTACCGCGGATCGCACTAAGATGAATCAACACCCAAATCGCCTTCAAGTATCTCAGCCAGCCAACCATCCAGGTCAACAGACCCTCGTTGGGATAAAGCAATCGCTCTAGTATACCCAAATCTCTGTCGTACGTCGCTGCCTTGGAAATAGTGTCCATTGCGTTGTCTGATCGTACGTTTCCTTCTCCAAGCCAGACATATACCGGGTCCGCCCAGGTAAAGATTTGTTCCATTAGTGGGATCTGCGTACTCTTTTCTTCGTTATCCTGCTGGTTGATACAAATGGAATCAACCCAAATTGTGATTGCACCGAACTGCTGGCGAAAGTGGGCCAGTGCACTATGACAGTTTTTGGTGAGACCCAGCTCCCAGACAGCGTCTCTGTCTTTCGCGGTGCTTATCGCAAGTGTGTGACTGGGTGCTTGTTCATTACCCCAGACGTAGGACAGCGCCGCAAATTTGGGGCTGTCAGGCAGTTTGACAATGCGCAAGGTACCACCCAGAGGGACACTGCATGGGGCAGAACTCCCATTACTAGAAGGAACGTTGCGACAGCCTGGAGGTAGTGGGGAGAGATCCAACACGCGGATAAGACCAGACCCGGCTGGTACTGGAAGGTTGAAGTACAGTTCGGATAGCGTAGGACGGCCTCCTGAGGTAACTTGAACGACGTGGTGGGAGCTCATGTTGGACGTTGGACGTGGTAGTTGTGACAATTTCTTTAGGAAAAGTGGAGTAAACCGAAGCTGAAAATAAGACACTGCCTATTTAAAACTTCTGAATAGAAGTCATCACGTGGGGGTGAGATTTCGAGCCCTATGTATGTGGAGGGATATTGTGTCTCACAGTCAGCGCAAAACACTTTGGTCCTAGTTCATTTCGCTTTTTGTAACAGAAAGTAGTCAACAGCCTCAGACAACAAGTCAAGAGATCCGATCTATTGCACGCAAGATTTCAATCGTTTTATTCTTCTAAGCAGAGGCCATATTTATCGTGTTACCTAGTGCACAAGTCAGCCTTGCTCGCCTCATTTACTGCCTGGCGCACCAGACCGTTAGGCTGAAATCTTGATGAGGTATTTTTATGATTGGAACGTTTTGGCGCGGCGAACGTGGGAGAAAAATAGCATGAATCGGCAATGTTGTGTAACAGAAGTCGGTGGAATACGACCCACGAAGTCTAGAGCATACGATTCATTACGCGGTCATTGGAATTTCGTTCATGAGATAAGTATTTAAATGACCTACTACCTTAAAGAAATCTTATCGCTGAATAGCAAAGATATCGTGTTATTCGAGACCACATGACTAGTCTGAACTTATAGCAGTATTTAGGAAACTAGTGAGAGATTATGTCTCATACAAAATCTGGCCTGCTAAATACAGTGTCGATTGCGAAAGTTAACAAATATCGGTAGAAAGATAATGGATATGATAGGTATTGAGGCTGTGATCGGGTTAAGCGCCTAGTGCTACTTTTTTCGATTCATACTAACATTCACGATCGCGTGTAGGCTATGGTGGTAAGAGCGATGACATCATCGATCAAGCGCATGAAAGCACAATCCCTGGTGGAGTTACGCCGCTCTGGCGGTCTCCAGTTCGGGATGCCTTTTGTGCGATTTCACATTCGCCTTCCCAACAACAGGCACGCCTGATTTGCCTCACAGTCGCCTCTTCATGTCGTCTGCAAGGATTTTCCTCCACAGCGCCAACAAAGTTCGCTGCCGTTGTTCGAATATGACACGATCGAGATAGCGTTGTCGTCCGCGGGCGATACGGCCGTGCACCTCAACCCTGGTCGGCTGGCACAAGTCTTCAATCCGTCCAACAGGCAGCCAACCATGTCAAAGCCGCTATAAACGTGCGTAGAGTTGGATTCGTTACCACAACTGACGATAAGCTCCGTTTATACTCCTCAATAGCCTCTCTGTGGAGTGGAATCCGGTAGTCAATCTCAAGAGAACCAACGCCACGCTTGATGAGATCCAGCGCCACCTCACGAGCCGAAACGTGCCAGCCACGGAACTCACTTACCTCGGCGGTGCAAACGAGGAGGCGGTCAGCAGCATCTTCGTCAAGATCATCCGCGGCGAGCTCTAGCAATGGCGCGTCTGGGGCAGCGAGTTGCACGTGGCCTTCCTCACGCCGTTCGACAAGTGACGCCAAGCTTCACCGTGACCGCTGCGAAGGGATTCGGAGTTTCGCAGGGCTTCGGAGTCCGATGTATCCCATAAGTACTTAACCCCTGCTCTGCCACAACGTCTTTGGTTTCCGACCTTTCAGCATCATCTCTGCAAACATGGCAAACCCAAGCCCATCCCTTTCGGTTCACGTCAAAATTACTATCGACCCTTCCGATACTGATGCATTTCTCAAAGCCCTGAAACCTACCTACGATGCTGTCGTTGCAGAGCCCCTCAACACCTTCTTCGAGATATATCAGGATGCAAGAACTCCGGGCGTTTTCAAGCTGGTGGAGAACTGGGATGCGAGCGTCGAGTACATGAGGACGGTGAGTTTTCGAACCTGCAAATTTGTTATTTGGTCCGCGGTCAATATTGGATCAACTCGACTATCCGAGGAAGTTACTGTCGAGCCAGAATGCAGACTAATGCGGGCGTGGACAGGTCCAAGAGAAAAAGGAATACTACAAGCCGTACTTCGAGACTACCAAGCCGATGTACAAAAAGCCGCTTGAACTTGAAATCTATACCAGAATGCCGGGCAATGAGTGGGTCAGCGTGAGGAAGGATGCTTATCCGGATAGGGAGTAGAACTTGGTACAGAAATCGAACCGGCATGCTCTCATTTCAGCGTGAGAAAATTTAGCTGTAGCAAAGAACAAACCTACGTATCTGAATCGGTGATTTCTGCTGGCTACTTTGTCATATATGCTTGCGTGTAATACCCTCTGCAATTCAATGACTTGCATTGTGCTTCGACGGCAGTACTGCAGAAAGAAGGCACAGTGAAGATTGCACCAATATCACGAGACGAATTGAGAAGCAGCATCGATATTATGGGGTCTTTCTGGAAGAAACTTCCCGCTTAGCGAGTCATATTATTCTAGTGGGATTGGGTATTGTCTACGCCGTTCGTGTCGTGAAAGTGAACCTTGGTGTCCGCGAAGACCTGATCATAATCATACTCGAACCACCTGATGTCCGGACAGAGACCGGCGAACTTCCAGACGCCCTCGACCTTCTTGTACCACATGGTCGCGCCGCCGTGAGAGTGGCCCTTGACCGCAACCGTCTTGCGCGACTCGTCGGTGTACTTCTGGTGAGGCACGCGGACCTGGTGGCGGCCGGTGATCTCCGTCTCGGAGACCTGCTGCCACCTGGACGCGCCGATGAAGTGCTGTGTCTTCAGCAGAGGATTCCCGAGGAACTTGGGATCGGATGCCATCGCGATGAATTGATCGGCTGGCATGTCTTCCCATGTCTTGTCGAGGAAAGACCGGTAATCGACCTAGATCATATTAACAACGTACCGAACGAGAGGTCGGCCGAATACTTGCCCTCAAAGTCGGAGCTACGCAATTGCGGAGACGGTCCCAGTCCTGGCCCCCATTTCAGCATTTGGAGGGTTCTTTTGAGAGCAGCGACAGTTACCTTAGTGTCATAGCTCTCTGCCCATTCAAACAAAGCAGCTGAGCAGCCAGCCACATCTGTTCACCCGTTAGTCTGGCGGGTCAATAGAGGGTTTCCAACATCGCCACATACCTTCGTAAGAAGGAATTTCAGCCATGATGATGTCTTGGTAAGAAGCCACGCAGAAATTAGACTTGGGCCTGAAAGAGAAAAGCACCGCCGGCGAAACAGCGGGGTGGCGGGTACGACCTCAAATAGATTTATGTGATTCGTCTTTCCTTTGGATTCGGGACTGTAATGGTCCTCGGGAAGAGGCTGTGTTCGGGGCATTGGCTCCCGACTCCGGAGTGGATGCTTGGGGGCCGATCGGGGTCCGGTTATTCGGGATGCGGCACTGCGTCTTCCCTCGCGAACGGTTCGATCACGCACGACACTAGTGAACTAAGCACCTAGAGTGGTGTGCAAGACTCGGCTCTCAACTTACCTTGGGCCTTCTGGCTCGTGTTGCTCAATATTTCGGCACCGAGATCCGCAGCCGCAATAGATAAATCTTTGATACCCAACAATTTCCCAAAACATTGATTTTGTCATTTGCATCTGGAAGCAAATACCTCATTTCCCACAGCCTACTCAGAATATCCGCGCTTGTCAACGCCATGAGCTCCTCCGACACTACCCCGTATTTGCCCTTCCGCCTCGATGGAAAAGTCGCACTTGTCACCGGCTCCGGTCGTGGAATTGGTGCAGCTATGGCGACTGAGCTTGCCAGGGCCGGCGCAAAGGTTGTTGTCAACTACGCCAAGTCGAGGGGCCCAGCGGAAAAGTTGGTAGAGGAGATCAAGAGTCTGGGCACCGACGCCGTTGCCATCCAGGCCGACGTGAGCCAAGTGAAGGAGACCGTCCGGCTTTTTCAGGAGGCCGTCCAACACTACGGCCATCTCGACATTGTCTGCTCAAACGCCGGCGTTGTGTCGTTTGGCCATCTCGAAGACGTCACCGAGGTACGTTGCACTACTGGAAAGAAGACAGAAACAATTAACACCGGCGCTATAGGAAGAGTTTGATCGAGTCTTTACGATCAACACCCGTGGTCAGTTCTTCGTTGCTCGTGAGGCATACAAGAATCTCAGCGAGGGTGGACGCATCATCCTTATGAGCTCCAACACCGCCAGAGATTATGCCGTTCCGAAGCACTCCATATATTCGGGGTCGAAGGGTGCCATTGACTCCTTCGTGAGGATATTGGCCCTGGACTGTGGGAAGAAGAAGATCACCGTCAACGCCGTGGCACCCGGAGGCACTGTGACGGACATGTTCTACGCGGTCGCGAAGCACTATATCCCTAACAGCGACGACTTTTCTGATGAGAAACTGAAGGATGTAAGTAACAAGATGCTGTTGAAACAATCCAGCATAGGCTTATTGAAACAGATGGCTGCTCATGCCTCGCCCCTCGTTCGAAACGGGTACCCGGCCGATGTTGCCCGCGTCGTGGTTTTCCTGGCTAGCAAGGAGGGCGAATGGGTCAATGGAAAGGTGGTGGGCGTTGATGGCGGCGCTGCTTAGATCTGCATTTGAAGATGGACCGCTCGGATTTCTACTTGAACACAGTCAATATGCATGAAAGGGCTCAGGGGAGATAGCATGGCAATTAGACTAGTGTCATGCATAAACTACATTCTTCTCAATGGATTAATTGTCCATATTCCGACCCATGAATTTATCAGTGGAACCCGAATCAGAGTCCCGGGGACCTGCTATATTCAATGACACGCTAATAAAAGCATTGTCCAACACATGAGGAACTGCGGCCATTAAGGGTCGGGGAACTTGATGGTGTTGCCTTCAGTTTTCGGGTCATCATGCGCATCTCTTTTGGCATGAAAATACATTTTTGTCTAAAGGTAAGCAACTGCATCATTGAGACTGTCAAATTCCGAGTAAATACTGAAAGGGGTAGAGTACATAAGCCGAGCACCGAGAAAAATATAGCTTTGTTTGTGGGGTGCTAATTTGGCTGCTCCAAAATGACAACTTCCTATAGTTTGGGAATAGACATGTTAGGACCGAGACTGTTCATTTTGGTCACATCGGTGCCCGAGTATCGGGATCCGGTACTAGAGCTGTATTGAGGCGGAAGTTTTGTAGTAGTGACGGGGCTCATTCGGTAAGCACTATCGACGTATTTGGTGTCGCAACCGACGTGGTGCATCGGACTCCGAATAGTCAGCGATCTCGTTACATGGCGTGAGCGGCGGCATTCACAACCAGCTTACTACTAATCCGTCTGTTTCAGTTTTCAAAAAGTGTCAAAGTAAATTTTGGTGTAATGAGGATGTTTTCCTTCAGTCGTTCAGCACAATCAAGTTGAACTGCTGCGTAGCGAATTGAAAAGAAACACCTTGAATTGTAGTCTATTGTACGACAATCTATAGAATGGGCGATAGTTGGGAAAAAAAGGGCAGAGGGGTCATTCGAAATTGAAAAGACTCATACTTGAAACCACTTCTTCTCTCCACCCCTAAGTTCAAATGCAACTCTGCCGTCACCCGCCAGCTTTCGCAACACTTCTTCGATGAATGGCTCGAGTGCCATCTTCCTAACTTCTTCATCCAGCTCATTGCCGTGCATCAATGTAACAAGGTCTCTGACTGTCATGCTGCTGGCCTTGGCGCGCCCCCTGCCCTTGTGCTCGGCTTTGAACCTCTCCAGTGTCTGCAGGACCTGCCTCTCGCGCCGAGTCTTCTGTGCCAGCTCGGAAGAAATTTTCGAGGGTAGGTCTTGAATGACATCCCCGTGAGCAGGATAGCCTATGGTGCAGTTGTGCGATTGCATCGCACGTAGCGATGACATGTAGATGCCGAGCTCTTCGACTGCACTGGTCCCATGGCCTAATACGTTGTCTCCCGTGAACATTGCATTCTCTTCCTCGAGGATAAAGCACATATGGTCGTGCGAGTGGCCTGGGCTGTGAACAGCCCTGATGGTGGCTCCCTCGACCCGAAATATCTGACCATCCGCGATGGGTTGCTGAGATTTTGCGGGAGAGTTCTTGTATATGCCTGTGGAAAGATGAGGGTATAGCCGAAGGAGATCCGGTACCCCGCCGGTGTGGTCGCCGTGCCAGTGGGTGAGGAACACGTGCGATAGCGAGATGGACGACTCGCTCAGGGTGGCAGATAGAATATCGGCCCACTCGGGAATTCCTTGGCCGGTGTCGATGATGAGCCTGTAGTCGCCAGTGCCGACAATGTAGGTGTTTGTTCCTTGGAGCGTGAACTTTGCAATGCCGTTAGCCACCGGATCCGGTGCAAGAGAAGAATATCCCTTACCTTCCCCGCATTTTGCCCAAGCACACGCATCACTCGTGGGCTAATCTGCTCTACATCTTCAAGCTTCGGAAGCCGCTTCAGCTGTGTTTCGAGGTAGTCCTCAAAGGCACAAGCATTGAGTGCCTTGTTGATCTGTTGGTATCCTCCTCGGCTCATTGCGGGACGCTCCGGAAGGTTCGAAAGTGGCCCTGTGAAGAGGGCCCGGGGACTCGGATGCTTATGATATATTACAAAAGAGCTACACAGCCTCTCGGCATTCGTTTCTGACACTTCCGAACTGCTGCCTTGAGGCTCGGACTCCTATACAACGCCACGGAAAGCCCGCTCGCCGAACACGACGGCGGCCGATAGCGAGTGGCGTTAGGATTTCCGACCTTGATGCACTCCTTCCACGAGCTGAACACCTTAGGCAGCAGAAGCTACTAAGACAGACGATAATAAACGTATATATAGGCTGTTTCCGAAATCTTGCTAAAATTGAATCTGCGGTTGATAGCTGTGGAGCTTAGAGAACGGCTTGGTGAAGCTCTTGTTTTATTGCACCCCTCGAGCCATCCTAAGTCCAGCACGAGAGTAGCCACGAAGATGCCAATCTATACACCTCCCTCCGATTCTCAGGATGAGTCTCAAGAAATGAGACTGGTCTATTTCAGCAACGAATTCCCGCACGACGACCTACAGGATCTCCTTCGCCGGTTGTACAACCTGAGCAAAGACAGACGGCATCCGGCCTTGGCAACATTCATCAATGAAGCCAGTTCAGCCATCAGAGATGAAGTACGTGAGCTTCCGACCTCGCTCAGAGAGCTGATCCCTCCATTTTCAACCGTTTTGGACCTTGCCGACCACCCCGAGCTTCGAAAAGGCCCCCTTTGCGGATCGATTGACGGGGTTCTGCTCTGTGTTGTAGAGCTCGCGACGATAATCAGGTATGTGATGATATACTCTCTCTCTTTTGGTCATATATGACTTACACCTGCAAAGATACTACGAGAATTCTCCAAACGAATTCGATCTCCACTCCGGGCACACGTACCTCGCTGGCTTGGGAATAGGACTTCTGGCCACCGCTGCCGTCTCACTGGCACAGTCTCTCGCCGACCTACCACTTGTGGGTGCTGAGGTCGTACGTGTTGCCTTCCGGCTCGGCGTCGTCGTTCATGAGGTGTCACAAAATCTGGAACCCCGCGACCTGTATGGCGCGCAGGACGCCTGGGCTTCGGTGGTTCCCGGAGTCAAGGCCGAAGAGGTTCAGGCGGAACTCGACGCAGTCCAGTCTCGAGAGGTAGGCGTCAGGCGATCAAAGTTGTTCCCGTGGCTGACCACTGTATCAGAATATCCCCGAGCCCAGCAAGATCTTCATCAGCGCGCTTAATCAGACTTCAGTGACTGTTAGCGGGCCGCCATCGAGGTTGAAGCATCTTTTCCGCACGTCGGAGTTCTTCCGCGGTCACAAAGTCGTCAAGCTGCCCGTGTATGGGGGTCTGTGTCATGCGAAGCATATCTACAACCGCCAGCATGTGAGTGAGGTCATTGACGTGAGCTCGCTCGACGAGCTGGATGCGAAGTATGCTCCGGCAATCCCCGTATACTCGACATCGACAGGGAGTCAGTACACGGCAACGACAGCCAGAGGTCTGTTTGAGGAAATAATCGGGGAGGTTCTTACGCAGCCAATCCAATGGGACAATGTGATCCAGGGAGTGGTTGACCAGGCCAACAGCATCACGGCTTCCAGCTGTCAGGTGCTCGTCTTCCGTAACTCACTCCCCGTCCATGACCTGCTGGCATCGCTCAAATCAAACCTCGATCCCTTCGAGGCAGTCACGGAAGAATTGATTCCGTGGGTCAAGGAGAGCTTTCCGGGAGAAGGAAGGCCGAGGGGAACAGCCCAGTCCAAGATCGCAATCGTCGGGATGTCTTGCAGACTCCCTGGAGGAGCAACGGACACAGAAAAGTTCTGGGAGCTCCTGGAACAAGGTCTGGATGTGCATAGGAAAATCCCCGCCGACAGATTCGACGTTGAGACGCACTACGACCCCGCTGGAAAGAGGATCAACACCAGTCTTACTCCGTACGGCTGTTTCATT
This sequence comes from Lasiodiplodia gonubiensis, assembly GCA_009829795.1. NCBI lineage: Eukaryota > Fungi > Ascomycota > Dothideomycetes > Botryosphaeriales > Botryosphaeriaceae > Lasiodiplodia > Lasiodiplodia gonubiensis. The sequence goes on along the minus strand of RHKH01000107.1, from coordinate 87,503 downwards.
GACGAACCCGGGCTATTTGACGCGCCCTTTTTCAACATGTCTCCCCGCGAAGCAGAGCAGACGGACCCAATGCAGCGCCTAGCGTTGGTCACGGCGTATGAGGCCCTTGAGAGGGCAGGCTATGTTGCAAATCGGACGCCCGCTACAAATCTGCACCGCATCGGAACATTCTATGGACAGGCAAGCGATGACTACCGTGAAGTCAACACAGCCCAGGAGATCGGTACATACTTTATTCCGGGCGGATGTCGTGCCTTTGGCCCCGGACGCATCAACTACTTTTTCAAATTTTCGGGTCCGAGTTTTAGCTGCGACACGGCGTGCTCTTCCAGCTTGGCAACAATTCAGGTACAGTATTCAGTCAACGAAGGCAGGGAAGATTTACTGACACCACTGACTATATAGGCTGCCTGCACATCGCTCTGGAACGGCGACACGGACACGGTGGTAGCCGGCGGCATGAACGTCCTCACCAACTCGGACGCCTTCGCTGGGCTCAGCAAGGGGCACTTCCTCTCAAAGACTCCAAATGCGTGCAAGACGTGGGACAGCGAGGCCGATGGTTACTGCCGTGCCGATGGTGTAGGTTCCATTGTCTTGAAGAGGCTCGAAGACGCAGAAGCAGACAATGACAACATTCTCGGCGTCATCCTCGGGGCTGCTACAAACCACTCAGCCGAAGCCGTCTCCATCACTCATCCTCATGCCGGCGCACAGTCATACCTCTACAGGCAAGTGATGAACTCAGCAGGTGTCGATCCGCTGGACGTCAATTTTGTGGAAATGCACGGCACCGGTACGCAAGCCGGAGATACGGTTGAGATCAAGTCCATCACCGATGTTTTTGCCCCAACGACGAGGCGTCGCAACTCTGCACAGCCGCTGTATATCGGAGCAGTCAAGTCGAACGTCGGCCATGGAGAGGCTGTGGCCGGAGTGACGGCTCTCCTGAAGGTGCTGCTCATGTACCAGAAGAACGCGATCCCGCCACATGTCGGAATCAAGAACAGCCTCAACCCCGGGTTCCCCAAGGACCTAGATGCAAGAAATCTTCGTATTCCTTACGAGAAGCAGTCTTGGCCTCGCGTAGATGGGAAGAGACGCATTGCTGTTGTGAACAACTTCAGCGCTGCGGGCGGCAATACAACTGTCGCCATTGAGGAGCCACCTGTGCGCAAGGCTGATGGTAGTCTTGACCCTCGCGCAGCCCATGTGATTGCTGTATCAGCAAAGAGCAAAGTGTCGCTACGAGGCAACCTGGAACGCCTCATTGCGTATCTTGACGCTAATCCGGAAGTGTCACTGGCGAATCTCTCGTACTCGACGACTGCTCGGAGATACCACCACAACCATCGTGTGGCGATTGCGGCTTCTGATGTTGCGCAGGCGAAGAAGAAGCTCACATCTCATCTCGCAACCGTCGATTCGCACAAACCAGTCCCAACCACAGGCCCGCCTCAGATCGCCTTCGCCTTCACTGGCCAAGGATCCTCTCACAAGTCCATGGACCTCGAGCTATTCCATTCCTCGCCGTATTTCAGGTCGCAGATTCTCCATCTGGACGCTTTGGCACAAAGTCAGGGCTTTCCATCCTTTGTGCCGGCTGTTGATGGGAGCCACGCCAAGGATCACGCACACTCTCCTACCGTCACTCAGCTTGCTCTCGTTTCCGTTGAGATTGCGCTCGCCAAGTACTGGGCGTCTTTGGGTGTGAAGCCAAGCGTGGTTGTTGGGCATAGCTTGGGCGAGTATGCCGCCCTTCATGTGGCTGGTGTGCTCTCTGCTGCTGATGCGCTGTTCCTTGTTGGCCGCAGAGCCCAGCTGCTCGAGGAGAAGTGCCAGGCTGGTAGCCACAAGATGCTGGCTGTCCGTGCCTCGCTTGCTGACATTGAGAAGAATGCTTCTGGGCTCACGTACGAAGTCGCCTGCATCAACGGGCCAAAGGAGACGGTGCTGAGCGGAACCAAGGAGCAGATGGAGGCTGTCGCCCAGCCGCTCCAATCGGCCGGGCATAAGTGCTACAGCCTCGACGTGGCATTCGCCTTCCACTCGATGCAGACGGACCCGATCCTGGATCAGTTCGAAGAGCTTGCGAAGAGCAGCGTCCTTTTCCAGGCTCCGAATCTGCCCGTCATCTCACCTTTGTTGAGCAAGGTCGTCTTCGACGAGAAGACTATCAACGCTAACTACGTCCGGAGGGCCACACGTGAAACAGTCAACTTCCTCGACGCTTTGGAGATGGCCCAAAACATCTGCACAGTGGACGAAGATACCGTCTGGGTGGAAATCGGTCCTCATCCTGTCTGTGTGGGCTTCGTCAAAGCCACACTTCCATCCGTCCATGCCGCCGTTCCTTCATTCCGTAGAGACGAAGGGAACTGGGAGACGATGGCTCAAAGCCTCAGTACCCTGCACCCTGCCGGCGTGCCCATCGACTGGAGCGAATTCCATCGCCCTTTCGAGAAGGGACTCCGCCTCCTTGACCTGCCCACGTATGCTTGGAACAACAAGAACTACTGGCTCATGTACAATGGAGACTGGGCTCTCACCAAGGGCAATACTTTCTACGACGCTGAAAAGGGGACCAAGGTGGCTCCGGCCTTGCATTCAAGCCTGAGGACCTCGACGGTCCAGCAAATCGTCGAGGAAGTGTTTACCGGATCTGCAGGAAGAGTTACGATGCGCTCGGACTTGATGCAGCCCGACTTCCTGGCTGCGGCCAACGGTCATAAGATGAACGGGTGTGGTGTGGTAACATCTGTAAGTGTTGCTGAAGTGATGACTGCTGGCGACGATACTAACGGGTTACATAGTCTATCCATGCGGACATCTCTTATACCCTGGGAGAATACCTTTACAAGAAGTTGAACCCAGCAGCTAAGGAAGTGGGAATGAACATAGCCAATCTTGAAGTTCTCCAGGGCCTTGTTGCGCAGAAGAACAACAAAACGCCGCAGGTCATTCAAGTGTCGGCTGAAACCGTCGACATCAACTCGGGCATTGTCGATCTCAAATGGCAGCACGTGCACTCAGACGGCACAGTCTCCGAGCCATTCGCCAGCGCCAACATCTACTACGGCGACGCATCCACATGGCTCACGTCGTGGGTTCCCAGCGCGCACCTCGTCCAAGGCCGCATCGAAGCGCTGGAGCGCCTGGCCGAGGAAGGCGTCGCGAACCGGTTCTCGCACAACATGGCGTACCTCCTCTTCGCCAACAACCTGGTCGACTACGCGCAGAAATACCGCGGCATGCAGTCGGTGGTGCTGCACGGGCTCGAGGCCTTTGCCGACGTCACCCTCACCTCCGAGAAGGGCGGCACGTGGACCGTACCCCCCTACTTCATCGACAGCGTCGCCCACCTCGCCGGCTTCGTCATGAACGTGTCGGACGCCGTCGACACCAAGGCCAACTACTGCGTCACGCCCGGCTGGGGCTCCATGCGCTTCGCCCGGCCGCTCGTCCAAGGCGCCCGCTACCGCTCCTACGTCAAGATGATCCCGACCGCCGACGACCCGTCCGTCTTCCTCGGCGACGTCTACGTCCTGCAGGACGCCGTCGTCGTCGGCGTCGTCGGTGGCATCAAGTTCCGCCGCTACCCGCGCATCCTCCTCAACCGCTTCTTCTCCGCCCCCGACTCGGACGCAGCCGCCGCCGCTCCGCCGCCACCGCCGGTGACGAAGCCCGCGGCCGTCGTCGTCGCCGCGAAGACGCCGCAAGAGTACCCGACCATCGCCCCGGCGGCGACTCCCGGCCCGGCGCCCGTGAAGGCGGCCACCACCACCACCGCCACCACCACCGCAACCACGACGGCCGTGGCTGCCGTCGCCGTCACGGCAGAGCCGGACAGCATCGCTTCCAAGGCGACGGTGCTGATCGCGCGCGAGGCCGGGCTCGACGTGGCCGAGCTGACCGACGACGCCAGTTTCGCGAACCTGGGCGTCGACAGCCTGATGAGCCTGGTCATCGCCGAGAAGTTCCGCGAGGAGCTGGGTGTCACGGTCAGTGGCAGTCTGTTCCTCGAGTACCCGACGCTGGGCGATCTGAGGAGCTGGTTGTTGGAGTACTACAACTGAGAGAGGCGGATAGATGGGGACTGGCTTGTGAAATTGTGATTTTTCTTTTCATATACAAGACGGAGGAGTTTACGTTTGGAATGATTGTTTCTTCGATTCGTTTCACGTTTTTCGTATTTACACCTTAGAACATGCAAAGACACAATGTCATGGGAATTTAGATGCCACATGTTTTGGGTGACTTGCGTGGTCGTGTTGTGATTGGAGAGAGGGACGGGTAGAGGACTATTTTCTTTTTCGAACTGTGCTAGCCTAGTGCACCCATCTTCACCCATAGGAATTCTACAGTTGAAAGGTCTAGGCCCTTCTCAACAGTCTAGGATAACGATCAACCACAGTGCACTTAAACGGTGGCGGGCACCTGTTGTCCAGTGCGAAAAGCCATGGCACTTCGTCAATCTCTCCAAAGTATCTCTACACAGGCTTACAGTAGATTCACAGGGTAGACCTCAAAGTGACCGGAACAGACGAGGCCCGGCTTCCGATGTTCGCTGTCCGGAATTTGCAGGTGTAATGTTCCGAACCGGAGATGGAGTTGGATTCATCCTTCGCTCGTTTAGTACCGGCACGTTCAATTGACATCACATATCAAAAGCGCCCAACTTCTAATGAACTACTAGACTTGCATCTTCGTATCACCAACTGGGCATTGAAGCGCAGCAACCATGGCACTTTCCTCAACCCCGTCCGAAACACTTGACCTGGATGGTTCAGCCGACGGCAAGATTCTTTGCCTCACCATCTGCGGCTATCGCAAGCCCGGAATGAGCGAGGAAGACTACAGACATCACATGACAAAAGTCTCAGCACCAATGACGCAGGATCTCATGGTGAAATATGGAGTCATACGGTGGACACAGGTACGACTCCCCTATAGGTGCCAATGAGCCTATCTGCTGTGAATCCTGCACCGTCAACACACCGAAATTTTAGCATAGAAGAAAAACATTCTTCTCCCCCGCTGCAAGTCCTGTGCTGATTGAGTGGGAAATGCAAGATACACAACTCAAGTTCGACCCGTGCCCTGATGGGACAGCTTTTTGATTCGCAGATGGCCAACGTCGCCGATTTCGATTGCTTCAGTCAGGTTCTGTTCAGGAACTTGGAGGACTACAAGAGAATGAAGGAGGACCCCTGGTACAAGGAGCATTTGGTTGGCGACCACGAGAAATTCGCCGATACGAAGAGAAGCATGTGAGTGTCTTTCTATCAGGTCATTTTGTTCAGATTCAGGGCTTGTTGGTGGTATCCGAATACCGTAGATCGAAGGAACCTAAGCAGTAAGAATAGCTTTACTGATTGTGTAATAGGATGACCATTGGCTGGATCGAGCAGTTTATCGACAATGGAACAGTGGTCAATGGAATTCAAGGATGATAGTATCTTATGGATTGGTACATCTCAGAGCGCTTGCAAGGAAACAAAAAACTAGCATTCAGATTACTCAAGAGACTGTAAGAATGCTTGTTCGAACTATTTCTTTGGGGGTGAACCACATGTCTCAGTGGGAACCGTCAAATGTCTCTGCTGCTTCGTTGCCGTTGCTACCAGCCAATTCGCCGTGCTTTTCTTGACACAAAACAACCGGCCCCAGTACATTAACTCTTTCAATAACACCTGCCACGCAGTCTACGCTCTTCAGTTCCATGCCATTGCTCAAAATGGCTCATTTATATTATTCAACGCAGTTGCTGCTCAATTCAATCAAATAGTCGTGAACAATTTGATCACTCCTTCACTAGTCGACAAGTTCTCAGTATAAGCTATTACCAGCTAAGAAGCTATACATGGCAGGCACGCTATGACTGCCAATATGTATATGGACGGTATTTCTTCACCGTTCTCCCACAAAGTGTACCGTTTTAAAAACGTCCTGAATTCCCATGATCGAGAGCGTTTTACAAAATGTGTTTAACAATAAAACGCCACGAGCTACTTACAGGCGTTCGTCACCCAGAAGCTCTCGTGATCTTCTCTTCCCTTCATGGCCTTTACCGAAAGCCGGCAGGTAAGTGGGTGGGCCAATAAGAAAATTTCCAGTCAGCGGGACGCGACGTCGGGGATACGAAACAACGGAGAGCGAATTCGTAGACATTCGGCCCGCACCTTCTACGGACCATAGTTATCGTAGCTAAGATTAATTCCAATCAGACATTTGCAACCACCGCAAATCTCGCACTTGTTTCCGTTTCATCTCATATAATATCTATACCGCGTTCTTTCTTCCATCCGCCCCTTCGAGACTAGCACGCGCACTTCATTGCAATTATGGCCCCCAGTTCTCGGTCCACGACGGCGTTTGAAGCCACTGCGGTAATTACTGGCTCCCTCTTGTCAGGTCAGTAGCCATCTTCACGGAAGTCAGATAGACGCTAATTGCTGCAACTGCCCCAGGCGCCATGATGGGCCTTTCCTTGATGGCAGTTCCAGTCCTCCTTGACACGACAACCCAGCCAGCACAGTTGTTCCATCAATGGACGCGTATGTACCACTACGGTCATCAGGCGCTACCCACGATGGCCATCGCCACGTTCGCACTTTACGGATACACGGCCCTTAGAAAACGCAGCGCTAAGAAGCCATGGGGCGTGTTCGTCGCCGCTGGCTTGACGACGGTGAGCATACTGCCGTTCACTTGGATCGTCATGGTGCCGACGAACAATACTTTGTTTCGTTTGGAGGCGGAGAGCAGGACGGCGCCGGTAGCCAGCTGGGAGGAGGCACGCAGCCTTGTGGTCAAATGGAGCTTCATGCACCTTGTGCGGTCTCTGCTTCCCCTTGCTGGAGCTCTACTGGGTTCGATGGGAACTTTCCAGAAGCTTGTATTTTGATGCAAGCAGGCCGTGGTGCAATTTGTCAAGACGTGCGAGTTTTCTTGTAACTAGCGAAAATATTTCTCAAATGATACTTGTCCGAGTTGCGAAAGCGAGAACATGTAACCGTTGTGAGCTGATGCAATTGGCATCAGTGACGCAGCAAAGAAGCAGATTGTGGTTAGCTCGACCCGTCATTACCTACCAAATCTGGACGACATCGATTTTTTGCTTTCAGCCCCCACCTTAGGCTGCTCGTATATTATGCAAGCAAAGTCAGCCCGAACCCCGATGTGGCGTTCGGCTTAGCAGCGTTTCCCGGCTTTTCGCTTATTCTGACTCCATCCTCGGAACCCGAATCTGAGGTCCAACGTCACCGATGAACAAAAGAAAAAGATGGAATACTCCGAGTCCCGAAGTCACATCCTTCGGTCAATCTGTTGCCCGCCGTTCTTCCCGCCCTCCCTCAAGTCATGCGAATGGCGGCAGAGCTGCGTGTAAAATAAGGAAAAGTTACGACAAATCCGGAGCTAAGTAACTAGCATTTATCCCGTGGTACGTGGACGCTCATTGGTCAACTTCTTCAAGGATGTCTACTGCAGCTGAAGAAGTAGGCTTGTCTTTTAGTAGTTCTGGTACACATCACCAAAATGTCTTTGAGGTCTGGGGATTCGTAGAATAATAAATGAACAACGACTCTACCAGTGGATTTCATAGGGCAAGAAATTTTCGCGACAAACAGGTCAGCTTCGTGATATATATCGGGACGCGCCACCAACTTCGGCACCACCGTGTATGCGAATAAGTGCTTCCACCTCCACAGAGCTAATTCATCCTTCACCATCCAACGATCATGTCTCCTGCCTTGTCGATGTCGTCACTTCTATTTTACGGATTGGCCTCCATTCTTGCGGCCTTTCTGTACCGGAGAATCAAGCAGAAAGAGCATGACAGGCCCAACGATGCAAGTTTGGCCGAAGTAGACGGAGGGCCTCTGGCCAATCAAACCTCTGTTTTTCTGCATATCGAGCAAGGTCTGCGACAGAACCCACACGAACCGGCCGTTATTTGCATGCACCAAGCTCCAGATAGTCTCTCTGATCTGATGCCAGCGCATGGCAAACTCGCACAGAAGCAAGGTGGGTGCCGGCACGAATGTCTGGTCTTGACCTACGATGAGCTGCACCGCACATCATTGAAGCTCGCCGCTGGCCTTGCAGCCCACGGAGCACGGCCAAACACCACCATGTTGATGTTGATTCCGAACGGCGGCGAATACACGCTCCTTCTGTGGACCTGCATCATCATGCGCCTCACATTCGTCTGCCTCGACCCGTCAACTCTGGCCGCGTCCGATCCATCCGAGCTGCGGGATATCTTGGAATCAACAAACCCATCGATCGTCGTCGTCCCGGACGCAGCTGGAGCCAAGAACATGGACACCGTCCTCGCCGACCTCCACAACGACCACCACGTCGCCCTCCGCATATCCCTGGCCGGCCCCCCTGCGGACGGGCGCTGGCAGTCCCTGCCCTCCCTGGCCGCCGCCGCCGCCGCCACCAGCCACCCGCACGACGAAGAGAAACTCCTTGACGCCGCCAGGAACGACGACGCCGACCGCATCCACTCCCTCATGTTCACATCGGGCACCTCGGGCCGCGCCAAGGGCTGCCCGCTGCGCGTCGGCGGCATGACGCACGTCCTGCACTCGCAAGCCTGGCTGCTCGGCACCGCCGCTGCCGCGCGCGCGCTGCAGCAGGCGCACAACTCGCGCGGCATCGCGCCCGCGCAGACGCTGCAGACGTGGCGCGCGGGCGGCGCCATCGTCATGACCGGCCGCGGCTTCAGCGCCGAAGACATGGCGGCTGCGATCCGCAAGCTCGGCGTCACCTTCGTCGTGCTCACGCCGGCCATGGTGCACGCGCTGGCGCCGCTGCTGCGCGGTG
>RHKH01000107.1:8044-78576 GCA_009829795.1 Lasiodiplodia gonubiensis | reverse complement strand
TGCAAGAGGCGGTGGCGGCCGTGCGGACGGTGCAGGCGGGCGGGGATGCGGTGACGAAGGATACGATGGTGAAGTTTGCGGCGCTGTTCCCGCAGGCGGAGGTGTGCGTCAATCACGGGATGACCGAGGGAGGGGCGTGCTTCAGGTGGCCGTTCTTCGGCACGCCGGCGGCGGAGATACCGTACTTTGGGGAGATATGCCCGGTGGGTGTCGTTGCGCGTGGAGCGGTCGTGCGGGTCTGGGACGCGGAGGGGAAGTGCGTGGCGAGGAGAGGTCGGCCGGGCGAGCTGCATCTCCACTGCAAGAGCATTATCCAGCACTACCTGGGTAAAGTGTCAGAGTCTTCCTTCTACGAGGACCACCGAGGTCGATGGTTTGACACGGGCGACGTTGCCCGAATGGACGACGACGGCTTGATGTTCATTCTCGGGCGGAAGAAGGACATGATCAAAAGCAACGGCATCGCCATCATGCCTGCCGCGATTGAGAGTTCGATTCAGCAATTCACAGGTGCTCAGGTAAGTCATGCTCTGAGTCTCCGTCTTGTCATGCAGCTATCGCTAACGTGGAATCCTTCTTTCAAGACATCCGTGATTGCTCTGTCCCATCCACCACTGGGCAAGGTTCCCTTTGCTGTGCTGAGTAGTCTCAACGGAAAAACAGAAGAAGAGATCAAGAGCCACATATTGCGTACATTTGGCAATGACTACGCCCTTGGCGGCTTGTGTACACTGGAGGAGGTTGGGCTCAGCGAGTTTACGGTCAATGCTACCCACAAGATCATCAGGTCCGAAGTCGAAAAGGCCGTTCGGAGCAAGTACCGAAAGATCAAAGGATAATTCTCCTTTGTCGAAGCAACTCGCCCCGCCAAAGCATAAGCTGTACAGGGACTTCCACTTCACACCAGTGAAATTTCGTACTGGCAGCAAAGGTAATGAGAAGAGAGCCACGAGAAGGGAATCTTGCAGTACTTTAGATGTATTCAAAAGGACAGTCAATTCGTGGTAAATGGCCCTGGAGTTCCATGGCACACTGGACTCACTGTCAACACCAGGTAGTTCAATGAAATGAGTCATTTCCATTAAGGGCATATTGCACTTATCAGTGTAGCTGAGCAGAAATCAAAGGAATGCGTTATTCCAACTTAGGAACCTGCGCCCAAGCCTTGTCCATACCAGCCATAACCACCCACTTCGCCGGCGCAGGAAGATTCAAAGTGGTATCGTAGGCCATGCGAGCAATCTTCAGCCACATATCCCCATGAACCGGGAACGCACCAGCGCCTTCACCGCTCTCAAACGGCTTCGAGATCTCCTCTCCATGCTTCAGCGCGCGCACAAACTTGGCCACATGGCCGTCATCGTGCTGCTCATTGACGGCGCGAAACAGCGCACTCCAGTCCATACCCCGGCTCGGGCCTCCTTCATACTCAACAACGCGGTCGACACTCAGCACGGGCAGGCCGCACACGGCGTACCACACGAGATCCAGCCGGCCCTTCCACTCGACGAGCCGCACGCGCTCCGCCGCGTCGATCCACGGCTGGCCCGCCAGCACGGCCACGAAGATGGAGCTGGTGACGCAGTGCATGAAGAAGAAGTCGACCTTGGGCGCGCGGTCCGCCCGCTGCGCCGCTCCCGCCAGCAGCGCGCAGAAGCTCATCATCTCCGCCGTGCGCCGCTCCAGCGTCGCGGCAGTGACGCTGAAGCGCGCCGCGAGCGACGTCAGCGCCGGCCCGGCCTGCCCCAGCATCGCCTGCATCTTCTTCGTCCCGATCAGGCCCTCGGCGGCGCGGATGGCCCCGCGCACGGCGTCGTCGGCGGCGAAGTCGGCGAGGATCTGGACCAGAGGCTTGTCGGGGGCGGTGGTGGTTGAGGCGGCTTCTGCGGCGCTCTGCTCGGCGGTGCGGAAGAAGTAGTCGGTGTCGAACGAGTCGTGGGCGGCGGCCTGGGCTAGGGCCTCGGCCACGATGCTGGGCTGCTCGAACTCGACGCCCAGGCCGAGGTGGATGATGGGGTGGTAGGCGCCGTCGAACATGAGCGGCAGCAGCGCCTCGGCGATGCGGCTGCGGCTGAAGACGTACTCGTTGACGACCGACCTCCATCCCTTCTGCTCCATCTGCCGCTCGAAGAAGACGAGGAAGTTGGTGTAGTGGTTGATCTGCCCGATGCGCGCGTAGAAGTAGTCTTCGTCCTGCATCTTGCCCACCACCGAGTCGTCCAGCGCGGGCATGGGCCGCTGCGTCGGGAGGTCGTCGTCGAACGCCGTGCGCAGCTCGGCCGGGCTGGCGCCCAGGGCGAGGCGCGTGAGCAGGTTGTGTGCGAGGTGGTTGTGGCCGTTCATGTCGCGGAAGAAAATGTGAAGCTCGTCATGGTTTTTCTGCAACAGCCGATCTGTGATCTCAAGTGATTCTGGCGGCGCGTCGGCGCCGCGCCTGATGCCCAGATGGTCTGGGGAGAGATGGACCTTGGAGGCTGCTGTGGCATTCCTGGTGGCGGTGGTCGTCGTTGACATGGCTGATATTGCTTGTGCTTCTCTCAGGAATCAACACGTGCTCGTTTTGTTGACAGCACGTTTTTACTACCAATGATCAAGCTATATACAGTCAGAGTTGGAGTTTCGGGCAAGGGAATCTCCGTTTGCTTAGCTTACGTACAACCCGATTGGTCGTCGGTCTCCGAATCAGGATCGGGTGAGAAACATGTGAGAGCCCACACGTAGCCTCTCCGCTGCACCCGACAAGGCCACTCCTCTGGTGCTCGTCATTAGCTTGATGCCACCGGACATGCAGCCTCTCTTTAAGCCTTTGGTCGTTGTCAGCCACTAGATCCCAAGTCATCCGAGAATCAATTGCTGTTAACTTCGCTGGACAGCACGACTGTGGAAGTTTTAGGGCCACAATCAAACATCAAACGGGGGAGTGTGATCTTCTGCTGCTACTGAGATGAGTTACGTGGAGGACACTGTACTTTTACCTTTAAGGAATTCTGGCCCGTCACGATCGTTCAATGACCTATGCTGCTTCCTCATCCAACGAACTTTGATTGGCATTGCCACGGTGAAAGTGTTCTGTCCGTTAATGCATTCCCATCACGAATCAAACGATAGTCATATTGCAAAATGTCAAATTTGAGCAACTTGCATTGGATACTGTAATATGTCTATTGCATAGGGAAGATGGAGAAACGCTCGGGCCATAGCACGTAGCCACCAAAAACTTATGGAGTGCTGTGGTGCTCCGTAAAATGACCCCCATACACTGAAATTGCATTTTTAAGAAGGTCCCGTGGAGGGAAGATACGGATGCAGCCACGGAAAGAAGTGCCTCAAGAGGCCGACTGTGATGCACAGGGGTGTTCCTCGCGGGAACTGCGCGCCTCCGCCTGTGTTGACGACGCCCACATTCTTCATATCGTACCGGCCGTCCGGGTCATCCGCGGCTTCAATCATGGCGGCAGCCAGGTCCAGGTACGAGATGAAAGACTCCTGCTCGTCGAAGCTGAGCTTGTGGCCTCGCTGCTTGTCCACCGACAAGCCGCCGGGCTTGATGAAGATGGTCGAAACCCAATCCTGGTGGGCGCGCAGGATCTCCTCCGTCTTGACCAAGTCGTCATACACATAAGAAGCTGCCGTCTTCATGATCGGCTTGAACCACGCGGGCATGTTGCGGTTGAGATGGTCGTCGAGCGTGGCCGAGGACAGCAGGACGAGCTTCGGTATCGCGGCACCCGGGCCTGATGCTTCTCTGATCTTTTCCAGCGCTCGGATGACCGTCAGAGCGGAATCTTGGGAGAGACGGCAGCCGGGGACGTTGTCGTTCGTTGTCACGGTCAGAAAGACAGCCCGCGTACCCCGAATGCAGTCGGCGAGCAAGTCAACATCGTCGATACTGCCTTCGAAGATCTTGACTTTCTTGTTGTCCGCAACATCAGGGAGCAAGCGCGTGAGCTTTGCCCTGTTGCGACAGTAGGCATGGACCCTCGCATCTGGGGACCGGAGGAGATTTTGAATCAACGAATTTCCAGTATTGCCGGTGGCACCGAGAATGGCGTAGGTAGCCATTTTCTTGCCTTTGAGGTGTGTGTGAGAGGGACAGAAAGGGCGTAAGAGATGAAGGTGAGTCTGCAACTACTTTTGTGAGAGGAGAACCACGGAGGAATTTTAAAGGGAGCAAGTTACTGTGGAACCGTCTGCAAGCTCTCTGTAGTAGTTCTGTCTCTTTGTTGAGGCCTTACACATTTCCCGAACCTCGTGAAACGGCTCGGAATTCGGGACACTGAGCATCGGCTTAGCTGCCGAGCCTTGTCATGCACGGGCTGATTACAGCATAATCGGCGCAATAGATCAATTTGCGGCCTCCGATGTAGCAGCATTCAAACAGTGAGCCTACAAACGCCAAGTAACCTTTACCCTCTTCAGCATAGTCGTTACTTTTCTGTTAAATCTTTGTTAGTAACATGGCTTCACACGTTTCACACATTGACGTAGCACAATGTACATATAAAATTCCGATGCATCCTGAGGGACTCATAGAGCTTTTATGAAAGCCTGCTGGACATGCTAGAGACTCCCGCAATGGAGACGACCGAATTCACCAGTTTCTGCACAACGTCAAAGCGACTCGCTACCGATACAAGGTTATAGACCAACACCGTCCTCCTCAACGATATCCCGCGCCGCCCTGTTCGCAACAGCGTACACGTGGGCCTGAATGGCACAGGTCGGCGGGCGAGGGATAGCTGGAGAGCCGATGACCCGAATGCCATTGAGTCCCTTGATTCTCCAGTTGCTGTCGAGGACCGTGCCCAACGCCACGGTACCGAGGGCATGATGCCACGACTGTGCGCTCTGCTGAATAGCCTTCCAGACGTCCTCGTCGCTGGTGACATTCTTGCCCGGAAAGATCTCGTCCACAACGAACGCGCTGAGGGACTCGGACTGCATTATCTCCCGGAGCTGTTTGTATCCGTATGTGATGGCCGCCTTGTCTCCAGCCGAGCCGAAGTAGTTCGAGTGGATGACGGGATCGTGCCGGTAATCGGAAGAGTCTATGGTGACGAAGCCGGTGGCTTCGGGTTGGACCACGGCCGCGAACGCGGCCAGGATGCTGACGTTCGGTGCGGGCTGCAAGAAAGGCGTGCTCGCGTACTCGTAGATGACGTGGGGGCGGTCGGTCGGGATTCCCAGGTGGTAGGAGCTGTTGACGGCTTCGAACACCGAGTCCGGCAGCCGTAGCGCCCCGAACACGTCCCCGTTATTTCTTCCGAGCGGCCCGGACCCGTTGGCGTATTGGGCTTGCGCCAGCGCCGCTCCCGTCGCGTTGTCGGACCATTGCCACGCGGTTTCGACACCTTCCACCGTTTGGTACTCCATGACAGCATAGTGATGGTCGTATAGGTTGGACCCAATCTCAGGGATGTTGGCAACAACGGGAATGTCAAGCGCCGAGAGGGTATCCTCGGGGCCGACCCCAGACAACATGAGTAATTGAGGCGAGTTGATTGCACCTGCGGCCACGATGACTTCCACGGCTTCGATTACATGCACCTCGTTGGTAAGAGTGTCCGTGTAGGTGACGTTCGTCGCAGTGTTCCCCTTAAACCCGATTCGCTGGACCCAGGCATCGTGAATGACCCGGAAATTTGGCCTACCTGCCATTTGGTAGCCATATGCACTCACGGCATAATCCCTCGTGCGGTTGGAGACGCGAATTGTCTCCAGGCCCTGACTGACACCAATGCCATTGCCAGATACCATATCCGCATCATCCAGATCCAGTGTTGATTTGAGGGCATTCGCGAAGGGCACGTCGAACGAGACGAGTTCTTGGCCGCGGCTCACCTCCAACGGCCCATGGCCGAAAGCGTTGGGGTCCAGGACTTGGTCGTAGTTTTCAGCCGGGTCAGACGTGTAATGGGTGGTTTCCTTGAAGTCCTCGAGCAAAGATTCCCAGGCCAGGCCAGGGTTCCCAGAGATCTCCGCCCATTCGTCGAGGACAGAAGCGGAGCCTCGGCAGTACAGCATGGCATTGACACCGCTGCCACCGCCGAGAATACGGCCTTGCCAGAGATCTGGAGTCAAGCCACCAAGATTGGGCTCCGGCTGGGAGGAGTAATTCCAAAACCATTGCTGGGACGCGAAAAACTTCGCTGGGGCTGCATATCTCGTTAGCCGGTTCGCACAGACGTTTGACATGTGACTCACTAGTAACTAAAGGATTGGTGCTCTCATCTGGACCAGCTTCAAGAAGGGTGACGGCGATCTTGGGATTTCTTGTCAGCCTCTCTGCAACTACGTAGCCTGCCGGTCCAGCGCCGACAATCACATAGTCCACGGGCTTCGTCAGGTTTGTCGGAGCTGCTGAGACGACTGCCGTTAAGGCCACCAGGCCCTGCAGCAATAGAGAGTTCCGGGCCATTGCTTTATGACGTATACAACGAAGGGATTCTGGAACTTGTAATGCTCAGGAAGTGTATGACGAAAACGAGACACTTGCACACCTCGGCATTTATACCATTACTTCAAAGAACGCTGAAAATAGAATAAGGATCTTGCCGCTCCACGTTGGCACAAAAGCACCGAGATAAGGCGCCTGGATAGGTCGATTCGTTGTGGAAGGAAGAGACCATGGATTCGGGCCAGTCGAAGCATCGGAAGCCGATTCGCCGCCATTGACATGGTGTCAGATCCTTACCGAAAAGGCTGTCGATTTTCGGCTTTGATCAAGACATAGAAGATTCGCGG
Organism: Lasiodiplodia gonubiensis; assembly: GCA_009829795.1. Taxonomy (NCBI): domain Eukaryota; kingdom Fungi; phylum Ascomycota; class Dothideomycetes; order Botryosphaeriales; family Botryosphaeriaceae; genus Lasiodiplodia; species Lasiodiplodia gonubiensis. The sequence goes on along the minus strand of RHKH01000107.1, from coordinate 71,832 downwards.
AACAACATTAACAAGCTTTCACGGTGATTGTATCAGCTGATATTGAAATTGCAGTCTGTTCGGAGCTGGTCAACTTTGTAGGGGAGATAGCGTAAACTTCTACCAAGGATAAACGCCCGTGTTATGCAGCAGCTTGCCAGCCTCGTCATCTCTTTTACCCTCCAAAACGTCAATCAAAGGCATGACAGCCTCCGAAGCAGGCTTGGCACCGAACTCAGCCTTGTTGTGAGGGCCCAAATTCGACTGCGTAAAGCCCGGATCGTAGGCGAAGACTTTGATTCCATCAGACTGGAACTCATAGACCTGGCAGGCGGTGACCATGTGAAGTGCGGCTTTGCTTGCTCTGTACTGCACTGCTTGCACGTTGTAGATGGGCGAAGTAGTGTCCAGACGACGAGCAATTGAGCCAGCTCCGCTCGAAATGTTGACGATCCTCGCGGGCGAAGCAGTCGACTTGCGGAGGAGCGCGGCGAAGGCAGTAGTCAAGACAGCCGGGCCAGTGGCATTGGTGTCAAAGGCGTCGCGCATTTGTTGGCGAAGTGGGGGCTGCATGGCCGACACGGCGGCGTTGTTGACTAGCAGGTCCAACCTGCCATGGACCCGCTCAACCGAGGTGACGGCGCGCTCGATGGTGTCGTCTTTGGTCACGTCAATCTCGAGCAGTTCAGCCGAGCCAGGCAGACTGCGAGACTGGAGGTCCTTCACGGCTGCGGCTCCTTTTTCGGGAGACCTTGCTCCAACAAGGACGTGGTACGAGGCGCCCCGTGCCATCAGCTGAGCGGCCAGCTCGAAGCCGATGCCGCTAGTCGCTTTGGAACTCAGGTCAGCGAAAGGTGCAAATCAGGGGAGGAGGCAGCCTACCGCCGGTGACCAGAACGAGTGTCTTTGCCGCAGCAGCCATTTTCTGCTAGTTTTTGCGGAATGCATGTGTTATTTCTCCGTGGTTCTTCTTAAATGTGTAAGCATATCGCCGTTAGTAAGCACGGCCGGCTTTAAGGGCTAGAAAAGACAAGGTTGAAGTGGACCGGAATACGCGATGGGCGTGGGGGCTAAAGAAGGCTGCGGCGCAGCGGGGAAGGCGTCGATCGTGCAGGCAGCAAAGTGAGCGATTTCCACTCTTGGCACGGTGCTTAGCCCGCCAGCACCGCTCTATCGGGATTTCGGGGCGCTGGTGGCGGCGAATACGGGGTGGTGGTGCATCGGACAGCGAGCGTCGGGGGGTAGTACCTAGCTGCAGCCACATCCGTCGGAACTGACACACTATCTCCGGCCCGAGCCGCCCACCATCTGCCACTTACTCAATTGTGGCATTTTGTTGTCACTTATCTTCACGCCACTTCCCAGCCTCTGTTTCCTATCAAATCCCCCAGATTCAAACTTTCTCTTTCCTGCAACTGAAATCGCAACCATGGCTGGCATGCCCCCTCCCCCGCTCAAGAGCCTGCTTGGCAGACACCGTCTCCTTGCACCCGCTGCTTCTGTTCGTGTCAGCCCGATTTCTCTGGGAGCAATGAGTATGTTTCTCCGCCCGTATCTCCGTGTGATATTGACAGTGTGAAAGGTTTGGGAAATGCATGGGCGCCTTTCATGGGCGAATGCACAAAGGAAATGGCCTTTGAGCTGCTCGATGCCTACTACGACCTTGGCGGTAACTTCATCGACACGGCCAATGCCTACCAGGGCGGCCAGAGCGAGGAGTGGGTCGGGGAGTGGATTGAAAAGACTGGCCGCCGCTCCGAGCTGGTCATTGCCACCAAGTACACACTGAACCCCTTCGCGGGTCAGCCTAAGCAGCAGAGCAACTTCGGCGGAAACGGCACCAAGAGCATGCACACTTCGATCCACGACAGCCTGAAAAGACTGCGCACCGACTACGTTGATCTGGTGACACGCCATCCCCCCGTCTGTCGGATTTAAGGACTGACTTAGCTCCAGTACTATGTCCATGCCTGGGACTTTTCCACTAGCATTCCCGAGCTCATGCAGTCACTCAACACCTTGGTCACCCAAGGCAAGGTCCTGTACCTCGGCATCAGCGACACCCCGGCCTGGATCGTCGCAAAGGCCAACGCGTACGCCCGCGAGCACGGCCTGCGCCCCTTCTCCGTGTACCAGGGCCGGTTCTCTGCCCAGGCGCGTGACCTGGAACGTGACATTATCCCCATGTGCCGCGATGAAGGCATGGCCATCCACGCCTGGGGCGTCCTGGGAAGCGGTGTGTTGACATGACCCCTACCGCCGAGCCGCCTTGCTGACAACATCATGCAGGCTACTTCAAGTCCCCCGGTGAGAAGCCCAAGGAGGGAGGTCGCAACACCCCCCACATGGTGCTTGGCCGCGAGGAGCAGGTCTCCGCTGTTCTAGATAAAGTGGCCAAGCGCCGCAACGTCCCTGTCACTTCCATCGCCCTTGCCTACGCGCTGCAGAAGGTAGGTGGTGCATCTTTAACGTATAGCTCTTTGCGTACGCTGACTTGATTTATCTAGACCCCGTATCTGTTCCCGGTTGTCGGTGGCCGCAAGGTCGCTCATCTCAAGGCCAATGTCGAGGCTCTCAGCCTGGAGCTGACCCCCGAGGATGTCGCCGACATTGAGAAGGGATACGACTTTGACCTTGGCTTCCCCCACAACTTCCTCAACCTGGCCGGCTATGCTCCGCAGGGGCCCCAGGATGTTAGTTTCCTCGGCTCCATGGGCCACTTTGACCACGTCTCTCCTCCGACTGCCATCAAGCCGCACGGAAACGAGCAGACCACTGCTTCCAAGGCTTAGGCGCCACTGGGCATGGAAGCTAGCATAAAATCTATAGCGAATTGAGACTGTTACTCTTCAATTACACTAGCGATCATTGAAGTGATAATATGACGCGTCGGCCTTTCGAACCTGTGCACTTCGCCCATTATTATGGTTTAATGATGATATTATTCCAAAGCGCGACCGTGAATATGATTGATATGAGCAGCTGTGATGATGTAGTAACATCAGGAGAGAGCGTAAAAATATCTCCGGTTTGCAGTGGTGCAACCTCGTTGAATTTGCGGTCAAGCGGTGGTAAACACCAAGGCTCGAACTCATTGCGCACGCAGCCAGAGCACAGACTTATCCACATGCGTGCCCTGGAGAATAAAAGCTATGATTGAACATCTCGGAAAGCGAGGCCAGCAAATGGAACAGGTTGGTTTTCGCGGGCCGCTGAATGGCATGTGGCGCGCACCCATGTAGATGGCCTGGTCACTTCGGTAAGCACCAACGCCGAAAGCGCCATCGGACAGCTAAACGCACTTTAGACCATTCGGAAGAGACATAACGGCATCCGTATTACAAATCCAAATGCCCTTCGTTCTCTGCCTATCACCCTTGTCTATATACCTGTACTTTGCCATCGATCCACGTTCGTTGAGATTTTCCCAACGGTATAGCCGCTGAAGCTCACTACTAGTCCAACGCGACGTCTTGACCTGCACCATGTCGCACACCAGCATAGTCGAGCTGGAGGAGACTCCGCCTGATCCGGCTTCAACAACCTCATCTTCCCGCAATCTTCTCGACAACCAGTCGACGATGCCGCAGTCTCACAAGAACACGGCACTCCCTATGGACATGATACTAAAGGAAGCAACCGACAAAGTTGACGATGACAGCGATTATCCCACCGGCGTCCGCCTTCTTACCGTCATTGCTGCACTCGTCCTGGCCATGATCCTCGCAGTCATGGACATGACCATCCTGGCCACAGCAATCCCTCACATCACAGACCAGTTCCACAGTCTAGACGACGTAGGGTGGTACGCATCCGCCTTTTTCATGACTGTGGCTTCCTCGCAATCCACTTGGGGAAAGGCGTACAAATACTTCGACCTCAAAACCGTGTTTCTCATCACCATTGCAGTCTTTGAGTTGGGAAGCTTGATCTGCGGTACGTGCCCCCACCTCGAAGTCTTCATAACTAACAAAGTTCCAGGTGTCGCACAGAATAGCGTGACGTTGATTGCAGGCCGCGCAGTTACTGGCTATGGAGCTGCAGGTGTGCTGGCAGGCTGCTACACGATTGTAGCGTTTGCTGTTCGGCCCGAGCAACGACCTGCTTTCACTGGCGTGCTGGCCGCAACTTACGGAGTTGGCTCTAGTATCGCACCAGTGATCGGTGGGGCATTGGCGGATAAGGTTTCATGGAGATGGTGGTGCGTGTCAAACCAGATGTGTGCGGCTACGGTTCAGCAACGCTTACTCTGCACAGTTTTTACATCAATCTTCCTATCGGCGGTGTGTCTGTTGCCATAATCCTCTTCACGTTCAAGACTCCACCGCTTTCACGAAACGAAAAAGACATCGGTGCCCCCTGGTCCGAGAAGCTGAAGCAAATGGACTTGATCGGAACCTTTACCATAATGGCGGCGGTCATTTGTCTCCTCCTGGCCTTACAGTGGGGCGGAGTCTCAAAGAGCTGGAGCTCAGCCGATGTCATTGGAACACTGGTAGGGTTCTGTCTCATTTCAGCCGCTTTTGTCGTCCTCGAATACGTCCAGGGAAATCGTGCGCTTTTGGTCCCACACATTCTCAAAAAGCGTGTTGTGTACGTCGGCTGTTTGGTCAGTTTTCTGTAAGTCACAAAAGAATCCCTTCTCCATTCAAGACTCTGACCCCATCAGGCTTGGGGGTGGTGAGTTTACCTTAATCTACTACATCCCAATCTATTTCCAATCGATTCTCGGAGTCTCGGCGCAAGAGAGCGGCGTTCGAAATCTGGCTTTCATCATAGCCGTTAGTACGTAACCCACCAACCGTCCCCGCCAAGGTATTCCACTCATACAGGTTACCAGCCATATTCACGGTTGTGTCGGGTGCAGCCATTACTGCCACCGGCTATTTCACCCCTTTCATCGTGCTCGGCGCGGCTATGACGACCGTCGGCTCTGGCCTCATGTACACCCTCTCCGAGGCCTCGCCGTCCAGTGAATGGATCGGCTACCAAGTCCTCGCCGGCATCGGCATAGGACTGTGCTTCCAGGCACCCATCATGGCCATCCAAGCTCTCGCTGACCCCGAGGACGTCTCCGCCAGCACTGCCATGGTGCTCTTCTTCCAGACCATGGGCGGCGCCTTCATGGTTTCCGGCGCGCAGTCTGCTTTCACGAACACGCTGGTCAAGAATCTGGCCGTCCACGCACCGGGCGTAGATGTGCAGGTGGTCATCGAGGCCGGCGCAACGAAGCTGAGGGAGACGTTCAGCGGCGATGAATTGGCGGGCATTGTGGCCAGCTACATGGATGGTTTGAAGGTGGCTTTTGCAATAGTCATTGCGCTGACTGGTGGCGCCACCGTTGCTAGTCTAGCGATGCCGTGGACTTCAGTTAAGAGTAGACCTACAGTGGCTCCATTGTAAAAACAGGCCAAAATACTATGGCCGGTGACAAATGGCCTTGACCATCATTTTATATTAGATAAAGGAAAGAGGTAGAAGATCAAAGCTTCCCCAGTTTATCCAAGTATATAGACCGTTTGAGCCAATTTGCAGACATAATTGTCGTTAGTCACGAGTGCATGCTAGAACAATCTTGTACAGCCACTCAACCATGCGATATCCCATGTCATCGCACCTCGAGCAACAATACCAGAAGCCCTAGGTTTTGCTCATGAGTTGGTACTTCGGTTTCGCATTGTGAACCCCAGTTCGTGCTTCTGGCCCCACTCTAGTGTTCGCGACATGCGCTGACTCGCATTCGCGAGTAAAGATAGCTCGATGCATTGAGTCCGGCCTATTGTGCCAAATTGGGCAGGTCGATACAAGCTTTCTGAAGCACCATGCATGCTACAAGCCTGGCTGACTAGGATCAAATCCGAAGCCGACGTTCTTTTTTGGGGGCCAACTGTAATGCTTTTTTTGGACCCCAACCCCGACATGCAGCCTTTGTTTCCCGATACCCGAGCCGAGCTGCATGCCACGTCGGACATGGACAACTGTCGGGCCTCGGGCTTCGCTTCCAGTTGGGGTCGAGATGGAGCTGACGGCGCTACATGTGTCCTCATCCGGTGAAAGCATCCATGGAAATCGCCCATACGAGGGAAACGAAGGCAGTTGGTTGGTTTCTCTGCCTCTGGTTCTGCGGTCTGTGAGTCCATTTCTGACGTAGACTGTTTCACTCCCATCGAGTGGGTTGGCAAGCATTACGTTTCGAATTCCAGGATCTCGAATAGACGAACATGTAGTTCAATCGAGCCTTGATGCGTTGTATCAGTGTTGGAAACCACATGCAGTGCATCTATAAGCAACTTGTCACCACTGTTCAGATTGCGAGGTTGTTCTACCGTTCAACGCCAAGATGGCACTCGTTAATGATAAATGAAACTAAGAGCTGTGATATGAATGGCATGTAACTATCCAAGGTGATGGCCCTTGAATCCAGGCAAGACAGCTTCCACAATAGCATGCTTGGGACCGTCTTCATTGAGCCAGACCTTCCGTAAAGACAAGCCAGCTGACTCAAGCAGCCGTCTCCAGTCCGACTCGGAACGTTCCATACCGCCCAAGCTCATCATGTTCAGATCCTGCATTGCCAAGTCCCTCGGGCAGTCGATGTCCGGGAGCACCATGTCAGCAATTAGCACGCGGGAGTATTCAGTCATGGCATCCTTCGTGTTCTCGAGAATCTGGCGGGACTTCTCATTGGTCCAGCAATGGAAGATGCGCCGGAAGTAGTAGATTCGGGCACCTAAATGGTGTCAGCAACGCTCCATCACACATCAACGGGGCTCTGTACTCACCTGAGACCGGTTGCTTGTCAAAGAACGACAGCGGACACGTCTCGATGAACTTGGGCACGCCCTTCGCCTCCGCATCCTTGATCACGCCGGGCAGATCCTGCAAGACGAAGCGCCCCTTCAGCAGCGGCCAGTCCTCGCGGATTGTCTCCAGAGACTGGCCCCGCCCGCCACCAACATCGACAATGGCAACTTCGTCTTCCCCGCACGGATCCAGCTCCAGGACGTCGCCGAACGGAAACGCGCTCGCGCGACGGCCGATCTTGCCGACTCTCATGCCCGTGTTGAAGGATTTCATGCGCTCCGGATGAGCGGCGAGGTACTCCCAATACCCGAGATCGGTGCTGAGGGCCAGCTGAAAGGGCCCGCGGTAATAGTCGCCCGCCGTTTGCCAGCCGTTGGACTCGCCAAACGCGGGGATTGCCAGGACACCTTGGCCCGTGAAATCGTACATCTGTGCTGAGAGGGCGCGGTTGTCCGGCGAGAGGTACACGCGGGAGAGGGCGCTGTGGGCGTAGGCGCTTGTCTTCGGCGAGGTGAAGAAATGCGTGCTGGCGCAAGCTCGGAGTACGCGATCTGTGAAGGTGAGTATAATGTTGAAACGGCTCTGGCTTCTCGAGGATCCTCATACCGACAAGCTCTGGGTTGATCTTCAAGCGCGAAGCCAGCTCTTCTGCGCTGATCGCGCTGCCGTCAAGAGGCACTTCGTCAAGAACTCCCATGGAGAGGACGCTGCGAATAGCGGCATTGTGGGCGATCTGGAGGTAGTGGTCAGCTTTTCGTTGCTGAAGAATAGTCTGCATGGTTAAGTGTAATGACCTGGCTAGCAATGTGATACATGTTTTCATCCGGATCTCTCGCGGCTATGGCCAGCTGCTCTGCTGCACTGACCAAAGCATCTTGCACTGACTTTTGCGGTATTTTTCCATCCTCGAATTCCTTCGAGAGAGTGGCTATCGACCGACTCAGCTTCCGAATAGCGTCAACGTTAGTGGGCATGGTGGAATAGAAAGTTGATTATTCGTTGCTATGTCAATGTCAACGGTAGTGCGACTGTTACAATAGTGCTGCAGACATATATACAGCTCCTACTACCATCGGGAACCGAAGAGATTGTGTCAAATCAGCGTAGACGCCCCAGAAAGCAATTACTATCCGAACCTCGGAATATACGTCCCCGGAGCGGTGATCCTTCATCCATGGCCGAGAGCGCGCGTCGGGACTCCGACTGCCTTTCATGATCATGTAAAGAAGTGCCTTGCTGGATTCCTTTTCTATTTTGTGCACCCGCGTTCCCATATTGCACCTTGCCAATGGTTATGCATAAATTGTCTCAGGCTTAATTTTCAGCTTTGAGAACAGCTCACCTCTTTTTTCTTTCAGAGTACTTCCTGTCCCTCAACTCTCCAAACAATTCAACATGTTTTCTTTCGTCGTCCAGAAGCCGCAACTTCCGCTGTGGCTGGACTTTGGCCTTTCGATATGGTCAATGTTTTCTGGAAGCAGTCAAGACTGCGTACACTCTCCCCAAAGTAGACACTGCTGGCATGGCGGGTTCGATATCAACACCGATTACGAGGCGAATATACCGCCAGGGAAGCTTGTCGAGGTAAGACCACTCAGCAACCGAGGACTCAGGACAGCGTGATTGACTTTTCTTAGTACGATTTCACCATCTCGGAAGCAGTCCTTGCTCCAGACGGATATTTGACGAATGTCACCCTTGTGAATGGAATGTTCCCCGGCCCTACACTCGAAGCCGAATGGGGGGATACTATCAGTATGTTCTATTCGTGTGATAGCGTTCTGTGTCTTCTGAGCTGAACGCTGACCTCTGCCCTCAGGGATAACGATCCACAACAACCTCACGAACCACAACGGCACATCCATACATTGGCATGGAATTCGCCAGTTTGAAACCAACTGGCTCGATGGTGTTCCCGGCGTGACTCAATGCCCGTCAAAGGTGATACGACTAACTATGTTCTGGGAAGAAATAGTAGAGCTGACTATTTCCAGCCTGGAGACTCGCAAGTCGTCGAATTCCGAGCGATGCAATATGGGACCGCATGGTATCATTCTCACTACAGCTTACAATGTCAGTATTGATCAAAGACCTCTTGGGTGGTACTTATGCTAATTATGATTAGACACAAACGGCGTTCTCGGTATTTGCTATCTCCCTTCCATATACTTCATTGCCTGACACTGCCGCAGGGCCAATTCACATCAAGGGACCCTCCAGTATGAACTACGACGTGGATCTTGGGCCGCTGTTGATCAGTGATTGGTACCATCACGATGCCTTCGGTCTATTCCATTACGAGATCGCTTCGCCACACGCACCACTTCCTGTCACAACTGTCTTAAATGGCAAAGGAGTCTTTGACTGCGATCCAGCCAGCGATGACCGTTGTACAGGAGAGCACCAACGACATGAGATAGTGTTTGAAGAGGGTAAAAGGTACAAGATTGGGCTGATCAACACTGGCAGCCTTCTGACATACAAGTTCTGGATCGATGGCCACAACTTCACGGTTGTGCAGACGGATTTCGTCCCCATCAAGCCATACGTCACCGATGTGCTCATCGTCGGGATTGGTATGTTCAGCGCTCATGAAAAAATGGCAATAAACTGACCTTTCCCAGCCCAACGATACGAGATCATCATCGAAGCAAATGCGACGTTCACTTATGGTTCCAACTTCTGGATCCACGCAACGTACTGTGACGATGATGACCTGTTGGACTCGAGAGTTGGCATCATCCGCTACGACGGCAGCGACGGTCATGATCCTCACTCACCGCCCAAGAGTGAGCAACACCCTGGATACGGCTGTCGGGATCCAGCTCCAGAGAATCTCGTCCCAATCGTCGAGAGGGAGGTAGGGAAGAGAGTGAACGGGCTCAGTCCAGCTGACTACCTCAGAATCGGTCTGCAGGGCTGGCCCAACATCTCGGACACAGATTCGCTCGTACATAAATGGACACTCACCAACAGAACTCAGTACATCGACTGGAGGGAACCGACGATCAAGGCGCTCACCTCTGACGCCGGGGCTGAATTTGAGGATGAGACCTGCCCCATACACCTGGACTACGAGACTGGCGAATGGGTGTACTTTGTCATCGAGAACAACTACACCCTGAGCGATGCCAACACGCCTCGCACCATCCCTCGTTCGGTCCACCCCATCCACTTACACGGGCATGACTTTGTGGTCCTCGCTCAGGGCGATGGCATATTCGACCCCATCGACGTGGTGCCAAACCTCCACAACCCAACCAGAAGGGATGTAGTGAACTGCCCGATTGGGGGCTACGTATGGATCGCATTCCAAATCAACAATCCTGGAGCATGGCTCATGCACTGCCATATCGCCTGGCATGCCAGTGCGGGGCTCTCATTGCAGTTCATCGAGCAACCTGGCCGGATCAAGGGATTGATGGAACAGGCAGGAGCATTACCGGAGCTTACTGAACGATGCGAAGATTGGACTGAGCACTACAATACTGTAAATATACCAAAAGGCGCGTTGCAGGATGATTCGGGTATTTGATTAGTGTTGAGTCTCAGGCTGGGTACGTTCAAACGGGATGCTTGCTTGGCCAGGATTGAGAGAGGCGTAATAGAAGATTGTTTTTTGGATGCCCACAGAACGTAGCATTTTGTCATACATCTTAATGCGAAAGAACTAAATCAATCCCAAATGATCTCAATAAACACTCAAACCAAGAATCTATCTGCTTTCTTGATGGTCCAGGCGTCAGATTCTTGATTTTTCTAACGGATCTGAAGAGAAGCCCAACTCGATTTTGAACGTTTACAACCCATGGTAGACTATCGCACATTGGAGAACCTCACATGATTCGCGTATGACGACAGCCTTGCCATTAGAAGGGGGGTGATCTTGCGGCTGCAAACCTTCCCCGATGAGATCTTGGTTCCGCAAGACTCATAGGGGTGACCTGACAATCGCCTTACCAGCTCCGACAATCTCTCCCTTTCCCGAACAGGACAAAACCGGCATCCGAGAAATTAAATTGGACTTACAATTACCGGTAGCTATCGTCTGGATGCGCAGGGTCCACAAATCTGTGGCTGGCCCGCGTGGCATTGTGAAGGGATTGCCGACCCATGGTAGCATAGACTGCCCGCCATTGTTCAGCTCTTCGGGATTCATAGATAAATCCATTCGAACGCCTTACAAGCGCCGTCGGGATTGATACAAAAATAACTTCAGCATAGACTCGATCCTTTGGGGGCTGAAGGCTTCTCTTTTCTGGCATTGCCGAGCGTTTCGGAAACGACGTACGGAAGCCGGGGCCGTTTGCCATCAGTCTATATAGCGAGATCGATGTGTGTTTTGATGGTGTACTACAAAGTACATTCACCAGACCGGGAACCATGCAGAGAGGCATAGTTCTGCTCCAGAGCCTCGTCGCTATCGCGGCGGCGTCTCCGATAGCGGCAACAAATGGCACGGCCATCGACTACATTATTGTGGGCGGCGGCCCAGCAGGTTTTGTCCTTGCGGAGCAGCTCTCCCGCGATCCTCGCACGCAAGTGGTTCTTCTTGAGGCTGGCCCTGATGGCATCAACTCCAGCTTGGTCAATAGTAAGGGACCCCGTTAGACGTCCGGTTCTACGCTGACTCGCACGAGCGCCTGCTTACTATCCTCTGATCACCGAGTATTTATGGAACTACACGGCGCAGCCGGACCCTAATCTTGGAGGGAGGACGCCGGTTATAGCGCAGGGTCGCGTTCTTGGGGGCGGCTCGGCCGTCAACGGCATGGCCTACTGCCGCGGCTCGGCTTCCGTTTTCGACGAGTGGGCAACTCTTTCTGGAAACCCAGGGTTAGCGTGGGAGTCACTGCTAGAGGACTTCAAGGCTACCAGTCATTATGCCAACCAGCCGGCGGATTACACTCAATTCTCGAACGTCTCTGTCTATGGAGACGGGCCTTTGGAAGTCAGCCAGACCAGCGGCTTGACTGGGTTTGACCTGCCGTTTGCCCAGGCAATCGAGTCCACGCTTGGCCTGCAGGACGTCGACTTTACGGACGGGACTGGCATTGGTTTCGATCTGGGACTATCCTCGATCAACGCCATCTCGCGGACGAGATCATACGCGCGGACGACTTTCGGGTCCATCATCGAGCGCGAGCGGCCCAACGTGAAGCTGATGCACGGCGCCTGGGTCACCCAAATCGGCTTCTCGGGTCAGACGGCGGTGGACGTCACTTTCCTGAACAGCACGGATGACGCGACTTACACGCTCGCGGCGAAAGAGATCATAGTCAGCGGCGGAGCAATCAACACGCCGAAGCTGCTCATGCTGTCGGGGATTGGGCCCGAGGAGAAGCTGTCAGAGCTCGGAATCCCGGTCGTTGCAGACATTCCCGAGGTGGGGGCCAACCTCCGCGATCACGCGTTCGCCGTCGTCGAGCTCGAGGTGACGGACGCGGTCGCGTCTTTCTGGCAGTGGTCGGAAAACGCCACGGCCCAAGCCATCGCGAAGTCGGAGTACGCCACCAACAGATCAGGCCCGCTGGGATGGGGCAACGGCTACGCCTACGCCGCATTTCGCCTGCCGGATTCCGTGTGGGAGGGCGTCAACGGCAGCCACTACACAGCCCTTCCCGAAGACCGTCCGCACGTCCTCATCGAGTATAGCACCGTTCCGTTCATGACGACGCCGAACGTCAGTATTGTCACTGGCTGGGCGAGCCTCGTGCAGCCCGAAGCCGCGGGCAGTGTGTCGCTGCAATCGTCCGACTTCCGCGACGATCCGCTCATCAACCTCAACTACTACGGCTCCGATGCCGACAAGGCGGCCATTGTGGCAGGCTACAAGAAGCTTCGCGAAGTGCTGGGTGCAGATGAGTTGAAGCCTCTGATCGTTCGAGAGTTTTATCCGGGTGCAAACACGACGACGGACGAGGATATTTGGGCTGCGATCCAGGCGCAGAGCTTTTCGTTCCGTCATCCAATGGGGAGCGCAGCAATTGGGAAGGTTCTCGATAGCAACTGGCGAGTCAAAGGCCTGAAAGGCATTCGGGTGGTTGATTCAAGCACTTTTCCAACCCCGCCCACCTGCCACCCGCAGGCCGATGTGTACGCCCTTGCGCATCGAGCCGCAAAAGACATCCGAGATGCCGATGCTACCTCAGGAAGCTACTAGGCTGCTGGTCTGATTCCAGGCCTCATCATAGCGCCGTGTTTTATCGCTAGACAATTCTAACAACTTGCCGAATCTACTATTGTTCGCTGCCTCTGCTCTTCTTTTCTGAAGGTTGCTAGACCATTCCCTGCAGAGAAATCTACTGTGCATGACCCCGGAGTACGCAGCCACAAATAGACTGTCGGTTGGGAGCCGGATATGCTTTGGGTTGCATGTGGGGGTTACTCGCTTGCTATTGGCTAATGCATTTGCCACATTGAGACAAACCGCCGGGGAAGGTCAAGAATAATTCTTTTTTTTCAGAATCACGCTATAGCGACGCATGCTAGCGACATTTTACGCCACAATTGGTGGAAGAAACGGTCTGAGGGTAATCAGTTCCAAGGAGCGGCTGAAAGAGCGGCCGACGGTGAGTGGGGCGGCTGGCTGCCTACCGGCGTTCCGTCCCGCAGTGTGGCACAAACCATAGGCTAAAATGCAATCGGATCATGCAGGGACCCCACGCCCGCCGGCAAATGATACTGCGTACAGCAACGATGCGGGGCTGCGAGACACAGGGTCTCAGCCGTACACCAGAGGCATAATATGCGAGCAGAATCCGCGCGTTGCTCCGGTGGCTGCCAGGCAGCAGCCAACACCTCCAAGACAAGGGAGGCCTGACCCATCCCGGCCCCCGCCTTTGCCAATAGCCTGCGTTATCGGCTTCTTATCAATATCACATCTCATTAGCTTCGTCCTTCGCGACCCCGGCCGTGTTGGTCCCGGGGACAGCATTGTCCGGTCTGGGGAAGAGAGAGAAAAAACTTCATGCTACATAGCGGATTTCTAGCCCATTCCAACGCCACGTCCCACACTCGAATCTACGCACGGATGTGTATACCGTCAGCACTATCCTCGTAATCGGGGAGTACAGCCGCGGCCCGCCTCATCATCATCACCATCACTCTTGCCGCAGCATGTCCACAATCCCGGTCGATAGGTCGCGCAGCCGCTTGCGGAGATCCACCTCGAACTGATCCAGCATGGTCGTGGGGAACGGGAGGCTTCCGTATCCATCCGCACCGGCGAGCCCGTCTCCGTCGTGCGCGTGTGGCGCCCTCCCGCTACTCCGCTGTCTGACGCCTTTGAGCCGCTGTGACAGCGCGTTGATCAGCCGCTGGACGCGGTGGAGCTCGCTCAGGACCGTCTGGGCCGCCATGCGGCGGCGGTCGTCGTCGTCCTCGCCGTCGACGCGGAAGCTGCTGCTGCTGCTCCTCCCGCTCCCTGCAGTCGCAGCTGCTCCTGGAGACGGGAGAAGAAGAAGCTGCTCCTCCATGCGCTGCTGACTCCGGCATCGCCCGTCTGACCCGCGAGCTTCCTTGCGCGCCGCCGCGGCGTACCAGCCGAGTACCTTCAGCACGACGAGCGATATGATAGAGAGGAGGTAGCCGTCATCCGAGCACGTGCACTCCAGCATGCTGCTGATCGCTTCGATGGTCCGCTCGTTCTCGCGCACCACCGCCTCCAGCGTGGGGAGTTGGTCTGTGCCACCGTCTTCTTTGCAGGCCTCTGACCTCGTGCAGGACATGGATGGATTCCGGAACAGCTGTCTGAAAAGGCCGAGTGCTCGTATCAAGCAGCAGCATGGGGATTCCGAGGGGGATTCGCTGTGATTGGTGCAGGGCTGAGTGTCTGGAGGAGTCTGCGGTTTGAACGCAGTGTCGAAGTCGGGGATGACTTCGTCTATTGCCGAAAAAGCGTCGTCCTGCAGGAGAAGAGACGTGCCATTTTGGTTAAGCAAGCTGGCGATGTCCTGGGCGCCGGGCTGGCAGTCTGTTCCATCCGATGTGTCGAAGAAGGAGATTGGCGAGGCGAAAAAGTCATCGATTTGGCTAATCAAGGTTCCCGGCGTTGACGATGCAGTAGAACCTGCCGAGAGAAGATCTGGTAGGATGTCTGGATAAGTGGATTCGTGCTGAAGGAGTGAGAGCTGGATGTCATTCGGTGATGCAAGGGAGTCGGTCGTTGATGAGATGGACCAGGGTAACGTTGACACTGTCTGAGGCACGTTTGCGGCATTGGTGCTTCGTCGACCGCCCAGCTTCCGGCCCGCTCGTTTGGTTGCGAAATACTCGCATTTCATGCCACGTTTCGCGCACCGGGCACATACTGGTTTTTCCTTGCTGCATTTTAGCTTGGAAGTTGCGCAACCATCGCAGCTGTCCCGCAGCTTGGGCCCCGTTGACCGCCGCCTTGGTGACACTTCCGAAGATTGTGCTTCCGCCATTTGTGGGTAACGAGGTAGGATATGGAGTGAGTTGATAGGAACCGCAGGTACAATTGGACTGGAAGCTGATCGTAGCCTTCCAAAGAGGTTAGGGATGGACGTTGGATGTATAAAGGCGAACGCTAGCCCATCGGCTCGGCGGAACGTCGCGCTACCGCCGTTGCTGACCCGATTGGAAGGTTGCCACTTCGGTTAAGCCCCAATGTGGAAGGAGAAAGTCTCAGGACCTGGTTGGATTTCGATGCTGCAGCCTGTGCCTCGATCCTTCTTATCCAGCTTCCGGTGGGGTGGTCGAATTACATGAAATACATTCTTTAAGCTAATACATCATTCATTAGCAAACGTGCACTATTTGTCGTCCGCAGCAGCCCTGCAGACTTGTTATGATAGCATATGATAACATGAAGACTCTGATGTCATGCTTCGTGCTACCTTTGTCTCTGTAGCCTCTATAGTTTCCCATCACACACCGAGCGCTGACGCCGTACCACCCACGTTGCTTACCCTTGCTCGACCGCTTGCATAAAGTGGACCCTGAATCCTTCAGGAGTGCTAAATAGTAATCACCAATCCAGTGGCTGGATCAAGCAACGTAGGTCTTCGTGATAGAGGATCTGTGTGGCGGTCTCAACGTGAGTCCGATTGGCAGCTTCCGTGAGATGTCCATTCTGGAGGGCCTGATCCAGAGCAAAAGGAGACTGATCAACAGAAGATTCGGAGAGCGCTTAGCCGCACCTCGGGGACTTTGCACCAGTTACAAGCTTTTTTCCAGCTCAGATTATTACCGATTGCGTTCTACACGCACTACAATCCTCTCAGCTTATCTCTGGCTACGTGCGACACGCACTATAATCCTTCACCACCAATCGTGTCGCCGCGATGCTGGAAACGCAAGCACTGTCAAGATTACGTCGGGTTCAATACGTTACATTCGGCTGGCCTTGGGTGTAGTACATCGAGACCAGCAGCCATTTTGCCGGGTTCCCGGCTATCCACCTGCATGCTCAGCCGCAGGACTGGACCCTGCCCAGACCGTACATCATGCTTGTATTTTTCTTGCCGAGCTCCTGCAGGATTCCAAGTCCTCATTCGTCTCGCTTTCGGATTTCGAGTTGGTCTCGGCAATAGAGACAGGCACACTCAGGCACTCCTCGCCTACCGGATAAAGCCTATCAGAAAGTCCCGAACACGAACCCGAACATAAAAAGGTACGATAGTAGCATATCTCAACCCAACGAAAAAGAAGATCGAATCTGGAATCCTCCTTGCATATCACCACCGTACATAGGAAAGAAAGATAAGCATACGCATCGTCGCTATGAACGGCTTAGCTCAGCTCCAGTCCAGCAGCAGCGAACTGACGGCCGCTGTTCAAGTGCTGGTAGATCATTATCAGAATACCAATGGCCCCACGACTGACGGGATATCACAACCACTTGTCTCTTCTGATGACCCCAGTGACGTCATTTCCGCACAGCGTTCTATTCTAGCCGCTCTATCCAGGATTCGAACAATGCTCAGCGGGCCGGTTGACTTCGTTCAACAGCTTGCCGGTCAGGTGCGCTCCTTTATCAATGCCTGAGTGTGTCCTACTGACTCGGCCTCTGCAGAGTCAGCTTCTTGCTTGTATCCAATGGTTCGGCGACTTTCAGGTGCTTGCTTGCATACCTCTCAGTGGCAGCGTGCCTCTTCAGGATGTGTCTGAGCTTGCCGGAGTTCCCGGAGCGCAGCTTTCTCGAATTGTGCGGATGACGGCCACGGCCGGATTTCTTCATGAGCCTCAGCCAGGCCATGTCGCGCACACTGCCTTGTCAGCGCAGTTTGTCATCAAGCCTTCATACCTGGATGCAGCTTTGTTCCTCGCTGAAACGGCAGTGCCTACAGCATTGAAAATGCCAGTGGCCACTCAGCGTTTTGGCCACTCGCGTCAGACGAACGAAAGCGCTTACAGTCTGGCATTCAATACCTCTACTACCTTTACTAGCAGTTGCGAACAGCGGAAGAAGCTGCAGCGTCAATGGTCGGCATACCTCCGCTATGGTACAGACCAGTGGGAGGACGGTGTAAGCCAGATTCTGAAGTCGTATGATCCACTCCGCCTCGCCAACGCTTCTGTAGTAGAGGTCAGCCTCCTCATTCAGCTGGATACTCAGTTTCAAGACCCTGCATGACTGACTATCCTCATAGGTGGGTGCGACGTCAACGGAAAGAGCTGCTACTCTTCTGAACATCAACTCGACACTTCACTTAATCATACAAATACCCCCGAGCAAGGCGTCCACAAATGGTTCCGGCGGGTTTGATGAGCGGTACCTGCTCGACCCACGCATATCGATACAGCACCGGCTGCCCGGAACTCCACAACCGGTCCGTGATGCATCCGTCTACATTCTGCATCTGCCCTCGGCCCTGTCAAACGTGGCGTCCAACGCGCGAGCCGCACGTATCGCGGCTGAGATAAGCGCGCATGTCGACGTGCTGCGCGCAAATACCTCTGCAGCCCTCCTCATCCTCACGACCCACCTGATTCCGGATCCCGGCACTGTCGAGCCGGACGTTGAATCGGCGGCGCGACGGCGCGACCTCTCCCTGTTCCAACTCTTGAACGATTGCGAGATGGAGATGTCCGAGTTCACCAGCATGCTGAATGGGAGCAGTGATAGCGTGGGCCGGTTGGTTGTGGTGAATACCCTTCGGTCATCAAATGGTGCACCAGTTGCCTTGGAGTTGCGCTATCGATTGTATAGTAGTTAGGTTTACAGTTTGTTAAATAAAGCTTACTAGTCGGTGTACACGATGTCGAACTTTCCCGGGTCGCAATTGGAATGCACAAGCGTCGCATGAGGCGTTGCCATTCGTTGGTGCGGAGGTCTTGCTGTGTCGATGGGTTTTCTCCCGCGGGAGTGGGGCTCGCCGAATTCGGTTTGCGTGGTGGTGGTAGAGGCTTCTTTGGGTTTGAAAGGCGTCTTAGTCAGGTGGCACGGGTCGTGGATGAGCCTTATAACGCTGGTCGGGCTGTGAAACCTTTTTCACCTGCAATTTGAATGATGAGATGAAATTGAGCTGATTGCGAGTATCTTTTAATCTGGTTCACTCTCTCTGGTGACGAAGGGTTGGATGTTTGAGCAAGTGCTCTGGATGATTGGTCGAAGCAAAGAGACGTGAGAAGGCAGAGATAGCGTTGCAACGAGTGCCACTAATGCGGCCTAAACACGAGGAGCTAAGAAGAGTGAATTGTTGTTGTTAGAAAGCTATCTACGAAATGTAATTTTGTACCCGTGTTCCTTGCTCCTGCTTCCCGATCCGGTAGTGGCCGGCCGGCTTGCTCTTGCTGAGAAGACAGAAAACGACATCTATACCCGCCTCTCACCACCATGCCTGTTTTAGGAGGCTGCGGCCTGTGGTCATTGCGGATACTGTAGGTAACAGTCTACGTGGGAGCACATGAGACATATTCATGGTAAATGCTACGTTTCGTTTACGCTATCGCCAGGCCTTCATCACACAGACTGAAACTTAAATTACTAGGCCTATAGAAGACTGGTAGATAGCTAGAAAACAACACTATGAGGTCTTGTCAACTAGGCAAAACGAAGATAGCATATGTGCAGTTCGAGTTGCTGTGGGAACGGTGTCGGTAGGCCGAGCTTAAATGTCGTATTGGAAAAATCTTTGTCTGCCCAGCCTTGTGACTTGTGTGAGCACCATGGCATTTGTAACACGCTGAAAATCCACTGACACTTCACTGAAGTTTATGCAATATGGTGTCAAACAAGGCATTTGGTGTTGTACCGAGGTATTTTCTATCCAGGAACGCAGCAATCTGGCCGTGCATTTGGCCAAGTCATCGTCAACTGACCTAGCATTGGGTGGCCTATTCCGTGTTTGGTGTGCTCCGGCGCAAGCGAGACGCAATGACCAGACAGTCAATCGGTGAGCGTAGCGAGCTTGAGTCGTGAACGATCAGATGGCTCTGCGGGGAATTTTCTGGAAACCTGGATCGCGGTACCTGCATGAGATGAGCTGCATGATCCTTGCTCCCGGATTTTAAGCCGCTGTCAAAAGGTTCGAAACACGTCCAATTGCCTGCTGTTCTGCTGCTCTCCCGCACAAGATTAAGTCTTTGGTGGAAAAATGCAGGAAAATCCGTGGGGTGCCCCGCACTCACGGGCCTCCGCTATGCTGCATTGAGCCCGGCTTCTCCGCAGTCTTGTCAGGAACCCTCCACAATCTCCGCTAAACTCGGCCCTCCTGGTCCCGAATGCCCCATCCGCACAAGCGAGTATCGTGAGCTCTGACGTCAAAACCAGGATTATTACGAGCCCTAACGACACGACTTTAACCGACCGAAAGTGGCCCAGAACAATGGCGTTCTCGGCGCGCAGTATATGAACGAGGCCATGTCGCTGTTGAAACGGGAGGATTAGCGATCGAGGGGAACAATGGTCTCCCAAAACTCCAAGATGTTGCGCCTGCTCTCTGCGAGCTCCGCGCTCCTGCCCCTCCTTTGCCAGATCCCGGCCACGACTGCGCAGGAATGGCCCGTCCAAGACAGCGGATACACCGACGCCGTCCAATGGGATCACTACAGCTTCATCGTCAACGGGAAGCGCGTCTACGTCTTCGGTGGCGAGATGCACCCGTTCCGGCTGCCGGTGCCTGAGCTCTGGAAGGACATTGTGCAGAAGACCAAGGCGCTGGGGTTCAACACCTTCTCCTTCTACACCAACTGGTTCTTCCACAACCCGCATCCCAACCAGACCGACTTCGAGCACGCGGCGCACGACATCAGCCGACTGCTGGAATACGCCAAGGAGGCTGGCCTTTTCGTGGCGGTGCGCCCCGGCCCGTACGTCAATGCCGAGTTGAACGCGGGTGGATTCCCGCTGTGGGTCACGACGGGCGCTTACGGCGAGCTGCGGGACGACAACTCGACGTACACGGCGGCCTGGACTCCCTACCAGGATGAGATTGCGAAGATTGTGGCGCCCTACCAGATCCACAAGAACGGCACCGTCATCAGCTACCAGCTGGAGAACGAGTACGGCGAGCAGTGGCTCGACTCGGCCGCCAAGACCCCGAACGAGCCGGCCGTCAACTACATGGAGGAGCTGAATGCCAATGCTCGCAGGCACGGCATTGAGGTGCCTACCACGCACAACAGCCCCAACTTGCAGGATTTCTCGTGGTCGACGGACCAGGATACTGTGGGCGCTGGTGGCAACGTGGATGTGCTGGGTCTGGATAACTACGTAAGTACTCAGCTCAAAAACACGCCCGGGGGTGAAACTGACAATGAATCAGCCTCTTTGCTGGTCGTGTGACCAGTCGGAGTGTACCGGCGTCTCCAACGACTACAATCTCGTGGAATACTACAGCTGGTTCCAGTCGAACACGCCCAATCAGCCATCTCTGATGCCTGAATTCCAGGGTGGCCGCTACAACCCGCTCGACGGAGACGCGGGCCAGTGTCTGGAGCCCATGGGACCCGAGTTCCGCAACCTCTTCTACCGCCACAACATCGACCAGAAGGTGACTGCCATGATCCTCTACACCCTCTTCGGCGGCACCAACTGGGGCTGGATGGCTGCTCCTTTCATCGGCACCAGCTACGACTACGCCGCGCCCATTGCTGAGGACCGCAGCTTGAGGGACAGCTGGTACGAGACGAAGAGCTTGGCTTTGTTCACCAGGGTTGCCGAGGACCTCCGCCAGGCCGACCGTGTTGGAAACAGCACTACCTACACGACCAACGACGAAGTCATCTCCACGGAGCTTCGCAACAAGGAAACCGGAGGCGCCTTCTACATCGCCCGCCATGCCGACTCTGTAACTGGCAAGCCTGTCTCATTCAAGCTGCACGTCGATACTTCGGTTGGCAACTTTACCATCCCGCAGAAGGACGGCGAAATTGAGCTCAACGCTCGTGAAGCCAAGATTGTGCCCACGGATTTCCGCTTTTCCGGCCAGAAGCTGCTCTACTCGACCGCCGAGGTTTTCACCTACGTCGAGCTGGACGGAAAGCCTACGGTTGCTCTTTGGGTGCCCAACGGCGAGGGTGGAGAGTTCCTCGTTGAGGGTTCGGGCAACATGTCGGCGAAGGCGGTGCCCAACGACAGCGTCAAGTTCTACCAGAGCGAGCACGGATTGATCGTCAGCTTTGCCAACCAGACGGGCACCACCGTCGTCGACACGGACAAGGCAAGGTTCGTCATCCTAGACCGCACCGACGCGTGGAAGACGTTCGCCCCCGTGCTCACGGCCGATCCCCACGCGCCCGTCAACGAGACCATCCTCGTCCAGGGCCCGCACCTCGTCCGCGAAGCCACCATCTCGGACGGCAGCGTCTACCTGTACGGCGACACCAGCGAAGACACGACGCTCGACGTCTTCGCCCCGGCCGCCGTCACGACCATCTACTGGAACGACGAGGCCCTCGACACGGCCGCCACCGCCCACGGCAGCATCTCGGCCGCCGTCGCCGGGCCCGTGTCGTTCAGCCTGCCGCCGCTGTCCAACCTGACGTGGAAGTCGGCGTCGTCGCTCCCGGAGATCGCGCCCAACTACACCCTCTCGCCGAAGGTGTGGAAGCTGGCCAACGAGACGACGACGCCGTCGCAGTTCGCCGACGCCACCAAGCCGTACCTGTACGTCGACGCCCTCGGCTTCCACGTCGGCCACCACATCTACCGCGCCACCTTCTCCGGCGCGTCTTCCCCGACCGCCGTCTTCCTCGCGCTGCAGGGCGGCACCGGCTTCGGCTGGAGCGCCTACCTCAACGGCCGCTTCCTGCACGCCGAGCCGGGCTCGTCCGAGCTCGAGCTCACCAACGCCACCATCCCCCTCGCCGCCAACGCCACCCTCCCCGGCGAGAACGTGCTCGTCATCCTCATGGACAACAGCGGCCACGAGCAGCGCGCAGAGGCCCTCGAGATCCGCGGCATCACCAACGCCACCCTCATCGGCAACGGCGCGTCGTTCGCCTCGTGGCACGTCGCCGGCACCGCCGGCGAGGCCGAGGGCCGCACTCTCGACCCCGTCCGCGGCGTGTACAACGAGGGCGGCCTGCTGGGCGAGCGCCTCGGCTGGCACCTGCCCGGCTTCGACGACTCGGCCTGGAGCAGCGCGCGCACGTCGCCCGCCGACGGCTTCAGCGGTGCCGACGTCCGCTTCTACCGGACCAAGGTCGCGCTCGACGTGCCGGCCGGCCACGACGCCGCCGTGCACTTCACCATGGGCGTGCCGGCCGGCGCGAGCGAGCATGTGCGCGCGCTGCTGTTCGTCAACGGCTATCAGTTCGGTCGCTTCAGGCCCGCCGTCAGCACCGCCACCGACTTCCCCGTCCCGCCCGGCGTGTTGGATTTCGGCGGCGAGAACGAGATCGTCTTGGCCGTGTGGGCCCAGAGCGAGGAGGGCGCCAAGGTCGAGCTCGGCTGGGAGCTGCAGGGGTTCGTGAGGAGCGGGCTGGATACTAGGTTTGACGGCGAGTATTTGAGGCCTGGGTGGAGTGAGGAGAGGTTGGAGTATGCTTAATGCTGTGCGTCAGCGGAAGATAGTTGACTGTTAATAGAGTGGAGCTGTTTTACGACGTACGAAATATACGTTTAATACCTTCCCAGTGCTTCCGATGGCTTCATGTTCAACGTACAATGACATCGAGAATCACTGAAAGCGTGAACTTGATGAGATATGTGTAGAGCAGCTGAATGATGGCAAGAATATGCTTTCATCAGTCTCAAAGGGCGCGTTCCCAGCTTTTAGAGTAAGCGTAATGGACCGAGCTGCAAGGGCGACTAGTCCTGCACAACAGATGGCGTAATGCTACATGCATGCCTTCCGATACGCATCCCGATTACAGAATTGTTGCACCGTAACATAATCAAGCTTTTCACCTCCGATCGCAATCGGTTTGTCAGTACAATTCCACTGCGGCTCAAAACTAAATCAGGCGACGCGGTTTTTAGAATACTTACCGGTATTACTGAGATGAATAATCTTTCTTGGATGAGGCACAACTGCAAGACTGCTGTAAAATTGTTCTGTTTCTCAATTATGGTCGAAAACATTCTGAAATGTGTAAGATTCAATACCGATGCATTCAACTCATCTGCGGCTTTAATAAAGCCAGCGCTTATGAAAGGGGCTCCTGCGTCGCGCTTAATGAAAGTAAACCATAATTTACACGTGAGGCACTCAACCGGACTACTCCAGAATTACATAACGAGGGTACGTCGGACCCATCTCCGCTAAGTTGTCGGCTCTCGATCGAAATGCAGCCTGGGATGGTCATGTTTACCCCACGCAAAGGCGTTGTGATGGCAGCCTTTTTCTATCACGCGGCAAACGCTTTATCTGCCGTTATGCATGCTTAGTAGGCTGTCAAGTACTAAATTACGTGAGCCCAAGCCCATGGTGACACATTGAACCATGATTGGAGATGGAATATGCGGGTTGGTCACGTACTTCCCCTCATGTCACCTGAGAACCATCGTCCTATGGCCCAATTGCTACAGCATCACGCTCTCGAAAAAGGTAGGAGAAGACAGGAATTCATTGTGGGGTACCATCACAATCCTTACCTCTCCTACCATGTCTTATCCTTGTTCCAAGTAAATGTGGTTCAGGTTTTTATGGTGCTAAAGTGATTAAAGACGCCTTTATTATAGAAGCAACACTAGTAGTGTGCAGATTAAAGCGCAGAAATACCAGGAAGGAACAGCTCTGGTGCATGACGCAGCAGGTATTAGATGTTGGGAGGAGGGGACACGAAAAGCCCGGGCGCAACCCTAATATGCTAAAGCCTATCAAAGAGAAGCGGGAACAACGCAGATGATCCTACACGTCAGAGCGTGTCCAGCCAATTATGCGGCGCCGAGACATTCACCATGCCTGTTGACCCCAGATTTGCGGCCTGCATCCCTGGCGCCACTAGTTAAAGGTAAACTTGACGACATGTAGGACTGCTCTTTATGTTCCCTCTCTTTGTCGGTCATCTAAATCTGTTTGTGATCCCTACATTGGAATTTTCAACGTTTCCCCAAAGACGCCCGTGCTCAGAATCAGGGCCACCTCACGTTCAACAACGGATCTCCAACGACAGGCGTGATTGCGACAACGATGCTCAACATCAGCACTACATATTTGACTGACTTCTTTCCTTCTTTCAACGACACTCATTATGAGGCTGGACTGACGGACCCTGAGTTATTCGTTACGCCCCTACTACTAGTCAAACCGCGTCCGCAAAGCTACAAACAAGTCAATATTCGGGTCTTCGCAAAGCCAAAATCTTCGTTTCTACAATTTTGCTATTCGCATGCGTATGGTGTCGATACACGGAAGGTTTGAGGAGACTTGATTGCCGACCTGTGCTACTAGACGATGGTCGCTTTGAGAATATTGGACCGTCTAAACGAAAGCTTCCACGACGAATCACTTGCCCCGTCACCGAGAACACGCCACGCATTAAAAGTTGGACAAAGCGGCAGAGAGCCGTTGATAAGTTCAAGATATGCACCGGCCAAAAAGGAGCATTCACGTGGCTTTACAATGGCAACAACCCCTTGGAAGTCGACATGCGGATACAATCATCCCTCACAATCCCCTGCGGATTGTAGGGTCTCAAACTATTCAGAAATTGAGAGAATGTTGGGGAAATCAGGCTTCACCCGCGACACCGGAAACTAAGGACTGCATCTCAGGAACACAGCACCATCCGCTGACACCAATTCAAAACCAGTACGTGCCTTCGGACGCGATACGTAAAATCGAAATGCTTGCCGGCAATATTCGTCAGCAACGCTGTAAACAGAACCCTTAATACTTTTTGACGCTGACGAACCGGATCGTCGGCCCGCACTTCTTCCCATGACACCAGAGGCTTGAAACATGGGGAATGATCGCACTCGGGGAAAATCCAATGTGTTGTCGGGTCTGACAGTGCATATTCCTAATTTCTCCGAAGCGTGGCAAACGCATAGCGTGGCATCGAAAGCTAAGGCGCCAGTGACAGGACGCCTCTTGCTATGAACGCTTCCTGCAATCACTTAATTTGCTGGACTGTGGGACCAGAAAAGCCTGGGTTTACAGCAGGATTTTCACCGGTCTGAAGTGATTTAATCCTTGCGCTGACTGCAGAAGCCACCGGAGAATTGAATCACACGAGGAGAAAAGCGCATCGACAGGCATCAGAGCCCAGCCGGCCTATAGACACGCCTGGATAAGCGCCGATGCTCAGCAGATCATCAATTCGGCGATTTGAGCTTTCGCGCTCCTCACACCCGAGCATGCTATTGCAGATTTTGGTTTCAGAAACAGACGGCAAAGCCGTAAAATAACTCGTATAGCTACTGCGAACCCAAGGACAACAGCGGAATCTTGCACATTCGACATGCTTGCTTTATACCGACAGGAAGCTGTGGAAGCTGTGGTTGGAACGTATGCGACAGCGCAGCTTTTACCAGGGCTTCGTATCTGCAAAAGTGCTGCGCGGAGCCGTCACCGAGGTGCGGCACTCTGTGTGTTGTGCCCCCAAGCACATTTCACCTACCAAATATTCTCCGACTCTTATTCCTGCAACTCGTGCAGGCTGCGGAGTGGGCTGCAGACACGAGGTGCTTTGCATGTGGTGTGGGCGAACACTGCGTGTTCGTTGTTTCATGCGGGGGCCTCGTGCGGGGAGGCATGAGGATCCTTTCCGCTTCCCCTCAGGCTGCGATAGAGCAGAAGAACCGCCCTATGGCAGTGGCCACGGATGCATTGCGGCTGCTTACAGGAGCAGCCTTCTGCGAAGCCATATTTTGAAAATTTCCGCACCAGTAGTCCCACTTTACCTAGCTCGAACAAGGAGACCGAGCAAAATACATACAAGCTTCATCAGAACAAGGTCACCTACGCAGTCCCTGGTCAACACTATCTTCAGGGAATTTGGATTGCTAGCATATTCTATTGAGTTTCTCAATGATGACTTAGTTTCATGTGTTCTTGTTGACCACTACTTGACTGATGTAAGAGACTATGACATAGTGAACGGGCGTCCGTGCAGATGGTAGCTTCAGCCACTCACTGCCAATTATGATACTCCCTCAGAACTCGCTGCCAATCGCGCTCCTGACACTGGCGCTCATTCTCCGCCGTTAGAAAGCGATTCCTCTCCCGAACTTCCTCCCTAAGATCCTCTCGGTTCTCGTGCTCAATTGCAATGTGGACCAGCAAAGCATCTGAGCGCGAGTAAGTATTATAACACACCGAGCATAGAAGGGGCGTAGAAGCTGAGAGTCGGCTCTGGCAGCTGAAGCGTAAATGCCGGAGCAGGTTTTTCTTCATTGTAAAACTCTTTCGGCAGTACATGCAGTGGTGAAGAGTGTGCTCCGAGCTGCCTTCTGTGGTCTTGCCTGTGATTCGAGGGTTCGTGTCGGAGGATTGTGGGTTGGGTGCCATGTTGAAGGACTTTTCGGACTTCTTGAGGATGTATCTTCCACGAAACTACCATAGATTAAGTATGCTACTGAAAAGATCCTTCGTCCAATAGTGATAATGACATACCTGTTGTTGACCGGCCAGCGCTGTCGCATGAAGCTGGAGGCGGTACCACCAGAGCAGAGCTATAATGCTGACATTATTAGTATCTGATTGAACTGCGTTGAGGTGGTAGAGGCTTACAAGGCGGCTCCAAAACTGCTGAGCCAGTGGTGTTTAATGAAGATTATTCTGTCGCTTGAACGTTGGATGAAGCACCAAAAAGAAAAATTGCAAGTATGGGTGGAATTTATAGCCAACAGAGCCAACGAAGTTCAAACTCACCATATGCATATTCTGAAGCTCCCCAAGGAGCCGGGATCCTGCTGAAGGCTGCATCGGCGGCGTCTGTCAGAAGAATGCAGGAGTGTGATAGTATTGACATTGCATAATGGCTCCTCTCACCAAAAGAAGATGGGAACGTCCCCAATGGAGTAGATAAATCAGCATTATAGTAAAAGACGACGACGCGGCATCCAATCCCAATAACATAGTGGCAGGGCTACCTGGCTCCCGTCAGGATCGCGGCCGGGGCCGCTGAGCCGCCTGGTTGGAGGAGATGATGAGCCCACTACACATCCAATCAGAGCAGCATTCACTACTCCAAACGTGATAGTACCCAATAGGGTAAATTCTCCTAAATGAATTATTATGCTGCTCTCCTATCCGCAGTGCTGATGCGAAGCACGGCAGTTCATTTGCGTCCCAGAACAGTGGTTCTCAACTTTGGTACTTGTCCAGCCTACAAATCGGCGAATTTTTGGAGTCATACGATGCACTGGCTTTCGTGCTTTTTTCAAATCTGCCTTGTGGACACAGCCTCACTCAAATTGAATTGAGACCTGATCAGACTGAGCGCGAGGCTCTCAGAGATTGTCCATGGGTGAAGGATTAGGAGTGAGCGGCGCCCCATTACGGCCGATCCGTTGCCTTACAACGGGGCAATGATGTTCGTTGACCTTCGATGCGTGCCAAACGAGCGCCTGCCAGGCATGCGCTGACCATTGTTCCCACATCCTAATTTGCAGATGTCATTCTCACCCACACTCCCGAAAAGAGAAAAGTATGTATGCGTTGTCAAAGAGCCGCTCAGTAATTCACTAGGCTTGATGAAGGGTGGTGGCTGCGGACTCGGATGTTGGGTTCTCACCGGCGTCGTCGCGTAGAATTTTGCCTCCTACACTCTCACCAAGCGAGCGAGCCAGCCCGCCGGAGCATCCGCTCTCGCCAAGCCAGCCACAGGAGCCTCAAATGTCAGCTCTGGCCCTCTGAAGTGATGCACCAATCGCACAAAGTCCGCGGTGCCTCGCCTCCGTTCTGATTCGAGGCTGCGCACGCCATGTAAGTGTTGTGCAACTCCCAGCGGCGTGGTGACGAAATCAAACAGTAGTTTGGAGAAACAAGGCTGGCTGACAGTCCAGATGGGGCATTGACGAGGCTACCTCCGTCCTGCAGGATGAGGAGAATTAGGGCCAGCTTCTTTTGGCCAATCGTGGATTTTCTGCTTCGGGGGTTGCCTCTGTCGCTCTTCCGCGTGCCCGTGGGGCCCCACTCTCCGCTCCTGCCGCAAGCCACTGCCTAGGGATTGATTGAAGCTGGGTCTGTTTTGATTTGGAGTGCGGATCATGTACAAGCACACCTGTCACGCCTTGGGTGCGTTTTCAGGGTCGCTAACACCCCTCGTGTCACGGAGTTCGCTCGGAAAGACCAGGTCGGCGCCTAAATATGCCTTTGACACATGTGTTGTATTGAAAACTATTTTTTTGCCTTTCATCATGTAGAACTCTATGCTCAGTAATGCACCGATGGCTAATTCTCTGACCGAGTATCTGGTGGATCTCGAGATATTCGCCTCTCGTTGTCGGTATTTGGCTAGTCACTACTTTAAAAAGTGTAAATGTTTTGCTTTGCACTGCCTACAATATTCTACGGATAATTCAATGATAGAAAAGCATCGGTACGTAGACGAGAAGTAGTAGTGAAGAATGCAGGTCAACCCGACATCCTTGAAGCCCGAATCCTACATTTGCTCCCCGCCGGTGCTTTAGCCTCTCCTGTCTCCGACCGGGCCTCAGTGAGAAGTATGCTTGAAGAGGGCGTGTAGGTTGTTGAGTGAACGTTAAGCCGGTTTGGTTTGGAGATAATGTCAAACAAAAAGCAATCTCTCAAGCGTACACTTCTTGGTTGTGAAAGTGACCTGAGCAATGAAGTTGGCATGCTGCCTATACAAGTGGTCATATTGATATTCAGCACTAGTATATCTTTTCTGAAAGGCGAACGGACTATACAAGTATAGCTTAAAACTGCGAAATGAGCTTGTTGGCTAAAGTCCACCATCGAATCATTGACGAACTGGCGTGCAAAAAGTCAATCCCTGAGCAGTTAAATCCCGCAATATTGAGGTTATGCACTCCTATCGCGTGATGGTCTGCAAGTGGGATAGTAGATCTCGAGGCAAGACTTTAAAAGACCTCTTCTTCTTTCGACCCATAAAAGTTCTCCTTATCGACTTCGCACATCAACCTCCTTGACTTACTGCGGATTTGCTTATGTCTCCAGTCCTTTCGAGAGCTCTTTTGTTCGGTGCATCGGCTTTCAAAAAGAGCCACATCTACTTTGTTCTCGCTACCACAAGCCTCCTCTTTCCCAATTCTACGCACGCTTCACCTTTACATGGCATTTCCGTTGCAGCCTTCGAGGGAACTGTCAACAGGACCAGTTCTGATGCTAGCCTTTGGATCAACCTCGGCGTGGCGATCGCTCTGGTGCTTCTTGGCGGCATCTTCGCCGGCTTGACCATCGCGTACGCCGTCCTCACACAAAGAAATTGCTCCATCTCTGACTGGATTAACTAGACTGATGGGCCAAGACGAAATCTTTCTTCGGGTTCTTGCCGTCTCGGGCAATGCAGAGGAGCAGAAAAATGCCGCACTCGTCCTTCGGCTGCTTCAGAAAGGCAAGCATTGGGTGTTGGTGACTCTCCTGCTTAGCAATGTGATCACGAACGAGACGCTTCCTATCGTTCTCGACCGCTCTCTTGGCGGAGGAGTTGGTGCCGTTGTCAGCAGCACAGTGCTAATCGGTAGGCGTTGTCCCGACGCGTGCGCGATTTATCAACACCATGCTAACACGAAAATCCCGCAACAGTCATTTTCGGCGAGATCCTTCCACAGTCCGTCTGCGTCAGATACGGGCTCCCTATCGGCGCATGGATGGCGCCCCTCGTCCTGATGCTCATGTGGATACTGTGCCCGGTCGCCTGGCCCACCGCCAAGCTGCTGGACTACCTGCTTGGCGAGGATCCGGGAACCGTGTACAAGAGGGCCGGTCTCAAGGCGCTGGTCACGTTGCACAAGTCGCTTGGCATCGCTGAAGATCGCCTGAATCAGGACGAGGTCACCATCATTGGCGCCGTGTTGGACCTGAAGGACAAGCCTGTTGGCAGCATCATGACGCCGATAGACGATGTGTTCACCATGTCCGCTGACGCTACCCTGGACGAGGACACGGTGAACTCCATATTCTCTGCCGGCTACTCCCGCATTCCTATACACAGCCCCGACAATGCTCGTGACTTCGTTGGCATGTTGTTGGTCAAGTTGTTAATTACTTACGATCCAGAGGATTGCAGGCGTGTGAGTGATTTTACGCTTGCGACCTTACCTGAAACCTGTCCCGACACCAGTTGTCTTGACATTATCAATTTCTTCCAAGAGGGAAAGTCGCATATGGTCGTGGTCTCAAATTTTCCTGGAGAAGCTTTCGGCGCTTTGGGCGTTGTTACTCTCGAAGACGTGGTTGAGGAGCTGATTGGAGAGTATGTATTTGAGACACCCAACACCGAGGTGTCGCATGCTAAAGTTGCATCTACAGGGAAATCACTGATGAATCCGACATCCGCCGCGGAAACGGCAATTGGAGAAAGCCTCTCCCTGTCGAAGTTGACAGTAACTTGGAGCGGAAAAAGGAGCCGCGTATCAAACTCGGCCCCTCCAATGCCGCCAGCGATCCAAAGTCAACGCGTATCAGATCTGTGAAGATCAAACGCAGCACAGGCTCCATGCTTGGAGCTGCTGTCGAAAACGGCCAGCCTGGGTGCAGAACTCCGTTACTTGGCAATGAGCATGGCTGGAGGGCTCGCCCTATCCCAATTCTACCGCACTATACTATCCTTGAGAAGCGTATAGCCCGATCAGGGTCGTTATCGGAAAGCGTGCGAGAGGTGGACGGTGTCAGGAAAGTCGTGCTAGACGTGTTGAATGACTAAGGACGTGTCTGATGATGATGATGGCGACAGCAGAGTTCTCTTCAGAGAAAGGAATTTTGGCTTGCTGAGGAAAAAGTTGGTCCCGGCTTTTCTCGAGCAAAGCGGTGAGCGCATGGACTGGTGGTGTAATTTCTTTTTTCCCTTGTCCCTTGGTTTTTCTATTTTGCAGGTACGTTGAGTATAGAATGCATATGCCGCACGGAAGCTTTGTTTCTTATACTTATATAAAGTACATGTACAATCTTGCCGTAGATGACCAGTGAAACTTCCACAAGCCTTTCGATCAGAGCAATCTTGCGATATCCTGAGGTGCGATAGGTAAGAATGCATTTATGGATCCCCTTAGCCCTGGGTTGAAACCATGTAAGCTATTCATTTGGTTTTATCTAGCGCTTCAGAGTGGCTTTGTAAGCTACTCAGGTTGACTTTCCAGTGAATAAATCGCTTCCTTCAGTGTCACCTGGCTCGGACTCGCCAACATCCACTCGATTGAGTCACGCATCGAGTCGGTGAAGACGACTTTCTTCCCACGTTTCTTCATCACCGCAACCCACGCTATCGTCAGCTTTGTATCATAAAGGATCTGTGGAGTTATCTCCAGTTCTGGTTGATACTCAAGTAGCACTTCCTAGACCTCGGCGCTATTGTCTCTGCGCATAGCTTCGCAAGCAGCGCTCTCCGTGATGCGTAGATCTTGTCGGTGAGAGAACAAGGCACGTAACATAGCGGGTATATCTCCGGATCGAATAGCTGCGCGGAAAACAGCGTCAGTGATGATAAGATCGGGCGATGCCCGTGACATGAGGAACTCCATGTCGTCAGGATGACTTGCCACCATGAGCATCTCCTCCGATACTGCGATCGTTGGATTTCTCTCCTAGATAACTTGAAGGATGGGTGTTTGGTTCTAGGGGTTGACCAAGTCGTGGTAAGTTTTATGGTCGTGCAGAGCGTTCAAGACGACGCGCTCAGTTGGGACGACATGCTCATCGTACCACAATAGTACGTCAATCTTGTCGAGCTTCGTTTCGCTTTCAAGCAGCTCTGCGGTAATAGGGCAGACGGGAGAGAGATTCTGGAGCATGAATTCTAAGGTGGTGGCCATTCGGACACTCTTCACCATTTCGGCAGTGGCACCAATGCTACCTGCACGCCTCAGGATTCCAGGCATTTTGGACTCATAATGCACAGAATCCTTTTTCAGGGCCTCGCATATGACTCTCTCCGAGAGAAAGATGCCTTGATCAATCTGGAGCAGATTACGCAGCATATCTCCCTGGCGTGCAGCTGCGAAAAGATCATCCTGGGTAATCTGGACCCCTTTGGCTTCTTCCAAAAAGAGGAAGAAGTGTGGCTCAGGTGGTCCGTTCCCGTTTTTGTCGATGATTAACGTAAGTGGCGTTACTCCCTTGAGGTCTTTCACGTTAGGATCTGCGCCATGGCGAAGCAAGAGCCGAATCAGGGGTTGCTGCTTGCTGCGGCACGCACAATGCAGCGGTGTTCCCCAGTGCTCGGACATCAGGTTGCAGCCGGC
Organism: Lasiodiplodia gonubiensis; assembly: GCA_009829795.1. NCBI lineage: Eukaryota > Fungi > Ascomycota > Dothideomycetes > Botryosphaeriales > Botryosphaeriaceae > Lasiodiplodia > Lasiodiplodia gonubiensis. Next base: position 39,302 of record RHKH01000107.1, on the reverse strand, counting down.
GCCTCCTTCAAGCAAGCGCTGAGCAATGGCGACCATATCGCGTCGGACGGCAGCGAAGAGAGGCGAATCGAAGCAGCCACCTTGCTGGTCGATGTCAGCGCCATTGTCTAGAAGCAGGTCGACGATCGACTGGCTGCCCATGTAAGCCGCCAGGCTGAGGGCGCTTCCAAAGTCTATTTTGCCTTCCCAGAGAGCTCGTATATGTAGCATAGTTGATATCACCGCGGGGATGCGCTTTCATGAGCCAGAGCTCATTTTACCATGTAAAAGCGGAGTTTGTCGCACCTGTGATAAAAGAACCTTCAATCGTGCGTCCTTCAGCACTTCTTCCTTCTCCGCATCGCTCTACGATCTTCCATTGGTCTCCCAGAAAGCACAGCATGGGTGAGATATTTCCGTCCGCTACAGCTGCAGTGATTGTCGGAGGTATCCTCCTGGTTTTGTACATGACGTATCGCGCTGCCCTTCCACGGCCAATCCCGGGCATCCCGCACAATAAAGGTGCAGCGTCGAGGATACTGGGCGATATCTCTGATATGATGGGACATGTTAGGCGCACGAAGCACATATTCGTATGTCTCATTACTGTCGGTGGAATATGGTAAGAAATAGTAAACACGCTAACCCGACCTGGTAACAAACAGTGCTGGCTCACCTCGCAGACAACGAAGCACCAGAGTCCGATCGTGCAGGTCTTCATCAAGCCGTTCTCATACCAGTGGGTAATAGTGACGGACCCTTTCGAGAGCCATGACATTCTCGTGCGGCGTACGAAAGAGTTCGACCGGAACAGCTTCTTTGGCGAGATTCTCAGTGGCATTATTCCCGAGCAGCACTCATGGTACAAGACGAACGACGCCCTTTTTAAGAGAAACCGCAACCTTATAAACCACCTTATGGAGCCTACCTTTATTGACCAGGTTAGCGCGCCCGAGGTATACAACTCGGTAACCACTCTTATTAAGGTGTGGCAGCTTGAATGCGACAAAGCGCAAGGCCGCCCCTTCTCAGTTCACGAGGACATCACCTACGGAGCTCTCGACTCCATCTTCGCGTCCTCTTTTGGGCTCGCCGAGGCCGACAGCGGCACTCACCATCGCCTCGCCGCCATATCGCAGTACACACCCACCCCGTCACCATCGCCCGACACGCCCGTCTCCTTCCCTGAGGCCGCCTCAACCATCCCGCCTATCTTCGACGCAGTCCTCACCATCGGCCACTCGCTCCAAGCGGGCCAGCTGTCGCCGTCGCCGCGCCTCGTCTCGCTGTTCCTGCGCCAACTGCCCTACATGCGCCGCGCCACCGCTATCAAAGACGCCTTCATCGCCGCACGCACCGCCGACGTCCTGCGCCTCATCGACGCCGATCCGGTGGCGGTACAGCACCGACCCCGCAATGCGCTGCACTCGGTCCTCCTGCGCGAGCGCGCGCCTGCGCCCCACGCCCGCGCCATCGCCGACGAGTTCCTCGGCTTCCTGGTCGCGGGCCACGACACGACGGCGACGACGGTGGCCTGGGGCGTCAAGCTGTTGGCGGACCGGGCCGCGGGCGGCGACGTCGTGCAAGCACGGCTGCGGGCGGCGCTGCGGAGCGCCCTGCCGGATGCGGTGCGCGCCGCTCGCGCACCCACGTACGCAGAGCTGGCGGCCGCGCAAGTGCCATACCTGGACGCCGTCGTCGACGAGGTGCTGCGGCTGGCGAACACGGTGGCGTTCGTGGCGCGCGAGGTGGTTACGCGCGAGGGCGCCGTCGTGTTGGGTCGCCGCGTGCCGTGCGGCGCGCACGTCTTTCTGATGGCCGACGGCCCCGGGTACCTGGAGCCGGCGATGGACGGGGTGGACGATGGGCTGAGGAGTCCGGGGGCGAGGGCGAGGAGTGGCGGCGCGATTGCCGGCGCGTGGGATGACCGGGATGTGGCGGCGTTCAGGCCGGAGAGGTGGTTGCGGGCGGATGCGGAGGGGAAGGAGCGGTACGATGCGGCTGCGGGACCGTCGCTGCCGTTTGGGCTGGGCCCGCGGGCGTGCTTTGGGAGGAAGTTAGCGGTTGCGTCGTTGAGGATTTGGTTTGCGTTGATTGTGTGGCAGTTTGAGCTGCTGGAGACGCCCAAGGAGCTGAGTGGGTATGAGGCTGTGCAGAAGTTTGCGAGAGAGCCAGTACAATGCTATGTTCGTCTGCGTGCCGTAGATGTGTAGATAGCTTCACGAAAGGTAAGTGGTTCTCGGTAGATATACTGAACTCGAGCTCATGACCTTGTTTGTTGCCCTCTGCAGTTCATTCGACAGCGATGGACGCGGAACCGAGCGGTTGAGGACGGCTTCATTGGTGGCAGTAGTAGGCGACTATGGCAAGGCTACCTCTTTGGCCGGGAATACACACGCGTTGTACCAGAGGTGGGATCGTGGGGCGGAACCAATAGCGTACATCCGATTTTCCACGTATCGGAGGCTCGTTGCGTGCTATTTCTGGTCACTTTTCAGATGGCTGAGCTTAGTTGAGTAAGGGAGCGATTGGCAAGCTCATGAGGTTGCTCAAAGTGGCAGTCCGCGGAGCCAGAGTAAAAGCTGGGCTCACTTCCATCTCCCTCACCGCCATAATACCAAAAAACCAACCCCGGCCACGTTCTCGCCAACGCCAGCACGATCCACGCACCAAGACTGTGCCCAACGGCTCACGCTACCTTCCCGCAGACGAAGCCCGCAAGACCGGCGACGGCAGAAGTCGTTGCTATCAGTGTTGCGGCGGCGCTGCTGTGGCCCGGGAGGGCGGGGATGAGGATGACGATGTGGTAGGTGGGTGGGAAGGCTGTTGCGGAGGGGAGCCAGGCCTTATACTGCTCGGTTCGAGAGAAAGGGAATCGAAGGAACGTCAAGTGGGCTTGTGCAGGAAATACTGCCCCGCTCTATATCTGACAGATATATTTGCAACCTGCTCGGTTTGCAGGGCTAAGCTTACGACAAGACTCGTTATCAAGGCTGAGCCGCAGCAAATCCTTAAAGAATGTCCTGAGGCCGCCAATCAACGCAAGTCATCTCGTCACACCTACCCCACCAAGACGGATATCATCCGGCTAAGCCGGCCAATGAACAGTTAGGTTGGCTCACATTCGCTCCAGCAGCACAAACCCAGTTTTGGATATCCTGGCGGCGACGAGAATCAAGCTACCAAGCACCATCGTCGCACCCGCAAACATTTGGGCGTACAGATACTCCCCATCTCTCCGCTCCAACAGCGCTCCTCCGATAGGACTACCCGTCAGCGATGCCAAGCCCACAACACTGAACCCCATGCCAATTCTTACGCCAGCCTTCTTAACATCCGTATTCAAACTCGCCAGCGCAGCCTGCAGCAGGCTCTGCGTGCCAGCCCCGAAGAAGCCGTAGAAGACGACAAAGGCGATCATGCCCGCCGACGACGCGACGGCGGCCCAGCAGAAGAGGCAGACACCGGCGAGCAGGATTACGGGGATGAAGACGTTGACGGGGCCGAAGAAGCGGTCCGCGAGCAGCGCGGGCACGAGGCGGCCCGGCACGCCGACGCCGTTGATGATGAGGATCAGGTTGAACGACGCCGGATCGGAGAAGCCCAGGATGTCGCGGGCGTAGGCGCGGACCTGGTACCTCGTCAGCTGCTCGTGCGTTTGGAATCGGTGCAACCGAAGTACTCACATAGTAATACGCGATCCAGATGCCCCAGAACGCGAAGAACATGCTCACGCAGTACAACGAATACGGAGCCTCCTTGAACGCCGCCCACTCGATCAACGGCGCCTTGTCCTTCCCTTTCCCCTCCGCAGCAGCAGGCACATCCCTCGCCCTCGCCAGCGCCAGCACGACGGCGCCATTCCCCAGCACCACGAACCCCATGACCCGCACCGTCCACGCAAACCCCACTCGCCCCAGCAACGTCTGAGCAATCGCCGGAAACACCATCCCGCCCGTCGCCCCGCCACACGCGACGCACGAGATCGCGACGACCCTCCTCCTGGCAAAATACGTCGCCGCATTCGCCACCGCCGGGCAGAACACCATGCCCATGCCCAAGCCTTGGCACACGCCCTGCGCGAGCAGCAGCTGCCAGTACTGCTCCGCGCCGCTAGTCGCGAAGATGCCGAGCAGCTGCAGGGCGAGGCCGAGGCCGAGGGTTTCGCGCAGGAACCCCGCGTCGAGGGCGCGGCCGGACAGCGCGGCGGCGCCGTAGATGAGCAGGATCTGCAGCGAGCCGATCCACGAGATGGTGCTGGGCGAGAGGCGCGACGGCAGGTGCGTCGTGTAGTAGGCCTGGAAGATGCCGAAAGAATTGATTTGGCCGAACGAGTTGAAGACGCAGAGGTGGCCGACGAGGACCTGGGTCCAGGCACGGAGACCGCCGTCGGGCGGTGGTGGTGGTGATGGTGTCGAGGCGTTGGTGGTGGTAGTCGTCGGGTTGGGTGGTGGTAGTGGCTTCTCGATATCGGCGGCCATGTTTTTGTTTGGTTTTCTAAGAGTGTGTACAGTTTGCTTGTTGAGAAGTTTCTTCAACTTTTGTTCCGTGAGGTCGAGATGATCCGAGTCGTCACGTGATGGAGAGTTTTGCGGACCGACCGAAAAAAACGAATGGAAGAGGTGTTGATACAAGTAGCACAAAGAAACTGCGAAGGTCAGAAAGCCTACGGAGCAAAAAGAAGTTGTGAAGGAAATTGAACAAGAAGTGGTGTGGCAAAGTTGAGAACTAAGGCGAGGACAAGCGGTGCACCGTTCCGGTGACCGACTTGCGGGATGACTTTCGCCTTTACGTTCGTCCAATCATCACCGCTTTCATCCGTGAAAAGGGTGAATACCGAGTGCGGAAGTTTGCGGGTGGGCCACTGTGCTTGAGGTAAAAGCTTTTGCGGTCGCTCACCAATCATAACGTCTTCAAGCTGATGTCGTGATTGCACGAGGCCGGAGGCGGAAGCAAAATGTCGATCTACTCCTCTGCAGTGTCCCTGTTGTTTCCTCGTTTCACATCAAGATGTCGAGTGGGAATGAATGAGAGGTTCAAGCAATGAGAAACTACTGAAGAGCCTCTGCGGATAAAAAGCCAATTATTTTGTGAGGAAGAGGAGCCCACTGCAGCGCCCGCATGCAACATAGCTTGCAAAAAAATGACTCGGTATTGACAAAACGCTCAATCATGAACAAGACACCGCCAACCTACGCCGAAAGCCCTGCAAGTCTATGCTGATGGCACTAAGCAACAAGTAAAACAATGGAAGCATCTCAGGTGCCTCGGTACATGCAATGCTGGGCATCTAATGGCTGATGTACTGGAACACAGCGCTGACTGCTTCCTCCGACGTCTCCTGTCTGAGCAACAAATCTTGAATCCTTGCAAGAGCACCCTTTTCGCCATCATTGACGAAGTGGTTCCAAGTGCTCGTATCTCCGTACAGCATGGCGGGCGCCTTAATGTGCTGATTGCCATCAGGCCTGCAACGCTTGCATTTGAACGTATCGTGGGTGTCACTGGTGGTTTTGGGCTGGTACTGGAACAATTCGCGAAGCGAATCCAAACTGAAGTGGCGTTCTACATCCTCGGCAGAATCGACGACGCAAGACGACAGGGATTGCTTATGAGACTGCCGCTGGAAGATCTTCTCTTCAATCGTGCCTGTAGCAATGAAACGGTAAACGAAGCAGTCTTTCTTCTGACCATCACGCCAGACACGAGCCAAAGCCTGTTGGTCCGCAGCAGGGTTCCAGTCTGGATCAAAAAGCACAAGGCGGTTGGCGCCAATCAAGTTGATACCGCATCCACCAGCCTTTGAACTGAGGAGAAACACGAACTCGGGGCCTTCGGGATCGTTGAACTTGTCAACAAGCTTCTGGCGTTTGTTGACATTCATGGTACCATCGAGACGAAGACAGCCGTATTGGCGTGAGCGACAGAGCTTCTCGAAAACATCCAGCGTTTGCGTGTAATTGCTGATCAGGACAATCTTGTCGTTGGTATCCTGCCGAATACGCGCCAGCATGCGGTCCAGAACAGCCATCTTGCCAGAGTACCACGACTTGACATCCCGGTCGCGCCCACGAGCGTCCTTAGGAACATAGTCATCTGGGAAGCAGTCTTCGGAGCCTGGGAGATCACTCGGCAGGTCCAACAGATCCGGATGGTTGCAGAGCTTCTTGAGAATGTTGATGGCCTTCAGCGGCTGGCTGCCCTTGCCTCTGAGCAGTTGCTGAATCTCCGGAGATTTGATGAAGAGATTGTACAGGTTCTTTTGGAATGGCGCAAGGTTGCAAAACACGACGTGTTCGTACTTGCGAGGCAGATACTTGGACAGAATATCGTTGGTGCGGCGGATGATGAACTTGTTGACCATGGTGAGTAATTCGGACAAACGCTCATCGCCTACCTTGCGGTCCTCGTCGGTGCCATCCGCATCGCGACCACGGAGAATCGGAAGCTCAAATCGCTTTCTGAAGTCGTTCTTGGTGCCGAGGTAGTTCGGGTTGGCGAAGTTGAGGAGGGCAAAGTACTCGGACAAGTCGTTCTGGATGGGTGTTCCCGACAGAATGACACGCTTCTGCACGTTGAGGTCGTTGAGCGCCGTGAATGTCAAGCTCTCATCGTTCTTCAGTCGATGTCCTTCGTCGCAAAGTAGCAGGCCAATCGGCGTGTTCTTGAGCTCGCCCACATACATACGAAGCGTTTCGTAGGAGACGATGAGTACCGGTCTGACAACGGCGCGGCCGCTTGCAATGGCCCATTGGCGAAGCTGCTGGATCAGTTCCTCCTTGGAGGCCTTGCCATCTACCGCGAAGGGATTGATGGCGTCCTTGCCAAGCCACTTGACCAACTCATTTGCCCAATTCTTGACCAAACTTGAAGGACAAGCGATGACACATTTCTGAATTGTTGATTTCCCAGCCTCGGGTGATTGCCGGAGAAGCGTCCACATCAGCGCGATGCATTGTAGCGTCTTGCCGAGACCCATCTCGTCCGCCATGATACAGCCATTCGCCTTTGGATCGACAAGGCCAGTGGTGCAGCGGTAGAGAAATTTCACTCCCTCGACCTGATGTGGTCGCAGAACCTTGGTCAACCGCGGGTCGATGACCACAGGTACTCTTGGACGTCCCTCCACCTTCTTCTTCAGGCCGAGAATATCGGCCAGGCTTTTGTGCACGAGCGGCACATCCAGTTTCGTCTTCTCCGCCTCGTCCTCCTTCTTCTCTTTGCCCTCCTCGACTAGTGTAGGCTTATCGTCAACCGTGGGATCGTAGAGCACAATTGCGAACTCGCCGGTCGGGTCGTGCAACGGACGTGCGACGAAAACAGCACCCTGACGCATTCCCAGAAGTGGAGCGGGACGATTTGCGTTGTATTCGGCGACATCTTTCTTCAGCAGAGGAACAGAGAAGCGCTGGCGGAAGGTGCTGTCCTTGTCCTTCACCTTGAAAACCGGGTATTTGTTGACATCTCGAGTAGAGAGAGCGAGGCGATCCTCGTTCGTGTAGACTTTGTCGCCATCCTCTGCATCACCATCTGCGCCAGAGTAGTCGATCTTTCTCCTCTTCCGCGCCGGCTTCTCGGAGGCTCGTGTGGGTGTTGCGGAGCCGGGGCATTTGAACGGCTTGGTGAGACGGTCGAGAGACTTCGGTGTGCCGCCATACAAAGTCGCTACCTTCTTGGCTGGTGTCACATTTTCCTTGTTGTCGCTCAACGAGTCGGGCCGTGATCGATACCTGAGGTCGTCAGCGCTTGCCAAGCCCGTGTTGTTGTTGTTGTTGTCGCAGCGTACATGAGCCTTCTGATGTGACAATTCGCGAAGCGAGGTGTGTACGGCCGGTTACGGTATGTAAGCGATTCGAGGGTGGAACAGGAGGAGATGGCGGAGACGGGTAATGTGGTTGTTGTTGTTGCAGTGGCAAGAGGCGGACGCGATCAGACGCGACCGCGTTCCCGCCAGGCAGCAACACGCGAGCACGTGAAGGCACGTTTGTGCCTCAGGCAACCACAAATTCCCCGCATTCTCCGTCGCCGATAACGACTCTCACCTCACACTCATCATGGCCCGGGTTGATCATCCCGGATAACGAAGCTTTTCCGTGTTTGCCTTTTCCGCAATTTTGTCTGCATTCCCAAGCTATGCATCATTGAACGGGTTGCTGCATGTCGCTGAGACAGCTTATGTGCTCCTTACACGGCCAACTTGACAAACGCACTTCATTGATTTCTGATCGAGACTTTTGATCCGCATGATCTATAAGCTGCATCATTTTTGCAGCATTTATCGACCCTCAATCGGCTGTTGCTCTGGTGTATCGCTTTGGAAGAACTGGGGATGCGGGGTTCCGTATGCCGTCAGCGCTAGCGCCGTCCCTACTCACTCTGTTACAGCTTTTCTAATCGCAGTCGATGCGATAGTAATCAGGGCCGAGACATGTGCGCTAACTATCTCACTGTTACCGAGATACCAATAGGGGCTATTTAAGTAACATCTCCACGGTTACTCTCGTTACTGCCCACCACCTCTCCACTCAAAGTTATCTACTACTTTGTGAGCCCCATTCTCACAGCTGGCGCTATGACGACCTACGAAGAAGCCCATGATCAGTATTTGGGAGTCAAAGGAATCAAATTCGCATATCGAAGATTCGGTGCTTCCGCAGGCGTTCCGCTTGTTCTTCTGATCCATTTCAGGCAAGTTTCCTGACACCGGACGAGGTCAATGCTATCCTTACAAGTTGCTTGTAGAGGCACCATGGATCACTGGGACCCAGCGTTCTTGAACCCACTTGCCGTCGCGAGGCCTATCATCATCATGGACAACGCGGGCATTGGGCGCTCCGGAGGCCAGGTTGCGAACGACTACAATGACTGGGCTCAGTATGCCATCGACTTAGTTTCGGCTCTCGGTATCGACCAAATCGACCTTTTCGGCTTCTCAATGGGGGGCATTGCAGCTCAGATGGTCACTCTCCGTGCTCCTGGATTGGTGAGACGCCTGATACTGGCCGGAACCATTCCCAGCACGGGAGAAGGCGTCACGCTAGCGGACCTAGGCCCCTTTGAGCAACTGAGATCGGCCGTCACTGAGGAAGAACAGAAGAATGCCTTCTTGGATACTTTCTTCGGCACGTCTGACACCAACCGGGGTGCAGGTCTCGAATCGTGGAAGCGAATCCAGTCCGCCCGCCAGAGCCGGGTGGACTACCTCAGCGTCGAGGGCGGCAACAGGCAGGCTGCAGCTTTTGCAAAGTCCATGAACCCAGCGCTTGCTGATAGGGGTTCATACAACCGATTCCATGAAATCAAAATTCCTGTCTTCATCGCCAATGGTACCAATCTCCTCTATCCCGACATGCTACACGCTTTGCTAACTATTGCTGTTCACAGGAAGCAATGATGTCTTGTTGCCGACCGTGAACAGCTTTGTCATGTGGGAGAGACTCGTGAACGGCGAGCCTCATCTGCATCTGTTCCCCGACTCCGGACATGGCTTCTTGTATCAGTATGCAGCTCAGTACACCAGAATGATCAACGAATTTCTCGACACGCCTTCATTCCCGCGGAGTCGTCTTTAGATAGAGGGGAACCATCATGTATAGGTTCTTTGAGCGACGATGGATATTTCTCATTGTCGCTTTTGCGGCGTCACCTGATGATGGTGTTTTCTTTCGGAAAGTGTAGTGGGATGAAATTTGATTGACTTTGGTCAATGACTCTACAGTTCCGGTCTGCTTACGTGCGACCTCGACACCACCGTGCAATATCACATAGTCAGTTTCCAAGTTCCTAGTGACAAAATTTACTGTTGTACCCGGAAGACTATGGAGAAGGCTACTAGAGTTGCACACACACGTGGCATAAGCGCAAGTACATCCGGCCTTGCTACGTACGCCCCACCAATGTTCATTCTAGAGCAGAGTTATGGTATTGACTGAGAATCGCAAGGTTGGCATCGTTCAGTGGTGGGATAGGACAGGACATCTTTTCGCCATTATTTATGAATGCAGAGTTGCTTTAATTCTTTCCAAGAACGAGAGCGGATCCACCTACAGCTTTCTTGGAGATTGCTACCTCAAAGGGACTTTGTATGGCGAAGCGGTGACATGGAGGGTGTGTGGAGTGGATGAATTTGTCTTAGAATGAAGATCTTCTTAAACTTTCCTTCACGTCAATCTAATCTTCCTCATCTTGATATCTTGTGTCGATTTCATTAGCATGTATCTATGTTCAGACAGTCGAGCTTTGCATCAAATTTTAACATTGTTCCATCGGTTTCGCTCCTCTACAGCGAACTCGTATCCTTGCCCGGCTTCCTTCCAAATCCATACTGGGAAGTTGTTTATTTGTAACCCATCATCCCGCCAACTCCACGACGCTGCACCACAAGGACCACGTACATTTCTGTAACCGCTGAGCTGCGATTCAGGCGATGCACTCGCTACACATACAAGCACACACACATATCAACACCTCAGCACTCACACTTCCCCATCACTCTCTATGCTTATGACGCAATTAAGCATATACTCATTTAAGATGCAGCAGCTTGTCTTCTCGTTCTAGACATGCGCAGGGTGGGTGGTTTTCAGCGGTGGATGAAAGCCGTCAGGAATGCAAAGGGAGATCCACGGGCTGGAGCGGACATTGCTCGTCTGAGTCAGAAGCTGCTGTACGGGCGCTAGGAAGTTAACGCTCGCCGTACCCGGCAGACGGCACGCATTTCTGCAAATGAGGCGCCGGAGTTTCGAGCCCTTTTACAACATGTGTTAGTCAATCTTCCCCCACAACACAATCAGTGAAGATAGCAGGCTTCGCTATAGCAGTCATAAAAAGATGAATACATTTGGTAAGAGTTCCTGATAGATATTAGCGAAAAGAGAATCAAGTCTACGCAGAGGTAGCAATGCCGAAATCCGAAACGATGCTGTCGTCTTGCAAAATGGTCCGCTGCGAAAGTAATTATCTCATCTTCGTTTTGGTGCTTAACCTTTTCATGGTCAGTAGGATCCTGCTTCCTGACTGGTTCGTAAGATTGCCTCAGTACATTTGCGTCCGGATATTCGGATCAGCTCCCCCCATCTGTTCAAATAAACGTACAATCCCCTCTCGCAGCCGACGGCTAGCGTGGATTTGCTTTTTGCTCATGTCATGCGTAGCTGAGGCTATCGTCCGGATGAGAATGTTGAATTAAAAATTCTACATACACGTCCGGACGATAGCTTCAGATACCCACGTATGTTTTTTTGTGGAGGGCTGTCACGCCTGCGGCCTTACTATTCTTCACAGCCATCGGCTGCGAGAGGGGACTGTAGTTGCCAAACGAGCGACCGACTTCCATTTTTGGTTAGCGCACCCACTAGCGCCCCAGGGTCCTGAACAATGCTATTTCTTGCCGGGCGCTTCCATTGCTCCTCTACAATCCTCCACAGCTATTATGTCAGAGGCGCGCACCAGCGCGCGGTTACGCAAGCGGCCTCGCATCTCATACGCCTCACCACCTGACGACCCCGAGGATGCCACGGGCCAACACGCCGAGAATGAGAACGAGAGTGAGAGCAGTGAGGAGGAAGATGAAGAGTTCACGCTGAAACGCCGCAAGGTGAGTCAAGACCTGGCACCTCACTTTGCAACCACTCACTTACTTGAACAGGGCAAGAAGATGAAGAAGAAAAGCACGAAGATGAAACGTGGTCGCGTCACCGAAACGGAGGAGCCCAAGCCGTTCCGCTTCATGGATCTGCCCGCCGAGCTACGCAATGCGATCTACGATTTGACGCTGACTCACCCAACACCGCTCTATTTGCGTGACTCCTACCGCGGAAAAAGGCACGCAGTTCAGCTGAGGAACTCTACATTCGAATGGCAACATCCGCGCTCGGCGCTTCCGACGCTTGTGCCTAGTCTGCTCCTTCTGAACAAAGCCATACATGCCGAATCGGGCTCGATCCTTTACCAGAATGAGCTTATCTTCTTTGACTGCACAGCGACGTGGCACTTCCTTCAACCACTCAGCCAAACCACCAAATCATGGATTGAGAGAATTGGGCTTCGAAACCTCGAGCATGGGTCTAAATCAAAGGGATACATTTCTCCAGCTTTCCACTCACTCATCGCCCTTCCGAACCTCCGGAGTCTCCAGTTGATGGACAACTCCCCTTTGGACGACTACTCTCAAGGATATTTCATACGGAGACTCCTGCCCCTGTTCCTCAGGGAAGCATACATCTGGATGGACGCTGTAGGCAAAGCGAAGAAAGACAAGTATGCGGCCGTTGAGCTCCTCACCGTCAATACCACGGACAGAGAAGTAACGCGGTACAATCGCGCGCCGAGATCACCTACCAAGTTTCTTATATCGCAAGAAGATATTGAGCAAGGGAACCGCAAAATGCGGGAGCTAATCAGGGCCAGGTTCTAGTGGGCTTGAGATTAGCTGCAGCGTTTACTCGGATGCGTTTGCTTATTCAAATAAAAATTCTACATTTCCATCCGTACGTTAGCTTCGGCTACCGATGGGGGTATTTAATTATTTAATTGAGGAGCGCGATAGAGAAACTTGCTTTGCAGCTGCTTTATTAAATGGGAAGAGCTAGAATTCCATGGAAAATAAGCTTGCTCTTGAACGGTGCAAAGTAATTGAATTGAACGCTGCTGCTCTGTGTAATGCAGCAGGAAAGGTAGGTGTTTATATATATAAAGTAGCTTGAACGATTTCATGAAGGATGATAAATGAAGGATGTTTTAGTGGTATGTTATATAAGGCTCTTGCCTTGGTGTTGAAGGAAAAGCAGGATGCAAGGCGAATACATTCGGCAATAACAATAACAATTAATAAGATTTGGTAGTTCCCATATGCATTTACCAGCCTATTATCTACTTCGAGTAATTACATATGATAGGTGCAAGCCCTTGAGTCACACTGGCCTGCAATACATATAGTATCGAGCTTTTTCCAGTTCAACATAGTATCGAACTTTTCCCCGGCTCAACGTAAGGCTTGCACAGAAATGGGCACCTCAAAGCAGAATCTAGAAGCACAATAATGAAGAGGCTCATCAAATTCTAAGTAAATAAATAGGTATGCCACCTAACCGATCCGGTAGCCCAGTGCAACCACCCAAAATCTTTTGCAACGCGTCATTTTCCTCAAATTCATGCACCCTGAGCCGCTTCAAGTTGCGATTTGTAGCCGTTTCTATGAAATGTAGCGCCAAAGAAACCGATATCATGGAAACAACCAGTCTGCCACGCTGAAGGTCAAATGCGGTCAATCTGTAACTCCTGGGAGGCGACACTCTGTACTCAACGAGGTGACAGCGCAACATTGAAGTCCGCTCAGAGCTAAAGTCCGCATATTCTTGATAGCTCGGGAATTCTCTGGGTAAAGTATAGTCCGTCATGCACAGTTCGGATGCAAACTTGATGTCGATGACTTTCACTGCCTCTTCTCTGCTCCCCTTCTCCCTACTAAGTTCGTCCAGCCAGAAGTGTGCCCACCCATAGACGCAAAGAGCGAGACGCTCCTGCATGCTATATATGCGCCGGTTCACAATGCGGAAATTGTCGATAGTGTCGATGGTGAACTCCAAATGTAAATGCTTCAGGCTGGCCATTCCGATCAAAGACGTGAAAGCTGGTACAAGAGTCCGTTCTTCGGCGGGGGTACGGTACATGTGGCGGGAGGCACTCGCAGTCCTACTCCATTGTGAAACGGTCATCTCTTGTATCCAAGCTTTCGTCTTTGGCGACAGGATGGCGAGGAAGACGTAAAGGGCCGTTGAGTCAGGCAGGTAACAGTGGTTTCGGTAAAGTACCGGTCCGCATGCAGAATATGTGGCCTTTTTAGTGAGTAAGAGGCTGGGTGTGAGGCCATGTCCTTGTCCATCTTCTGGGGGCTGCAGTGAAGCCACATTTTTTCCATTCCGGACGCCGGCGCGAAGAGCGATGCCATGCCGTGCCAGGCTCAGTTCGTAGATGTTGTCACGCAACTCTGCAGGCAGATCTTCTCAGCGGGAAATGTCACGCTGGGTGCTGCTGGTATGCATGGATCCTGATTCGGTTGTGCTGCGTCCGTCGAGTTCCTTTTCGTTGTCGGCGGCGTGCGTTGTATGAACGCCTTCGTTGGTGCCTCCCACGGAGGAGATGGATAGCGGCAGCATGCCGCACTGAAGTCGCTTGCCCCGTCTGACGTTTTCAAATGAGCCGGAACCATTCACCAATCGGCTTGCTGCCTAGTGGTGGATACCATTTACGGACTAGCGTCGCTAGTGGTCTACCCGCCTACCTTCCTCGTCCGCTGCACTGGAAACCCTCCAATCTCCAACCTCGTCGCCCTCGGCACTACAACTATGAGTGAAACACTCGCCACGCGTCCCTCCAAGCGACCGCGCATCTCGTACGGCGAAGGCCGACACGACGATACAGCGCCATCCCCCGCCGACAACACCCAACATGACGATACCAGTGACGTGACTGAAGCGGAGCCCGCGCACATTGGCAGCAACAAACGTCGCTCCTGCGGATGGGCGGACCTTCCTGGAGAACTTCGCAACCATATCTACGAGCTTTGTCTTGCGCCGTCGGGCCTATCAATCGCCGTTCGCTCTGTCAAAGGCAAGGGAAAGAAGCACATACAAAAGTGGACGGAGATGCACCCCGAATCGGAATGGGGATGGCTAGAGCTGGCTAAACCGCAGAGACACCGTCCCGCGACTAACCTTCTGCTCATCAACAAGGCCACCTATGCTGAAGGCAATGTCTACCTCTACTCAAATGACTTCTACTTCTTCACGTCAAAGGACCTTTCCATCTTCCTCAAGAATCTCTCAGTGGCACAGAAACTCATGCTTCAGAAGCTTGTCTTGGAGATCCCATCGCCGGGCCAACTTGTCGGAATGCATTGCGGCCTCGGGATGCGTGAGCAGAGCAACTTCCTTCTGTGCGGGCTTAAGGAGCTTGAAGGAGCCAAGAACCTGAAGACGCTGCGGCTTGCCTTGGACTACCCTAGTTATTTTAATTGTCTCACGGAACCGATTCCGGTGTGGAGTCCGGAATGGCTTGCAGCGGAGGTTTACAAGAAGGCTCAACGTTGGTTGGAAGCGATCCGTATTCAGAAAGGCAGCAAGGAAAAGGCGGTGGAGCTGATTGACTTCAAAGTCATTCGAAGGGATCACCAGTGGGTCTGGTGGAACGATCATTATGAGAGTTCAGGCTTTACAAATGGCTCGATTCTGCATAAAGAGTTGGTGAAGCGCATGCGCTGAGGGAGAGATGGTCAATGAACGCGGTGAAATCACACGGATCCTGCGAACGACTTTCACCCTGACTAGTTGGTGGTTACATTAATGATTGATTCCACAAAATCAGTTTCTTAGCGTAGGGTTGATGAGGGTACCGACATCGCGGGTTGCGGAAAAACCTATGTGGCATTGTTCCACACCTACGACATGGGTCAATGTAGGAGTGCGGGCATAGAAAGAATTGGATGATTGCAAATTAGCAAAGCAAACTGAAATGCGCCACTTGTACTCTAGTTCCCACGCCTAGAAGAATCCCCAGATACTCTGAGATTACCCGGGTCAGTCGCAACCTTCGTAGCGATGCCGCTTTTCGGTTTCCCTAATTTGGAGCACTTCAGCTACCACATGTGTTTGACCTCCATCGTAATCGTAATGCTAGTGGAACCAATTTTATGGCAGCTACCATCAGTCTCCAGGCAAACCTCAAACCCAAAGGGGAGCCACATGGATTGCGCTTTAAGCTGCCCAGTGGCAGCGCTAGTACAAAAAGCGCCGCTGTTGTCCCAAGGTTGAGGCACCATTCACCACACAGCTTTTTTCCTGGGAGCAAATGTTATTTTCGACTAGTGCCACCGATGAGCTTTTCAAGGCCGCCCATTTGCTTTCCTCCTCTTCTACCCTACCAACACTGATCGTCTGCACCCCATAACGCCACGATGATGACAGGTGCTAGAGGACCTACGAAGCAGTACAACCGAAGGTCTCGCGTCGCCTACATGGCAAACGATACTGAAATCCTCCACACCACAGCGCGCCCCGCCTCAGCCAACGAAAAGCAGCACGACAGCACCAGCGGCATGGCTGAAATCGACATAAAGGCGGTTCACAAGCAGCTTCCCACGCAACACGGCGCCGACAGCCTCCGAGCGGCAGACAAGACAACGCCCACCGCCGCCGCCGCCAAGGACGATCACGATGAGGAAAGCTGTATTTTTAACCAAACGACTATCGCGCGCGAGGGTTCCAGTAAACGTCATATTTTCCGCTTCGCAGATCTACCTGCCGAGCTTCGCAATCAGATCTACGAGCTCAGCCTAGCAACAGAAGAGCAGGTGCAGCTTTCTTTACGTCAGATAGAAAGAAGGCATGTCGTTATTCTCGACCGAGAGTATGACGAGCCTAAACTTGGCCTTAACCCGAAGCTCCTACTTATCAACAAAGCGACCTATCTCGAAGGCGGCCCTATCTTGTACGCAAACAAGTTCTACGTCGATGATCCAACAACGCTCTTCATCTTCCTCAGCAGCCTTTCCGCAATGTCTAAGCCATGGATCCAGGATCTAACATTCGATTTTGGGGGTCTTCCACTTTGGAAACCGCGCAAGGATTACGAGCACGAGTACCTTTATTACCTTCTACCCGCTTTTACAGCTTTGATTGGAACGACTAATCTGAAGCACTTCCACCTTCACTTTGACGCTGGCATGTATACTGAGGAGGATACGGAAGAGTTCTCTTCAATATTCTATGAAGATGCTTACCTCTGGCTGGAGGGACTGGTCAGGCAAAAGGGCAGCAAGGAAAAAGCCGTGAAAGTAATCGACATTTCACTGCGCCCGAATGGTGGTCGCATTACGGGCACGGACTCTCACAGCACTTCGATGCTCCACGAGCGGTTGCTAAAATTTCTTTCCTAAGCGTATTAGCAACGGTGATCGCTTCCTATAGCCTTGCAATGCTTGTGGTTAGCCACATGTGGAAAGCTAGATGATTCATACACAAAATTTCAGATCCCAGAAAGTAGCAACGAGACACAGACGAGGACTCCTATAGACTTGCTATAATACTCTGCGAATCCTGGAATACCTGCAGTTAAGGTAGATATTCTACGCCGCCGGTTGCTAACTGCTGACAAAGATTGAAGAGAACAGAGGAGAAAATCACATAATGTCCCTGATCACACATTGCTTTTGATTTTCTCCACTGAGCTGCCCAGGCTAAGGTGAGTGACTTCCTTTCTGGCCGCAATAATCCTTTTCTGGACTAGCGCCGCTGCCGGGCTTAAAGTGCTACCCATGGGGCTCCTCTTCCGCTTCACCACACAACCTTGCAACCTCTGACCTGCGGCTGCCACTCAACCATGACTGGCGCAGGCGGCCAAGATCTGCGCAAGCGTCGCATTGCCACGAGCAATGGCGCCGAAGATCCGCAACACGGCTACACCGACGGAACATCCAAAACTCGAGCTATCCACGTCAGCAACAGCAAGCGCAACATCTTCCGATTTGCGGATCTCCCAGCCGAGCTGAAAAACAGGGTATACCACCTGAGCCTCACGTCTCATGCGACGATCCACCTCGATTCAAAACAAGGCAAGAATGGGAGGAACATGGTCTGCCGACAGTTACGTCACCTCTTTCTTGGCCTTATCCCAAACCTTCTCCTCGTCAACAAGGCAACCTATGCCGAAGGTGGTTCTATTCTATATGCCAACAAGTTCTCCTTCACAAAGTCGAAAGGCCTCTTCGTCTTTATCGCCAGCCTATCGGCAATGGCACAGTCTTGGGTACAAGAACTGACGTTGAAGATGTCGCACAACGAAGACGAACTGATGGGGGTCGCCGATGCATCTGGATCATGCGATGCCCTGCTATCCGCTTTTACGACACTGACTGGAGCTTCGAATCTTACACACCTCCGCCTTCGCCTCACCGTGAGCCTCGGCGATAGCTCTTCTGGAATCTGGGAAGTGGACGATTTCGCAAAGTTGCTGTTTCCCCATGTCCACTTGTGGATTGAAGCGCTTGCTAGGCAGAAAGGGAGCCGAGAGAAGGCTCTAGAAGTAATCGACATCGATATTGATCACTTCTACTGGCCGGACGGCACATACACGGCGGGCTACGATGAGGGCGACCATGATATCTGGACTTCTGAGCTGCGCGGGGAACTGCTGTGGATGTTGCGCATCTGATGAGCGGAAAGTTAACAAGGATGGCTATGGGAATTTTTGCCTTCAACTCAAGGGCAGCATCGTATAGGCTGTAAAGCTGATCGATTTCAAGGTCGTCACTTCAACTTACAATCCAACCACGGAGGAGCTGTGGGAATTGCCGGAATACGAAAAATACACGGACAAGAGCGTTCTCAGAACTTCGATGCTGCGTAAGCAGTGCATGGACGATCGGCTCACACAATCGATGGTGTCTGAAATTGAGCCTCTTTGTTCGTAGATTGATTCAAGCTTCTTTCCACGATACTGGTTCACATCAATGGACTACAGGGATGAAGGCGCCTACAGACGGGTAGCTAGAGCACCCGCTTTCTCTTTCGGCTTGCTTTATCGATGATAGTTGCCTGCAAGCTAGTTGACAGTACAAAACAATGTCTTTAACTAGCATATTTTCCGTTTTCCTCACACCCGTGACTGATTTGTGCATCAAAACAAGCCCACGATGGGTGCGGAAAGATTTGAGCCATCGCAACTAATTACTATCAGCATCTGAGCTCGCTGCATAGGTAGCTTCGACTACCTACGTAAGTTGAGTGCCCTTGCTTACGAGTGTAATTACGGTGGATCATTTCTTTTGGCCTCATGCTTTCTTTACTTCCTCTTCTTCTCATTCTCCTTCTCGCCCTCCTTCTTCTCCGCCTCCTCCGTACCATCCACAAACAGCGTCTCCTGCGCGCTCCACAGCTCGCTATACAAGCCGCCCGTATCCACCAGCTTATCATGCGTACCCTGCTCGACGACCTTGCCATCCTTGAGCACGATTATCAAATCGCTATCGTAAATCGTCCTGAGGCGGTGCGCGACAAACACGCTGGTCCGCTTCTTCTCTCTGATGACGCTATTAATATTCTGCAGCAGAGCCTGCTCGGTATGCGTATCGAGCGCGCTCGTTGCCTCGTCGAAGAACAGCAGCGGCGGGTCCTTCAGGATCAGCCTGCTGACGGCCAAACGCTGCTTCTCGCCACCGGAGATCATCATGCCGCGCTCGCCGACGGTGGTCTCGTAGCCGTCGGGGAACTTTGCGATGACGTCGTCGAGCTTGGCGCGGCGGGCGGCGGCGCGGACCTCGTCGTCTGAGGCGTCGACGTTGCCGTAGCGAATGTTGTGCATGATGGAGGCGTTGAAGAGCGGCGTGTCTTGCGGGACGACGCCGACGGCACGCCGCAGCGAGTCGAGCTGGACGTCGCGCACGTCCTGGCCGTCGATGGTGATGCGGCCGGCTTGCACGTCGTACGAGCGGAAGAGCAGGCGCAGGATCGTCGACTTGCCGCAGCCCGACGGCCCGACGATCGAAACCTTCTTTCCGGCCGGGATAGCCAGGTTCAGGTCTTTCAGGATCGGACGGTCCGGGCGGTAGCCGAAGGTGACGTTCTCGAAGCGGATGGTGCCACCGGCGCCGGTGGGGGAGAGGGCGAGCGGCTTCGCGTTGGGGGCATCCTTGACGGCGACATTGACCTTCTGCAGGTTGAAGAGCGTTTCCATGTCGAGCAGCGACTGGCGCAGCTCGCGGTAGACGGAGCCGAGGAAGTTGAGAGGAACCGACAGCTGGAAGACGAGTTGGTTGACCATGACCAGGTCGCCGACCGTGAGGTTGCCCGTCGCCACACCATTGGCTGCCAGGTACATCATGGCGGTGAGCGCCGAAGAGAAGATGATGTTCTGGCCCGAGTTGAGGTATGCGAGCGAGGTGGCGACTTTGATGGAGGCTTGTTCGTACGATTGAAGGGCCTTGTCGTAGCGTTTGACCTCGAATTTCTCATTATTGAAGTACTGCGAACGTTAGAGACGGAATTCAAGGGTGGGGCAATTACACTACCTTCACGGCCTCGTAGTTGATCAGCGAGTCAACGGCCACAGTAGCAGCCCTGTTGTCGGCAGCATTGGCCTGTTTCCGGAACTTCGTTCTCCAGGCGGTGGTGGTAATGGTAAACGCGGCGTAGGCAACCATAGTGGCGGCGGTGATGGCCGCAAATTTGGCACCGTATTGATAGGTCTAGTCTAAGTTAGAAATATGTTGCCACAGGGATGCTAATATGACGTACGAGGATACCGCAAACCATAGAGATTTCCAGAGCTGTGGGGAGGATGTGAAAGACCATAGAGGTAAGAAGGAAGCTGATGCCCTTGGTACCGCGGTCAATGGCTCTGGTTAAGCCTCCAGTTTGACGAGAAAGGTGGAAGTTCAAATCAAGCTTCAGGAGGTGCTCATAGACGCTGCAAGCGACTCGACGAATGGCTTTCTGGGCAACGCTGGCGAAGACGGCGTTGCGGAGTTCTTGGAAAACAGTGGCACCCATACGGGTGACGCCGTCTAGAGAGGTCTTTAGCATGCGCATTGCCGGAGAGGACAACATGCTTACACGCAATGATCATAGACCCAGCAACAGTGGTAGCAGTGCCTCCAAGGGCCGCGAAATCAATATTCATGGCGTCTACAATGCTCTTGAAATAGAAAGGCACTTGCACGTTCAAGACCTGAGAATAACCTATGAGCAAAGAAATGAGGGATAGGAAGAGACAGTAGATCACCTTTGCACCGACGAGCAGAGCCACCGAGAGGCCGACCCGCAGCCTGGTTCCGAGATTGTCCTTGGTCGATGTTAACGCGCCGCCAAGCACCCGACGTCTGCCAGCCTACCTTCGGCCACAAGTAGCGCGACATCTCCTTCATGATGGCCCAGTCGGCCTTGCGTTGCTCTTTGTTCGACACCGTCTTTTCTACCAGCAGCGGGTCATTCTTGACGCCTGAGCCCGGCGTGGCCGGCGTTGCCTTCTGTGCTACCTCGGGCTTCAGGACCGTCTGCGCGCCTTCAACTTTCTTCGCGCCATTGACTTCGGGCATCTGTATCCTGGGGTCATCTTTGCGGTGGCGCGGAGCGGTTGCGAAGACGCGCACGAACGGCGAGAGGGGCGAGAGAGAGCGACGGGGAAGTGTCGGAGGGCTGCGCTGCGGGGCGCTCGTGTGCGACGCGTGGAAGGAATGGCAGCGCGGGGCAGAGCAGGCGCTCCGCAGGAGCTGTCGTGTTAGCATGGAGCTGGCTCTCAATGGCGCCGATGCGCCATGCCTGGGGGTGCGCAATTGACGGGAAGTGAGGCGGGAGGAGGAGTTGCGCGGTTGAAAGGCGCGGGGCCAAACATCAAGGTGCAGCACGCAACGGCGGGCCGCACAGGCGTCAGCGGTTTGCTTGGCGAGCACAAGCCCGGCGGCATCAAAGCTCGCGACATCATCGCATATTCCCGCCCACGCTCCCCCGACCCGCCCGACAAAACCATGCGCGCCCTCTCCGCGAGCTCCAGCTGGGGCTCCCGCGCCGTCTGCCGCTCGTGTCGCTCGCGCGTCGCGACCCCGCTGGTCCGCCGCCGCGCCATCCACATCAGCGAGGCGCCCTCGTCGTCGACGCCCAGCTTCGACCAGGACGTCTCCTCCGCCGCCGCCAGCTCCACTCCGGGTACCGCGCGCCCCTGTCCGTCCGCTCAATGGCTCGGATCACGTGTTAATTGGTGCCGTAGACGCCCGCTTCGAGGTCATTGGCTCGCCCTACTCGCTGCTGTCCGTGTCGCTGTCCGCCTCGCAAAACCTGTACACGCGCCGCGGCACCCTCGTCGCCGTCAACGGCAAGGTCGAAAATGCCGTCTCCAGTCTGTCTGTCCTCGAGCCCTTCCGCCGCGCGCCGCTGGGCATTCCGTTCCTCTACCAGAAATTCTCCTCGACGAGCCCCATTACCGCGTTGATCTCCTCCAAGTCGCCGGTCACGAGTTTCGCTGTCGTACATCTGGATGGTCGCCTGGATTGGCTAGTTGCGCAGCGGCAGGCTTTGCTGGCATGGACTGGCCACGCGCTTTCTGTGAGGCCGCGTGTGAACACGAAGATGGTAGGTCGCGCCGGCGCGTAAATTGGGGGGAAGGGTGCTAATGAATAAAGAGCTTGGCGCACTGGGGTAACTCTCACGTCACCGGCAGAGGTCTGTTGGCTCTGGTCGGCAAGGGTCAGATCTATCAGGTCCACCTTAAGGCCGGCGAGGAATACGTCGTGCATCCGAGGTATGTTGAGCATCCTGCTCTGCTGTTCAATTGCTGTTCTGACACGATTAAGCAACGTCCTCGCATACACCATGACCGCGAACCCGCCGCTTCCCTACCGTTTCAAATCGACTTCCCTCCGACTCCAGGTCCCCAGCTTGACTGGACTCTTCCCGAACACAAAATTCTTCGAGGATATGCGGAAAACGCAGGCGTTCAAGACTTTGGCCCAGTTCCTCTTCACACTCCGCACCTGGACGAGGAGAACGATATGGGGTGACAGGGTACGTCATCCATTCTTCTATAGCTAACGGGATGTGCCTAACGCCCGATGTGTCTACAGTTGTTCCTCCAATTCCGCGGCCCCTCCACTATTCTCATCCAATCACGCGCCGGCCGTTTGACCGATTCCCTTACGACACGTGACGTAAACGAAATTGCGGATGTCCCCGCAGGAGCCGTACAGGAAGCCGTTAACCTGGATTTGCGGAAGGAAAGCGGTCACGGGTCGACTACGGCTGCTGAGGAGGTGGAGGCGCCGAAGGAGAAGGTGACATACGCGCAGGCGGGCTCGGATGGAAAGTTTAAAATTGGTGAACAGTCGGAGAGCAAGAGTGCATAAATGCAAGCATGGCGTTGGAGAGAGGAAACAGCTTATTGTGTATAACATCTGTGGGAGATGAGACCATTGAACCGTTTGAAGAGAAAATCGAGGACGACTTTCGTGCAGGAATGGTGAGTGCAGTAGGATTTCCCAGCCCTGCTCCATCGGAGGTATACAGCCCTACGTGGAGCACTTGAAGACGATACTAGGACGTAGATATATATACTCATTTCGAACTACTCGCTTCAAGTAGGAATACTGCCAGCAACAGCCACATCTTCGCATTGTTTTGCCGACACAAGCAGGTCTCCCAGGACTCTCTTGAACTCCTGTGAGGCTGTTCCTCTTCTATGAGGGTCCCAAGCCGTACCATCAGTTTCTTCATCAGTTAACTCCATAATATATCCACCAGTAGAACGAAACCACAGCAGCTTGTCGCCAAAGCAGAGGATGTCAGCGCCCGCTTTTGGGTCATTGCTCCTTTTGCCGATCTGATGCAGCCACTTGCGGGAAGCCGGTAGCTCCAGAAAAATTTCAGCGACTGTAGCCATGGGGAACCATAGATCAATGGTGATCGTTTTAACAAGCTCAAAACGCCTTAGGTTGGCACAGGTACTGAGGGAGTGAATCGCAGGCGTAAGGGCTCTCGTCCAATCACACAAGGGTTTAAACCAGTCAACGATCTTGATATGCCGGATCCAGCTCCTTGCCGATGGCGACAGCTTTGTGATAAACCGATAAAGCACCCCCGGGGTTTGGAAGCAGAATACGTTTTGTGCGTAGAGCATAGATGCCGCTTCGGTGTACATGCGTGAATTCACGTACAGGATACTCGTGTTCAATCCTTTCTGTTTTTGCCGCTTGAGAGCATATTTGACGACCCGGTCGGCATCGACATCACCTTCAACATCTTCATCGATTTGGCTCGGTACTGGCTGTACAGTATATGCCCAACATCGGGCCACACGACTGAAATGAAGCAGGGAGTCTTCTAGGACAAGGAGCTCGTAGATGCGGTTGCGGAGTTCGCCTGGGAGATTCCACCAAGGGAACACTTTCTTTGAGTCCTGTTGATGGATTTGTTGCGGAGATGTCATACTATCCATACCGCAGCCCAGAGTCTTGCTGATACCAGAAGCTTTGTAGGATAGGCGAGCTCTCTTGGTGGGACGACCGCTTCTGTGCGGAGATGTTGTACTATCCATCCCACCGCCCAGAGTTGTAGTAAATTCAGAAGCCTCGAAGGACGATCGAGTCCTCTTGGCGGGACGACGGCTTTCGTGAGGACCAGTCATTTTTTCTGGTGGAAATTGGATTGGAGAGATGTCTAGTGGAAGTCCGTGTAAGTGGGTGACTTCGTGTAGTTCGAGGGTGGATTGACGATACGACAGCTATGTAGCTATTGCCAAAGGGTGGCCAACGTTAATATATCTTCCATAGCAGTCAATAGTGAAATTTTCTTGGCCACGTCTCGAATGTTTTCTCTAATCTGCTCTCGGGTCTCAGGGTCCATGGCACAATGGGTGCCGGAAGATATGAGCCATCGTAACTAATTTCTATCCGCATCTAACCTCCACTCAAGCGGGTAGTCGAAGCCACTATCTAGACGCGGATGTTGAATTATTAAATACGCATCTACGTCTGGATAGTAGTTTCATCTACCCACATACATCGTATAAATCATTGCGCAGGAAGTTGCGAGTGATCATTTTTTCTGGCACCGATGTTGGAATTTTCAGACTCAACCACGGAACCACTCAGTCAAAAACATGACACCACAACCCGCAATACGCCTGTACCACTATGACGTACAAGCAACTCCACGTCGCCCGGCTCTTAAAGCTCAAGCCCCTCGTGATATCCCTTACATGGAGCCGTACAAAAGACCTGTCGATATACTCCATCCGAGTTTACGAGAACGAAGAGTGCGGGGCGGGAGAGCAGGCTCTTTCCAATGAGATTCGTGATCCGCATCCGACGGCTGCATGCCCTAATACCGATATTAAAGCGCTTCGACGCGCTGAGTATTACTTATCAAAGCTATCTGAATTGGCCCTCAGCGGCTTTACAACAAGCAGAGACTACGCGTACTCAAGAGGTGTGATCAAACCCAAATAGGCATCCTGTCCTGGTAATTACTACCTGCTGGATTTCTGTTTCTCCTGGTTGACTTTGCGAGAGATCTCTCCGTCAGCTAGCACCGTTGTCATTTATACGAAATAGCTTGCGAGTACTGATGAGCGCGTTTTGGAAATGTTTCTTTCACGTGCCCGATAAGCACGCAGGCGAATAACAAAAAGAAAGGCGATAGTTCGACCATTCAATCAGCCCTGAATTTACTTTTTCCCTCGGAACGAACGACGATGACCACTGACCTCGCCATCGGTATACTAAAAGACGCCATGCGACGCGGGGGCGAACGGCGTGTCGGCTGTCATGATCGTGCGGTGCACCTCATCAACACCACACATCACGTCATCCACCCACCCAAACATCCAACCCCCACCTCATAGGCTCTCTCGCCCAAACCCCTACCATTCCCTGGCTACTAGATGCGATAAGAAAACTGCTCGATGATGCACGTCTGCCGATCCGGCTCCGCTCATTGGCCGGTGGAGAATTTTGCGCGTGCACTGAGTTGAAGCTTGATCGCTTGTTCGGACGGCTAAGATTGCGGGATGGACACATGGAGAGATACTTGAAAGGGCCAGAACTTTGGATGCACATTGAGCAAAAGATTCAGCTTTCCTTCGCACCGCCCGCATCCATTGTGCATTAGGTATCCGAGATGTCTGTGGAGATTTTGGCCCGAGATGGCTCAAGCGTTGAAGCTCTTGCGCCTCCGCTTTCGCAGGCTGTGGGGTACATCGTTGTGGTAGCGGTTGGGCTGGTCATCGCTTTCGGTAAGTCAGAATCACGCTTCCGCAATTGCAAATGTTACTGTATCTGATCGGTTCGAAGGAATGGTTTTTGTAACTAAGATCCTGAAGAGGACCGTCGGCGAGGACAACGAGAAGACGGAAGTCTTCATGACGGCCAATCGTTCTGTGACTCGAGGCCTTACCTCATCAGCCGTCATCTCCGTAAGTTGGAACAGAACAACCTCCAGTTCTGTGGGTCAGGAATGCTGATTATGCTGCAGTCCTGGCTATGGAGTACTGCCATGCTCGGATCGTCGTTGGTCGGGTACCAGTATGGCGTCTCTGGACCTTTCTGGTTTGCGGCAGGATGCAGCCCCATGATTGTATTCTTCGCACTCCTGGGTATCTCGTGTAAAAGAAAAATCCCAGAAGCACACACCCTGCTTGAGATTGTCAGGATTCGTTATGGTGAGGCTTGGAAAGAAGGAAAGCAGATGATGCCTCGCTAACTTTTCCAGGAAACATCGCCCACATCGTCTACATGGTACTTTGCCTGTTGAACAACCTTTTTGCCTGCGCAAACATGCTGCTGGGTGCTTCTGCTGTCATTACCGCCATGTAAGTGATCCTAATTTTTGGCGATGCTGTCCCAGGATGATGGCTGACGTATCCCAGGACCGGAATGCATGTAATTGCGGCAACCTTCCTACTTCCGGTCGGTGTCGCGCTCTACACCTTTGTCGGCGGAATCAAAGCAACGTATTTCCCCTGGGATGTTTTTCTTCAGCAAAAAGCTTACCGAATTCCAGCTTCCTGACGGACTACCTCCACACCTTCACTATCCTCATCATTCTCTGCTTCTTCACTGTCAAAGCCTTCACTGTTGAGGAGATTGGTTCTCTCTCCAATCTCTTCGAAATCTTCCAGCAAGCCGGCTTCCGTCACCCGGTCTCAGGAAACCACGATGGCTCGTACTTGACCATGACGTCCAAAGGAGTAAGAGCTCCCGCCGGCCGATGAAGCTTTTTACTTGCATGCAGCTCACGCATGGGAAATACAGGGCATCCTCTTCGGCATCATCCACATCTGCGCCAACTTCGGTCTCGTAATCGTCAGTCCTCCTCTTTCCTCCCTGTCTGCCCACAGTGGCTAACACACCCGCCCGCAGATGGACACCAGCTTCTTCATCAAAGCCTTTGCAGCCTCTCCCTCGGCCGTCGTCCCGGGCTACGTGATCGGCGGCATTGCGTACTTCGCGATCCCGTGGGCGGTCGGTACGCTGGCCTCGTCCGTCGTGCTCGGCCTCGAGTCCTCTCCCGTCTTTCCGACCTTCCCGCGGCGCATGACGACGACAGAAGTCTCGAACGGGTTGGTGCTGCCGTACGCCTTCATCCTGGTCGCAGGCAAGGGCGGGGCGGCGTGCATCCTGCTGATCACCTTCATGGCGGTGACGTCGACGTTGTCGGCGCAGGTCATCGCGGTGAGCAGTATTCTCGCGTTTGACGTGTACCGCACCTACTTCAACCGGCGTGCGAGCGACTCCGACGTCATCCGCTGGTCGCACTACGGCGTCGTCGGGTTCGCGGTGTTCGCGGCTGCGTTCAGCACGATGCTGCACTACGTGGGCATCGATTTGGGGTGGACGCTGTACATGCTCGGTGAGTGCCGCCCTCTCCCCTCCTCAAGACCCCCAGAAGCTAACCCGAGTTCCTTTCACCCGCCAGGCGTAATAACCTGCCCCGGCATCTTCCCAACCGCCCTCACCATCCTCTGGCGGCAGCAATCGCGGGTCGCCGCCATCCTCGCGCCGACGCTTGGAATGGCGACGGGCATCGGCGTGTGGCTCGGCACCGCTTACGCCTTCTACGGCACCGTCTCCATCGCGTCGACGGGCGCGACGCTTCCGTGCATGTACGGCACGGTGGCCGCGACGCTGGCGCCGCTGCCGTACTCGCTCGCCATCACGGCGGCGACGGGCGGGCAGGGGTGGGAGTGGAGCGAGTTTCGGCGGGAGAAGCTGGCGTTCGAGGTGGAGGCGAGCGGGAGGGATAGGGAGTTGGAGAGGGCGGTGGAGGAGGGAGAGGCGGAGGAGGTGAGGAACAGGTTGAAGAGGTGGGGCAGGATCGCGGCGGTGTGGGCGGCGGCGACGTTTCTGGGGCATTGGGTGTTGTGGCCGTTGCCGATGTATGCGGCGAGGTATGTGTTTGGGGAGAAGGTGAGTGGCTTATTTTTCTTAAAGCCCTGGTTTCGGATGAGCTGACGACTGGCAGTTTTTCGCGGCGTGGCTCGTCGTCGCCATCATTTGGTTGTGGAGTACGCTGCTTGTTGCAGGATTTTACCCGCTGGTTGATGGCCGCGACCAGATTTTGGCAGTGTGGAGGGGCCTTCGATCCGGTTCTGGGGGGGTTGATGTCGAGAGCTCGCCGTCGGCCAGCGATGGTGAAGGCAATGGCTCAGCAACAACGCAGACATCTCCGGGAGCCTTCAAGGACGAGAGCTCACTTGACGTCATTGCAAAGGCTGAGACGATAGGAAAGTAATCAACAATGGAGTTGCAGGGTATTATTTGTAAGAAAGACGATTCCCCGCAGACCAGGCGTCGACAACAGGATCATCGGTTATCCGGGACCTTGATGGACGGAGAGCGGAAGAAGGCGGCAGCCATGGGAACCAATGCGGAAGGTCAAGCAGGCTAAGCATTGGAAAGCAACCAATGGGAAGATTCAGACGCGGTGCCGGTGATCCACTGCCGAAAGCTTGATCCCTGGACATGACGTCTTCAGTAATCAAACACCTTGCCAACGGTCATCACCATTCCGTAAACTATGTATGTCGCGCGTCACCACCACTCCATTCCCTGCATCTTCGTCAAGATGATAGAAAAAGACTCCCCCATCGCCTTGCCCTCCCGTCCACCATAGCCACATTCCCGACATGTCCACTCAAAAACAATCCCTCGCCATCATCGGCTCCGGCTGGGCCGGCTTCACCCTGAGCCAAAAGGCCGCCCTCTCGCGCTACAACGTCACCGTCATCTCCCCCATCCGCACCGTGCAATACACGCCCCTCCTCGCCTCGGCCGCCTGCGGCCTCTTCAACTTCCGCCTCGCCGAGGAGCCCGTCCGGCGCCGCTCGCGCACCGACGTCGCCTACTACAAGGCGCGCGCGACGTCCATCGACTTCGCCGCCCGCGTCGTGCGCTGCCGGCCCGACGTGCGGCTCGGCGACGGCGATCCGAACGTGCAGCAGCCCGCGGCCGGTGATGGCGAGTTCGACGTGCGGTACGACAAGCTGTGCATCGCGCCCGGCTGCGGTAACCAGGACTTCGGCACGCCCGGCGCGACGCGGCACGCGCTGTTCCTGCGCACCACCAACGACGCGCGCATCGTCCAGCAGCGGCTGCTCGAGATGCTGGACGCCGCCAGCCTTCCCGGCGTCGACGACGAGCGCAAGCGCGAGCTGCTGCACATCCGCATCGTCGGCGGCGGCGCGGTCGGCATCGAGGCCGCGGCCGAGCTGTGGGATGTCTGGAACGAGGATCTGCGGCACGTCTACAAGCACCTAGACGGAATGCTGCGCATCACCATCCATGACGTCGCGCCGCAGATCCTCGGCACGTTCGATGCGAGTCTGAGCGAGTACGCGACGAGGAGCCTGAAGGGGAAGAAGGTGGAGATTAAGACGAGCAATCATATCGAGCGGGTGGAGCTCGACCACATCGTCACCAAGGAGGATGGGAAATTGCCGTTCGGCATGCTGCTGTGGGCGACGGGAAATAAGGCGAGTGAGCTGGTCGAGGGGTTGCACGGCGTGAAGAAACCGGAGAAGGGCTTGCCGAGGATTCTGACGGACAGCTATCTCCGCGTGCTGCGTGAAGACGGCGAACCGATGGAGGACGTGTACGCGCTCGGCGATGCGGCCGACATCGAGGGCGAGACGCTGCCGACGCTGGCTGAGGTGGCGCTACAGAAGGGCGAGTATCTGGTCGACGCTTTCAATAAGGGTGATGGTCACCCGCATGAGCCGTTCCGCTACAAGCAGAGGGCGCTGCTGGCATACCTGGGTCGACATGATGGAGTCATTGGTGGGAGGGAGGAATGGACGGGAATGAGCGCTTGGTTAGCTTGGAGATCTGGCAGCCTGGCTTGGACCCGTAGCTGGCGGCGGAGGATCATGATCTCTATTAGCTGGCTCTTTGTATGGCTTGGTGGAAGGGACATTGCGAGGAGATGAATTTGGTGTTGCATGGATCAAGCAGTGGGACGAGATGGAGGCCAGGCATTTTGACACAACGGCTCTAGATAGGTTTCATTTCATGTATGTAGGGGATGAACGAGCATTGTTAATGGAGCAATCGAATAAGCTCCCGCTGATTCTATTCGAGATCACCTCATGAATTGATGTCATACCACAAATACGTAGAGAAATGGCCTTGGAAATTCCACAGTGGCTAATCTACCAGCAGCCAACGCCATACAAGCTCCCTCCTATACGTCCACCGTCGCCACAGGAAGATGACATGGCGCAACAAAGTGCATGCCTCTCAAGCGTGCTGTGGGGCGGAATGCCTGCAGGTAGGAACGGCACAATGATAACTATCGCCTTCCTGCTTGACGAAGCCCGAGCAACTGCACAAATTGCAGTGGCTACTTCCATCCGATGGGTCCCCGATGAATGATTGGTCTCCTTCTGCACCAACTCTAACGTCTATGTCCAGCCCTTCGGAATAGGCTTGTGGACTGGGAGAGGCGAGCATCAAGTCATCGCCGAAGGGGTATAGTGAGGCCATGGTGCGATGGTAGACTGCTGTTACTTCTGCTGACGTCAGAAATGGCTTTCACTGAAAAAGATTTCTAAGAGTACGCTAGTACCTGTGCGATGGTCTTTTGGTAGATGTTTGACTTGAGGAGTGAGGTTGAATGATAGTGATGACGCTTGAACTTGAGGATCCTTCGCGCACACTACCTTATATATTGGCCTACAGACCCACCTCCACCCCACAAGACCATGTATCGAATTCATCTCTAGAATGAATGACCTTAAATTTCTGGCGCATGATGGGTGTGATGTGGGGATCAAGAAGCGGGGTGCGGGGCTTTCATCTTCATTTGCTCATGTGTGGTCAGCCTTGGTGGGTATTGACGAACAGACTCCCAATGAATAATGGCGACGTTGCCTGCTTGTGCCCGTGAACAAGATTGGATATAGCGATCGTTCACCATAGAAATCGGGCGTCGACAAAAGCTCAGCCTTGTGGTACAAATTGCGCCTTCCATCTTTCCGAGCTGACACGGCGTATTAATATGATAGCTCACTAAAGCGTCCATTCTTTTCTTGTTGCTTCCTATTGCAAGGCAAACAAAACAAGACGAATTAATGGAGAGGAATATTCCTGCGGCCCGGTGGTGAGATCTGTAGTGATCTTTTTACGTTTTCGAAACGACGTAGTAGTAAGTGTGGTTCTATTAATATGATCGAATTGCTGTCTTTATTCCCTTCCGTCATCTCTTCAAGTATTGTCTTG
This sequence comes from Lasiodiplodia gonubiensis, assembly GCA_009829795.1. NCBI lineage: Eukaryota > Fungi > Ascomycota > Dothideomycetes > Botryosphaeriales > Botryosphaeriaceae > Lasiodiplodia > Lasiodiplodia gonubiensis. The sequence goes on along the minus strand of RHKH01000107.1, from coordinate 8,068 downwards.
AGATTTGAAAGATACAAACAGCTG
>RHKH01000009.1:409311-532195 GCA_009829795.1 Lasiodiplodia gonubiensis | reverse complement strand
GGCGCCGCGCAGGGCGAGGTCATTGGTCAATTGTTGAGCGCGAGGGAGATCGAGGCTTGGCCGCGCTGCTGGACCGGACCCCGCGGTGGAGGATGCACTGCGCAGCACGAGCGCGGCGCTGGGGGCCGCTGGCTTCGGCGCTGGGGCCACGACTCGCGGGCTCAGCCTCGCGGGCGGCGTGTGTCGTCACCGGGCCCTGTTCCATGTCCGGCATGCGGCCCTGGGCTGCGGGCGAGGGTCTTTGTTGTTGTTGTTGTCGCGGCTGCTGACCGGCGGGCGGAGCCTTCCCGCGTCGCCGTCAATCTTGGTCCCGGCCGCCTGTGCTGTAGCGTGCCTGCCCTCTCCGCTACGCTCTCTCCATCAACCACCTGCGCCCATTGCCGTGACCCCACGCCTGCACGCTGGCACGGCTTCCTCCCGCCCGCGCCCTCCCCAGCGCACCCGTCGTACCTCGCCGCCAGCTCGCAGCCCGCCCGCCTCGTCCAACGCACCGCGCCTCGTCCCAGGCCGCGCCTCGCGGCTGACGGTAGCACCCAGCAGGCCTCCGTTCGCGCGCCTGCAGCCCGAGTCGCACGCCTGCCGCGCTCGCCAATTGCGCAGCTACGCGCCACCACTCTCGACGGATCTGCCCAAGTCGTCCCCTGCTCCGCCTGCACGTCGATACCATCCTACATTAGCGCTTGCATCAGAAGCTTCCTGGCATCCACGGCGCACGACTCCCAGCGCCCGGTCCAGGCTCGAGTCGCACAGGCCCCGGCTGCCCTTGACGCGCATCAACGAGGCCGCATACTCGGCCGGCTCGCCCAAGCTCTGCGCTGGCTTGAGCAGACCTATTCGCTGGCAGTCCACGTCACAAGAGAGCTCTGTCAGGCTCCGAGGGGCCTGCAGCTGGCCGAATAAACATGTCGGCCACCCCGCCGAAGAAGTCGGACGTGGAACCTGGAGCGCAGTCGCCTGACGAATCTTCGGAGCCGCATATGGACAGAGAAGCTCAGGATACACAAGCGCAAGGACTCGGCTACGAGTTCGAAGTCAAGGAGCAGGACCGATGGCTGCCTATAGCAAATGGTACGTCTGAAATGCACCTCTCCCCTCATCTGATTTGCGCGCCCCAAACCCGCTGCTGCACGTCGACGAATGCTCTCTCCACGCCTACACCTCGAATCAGCGCTTGAGCAGACGGTCGCTCAAAAACGGTCCGAGCCCGCCCTGAACCATGTCGTCTGCATCTCCTCCGTCATCGCAGTCGCCGCCCCAAAATGCCTCCAAGGGCCGCCCCGAAAGTGCTGCCAGCGACGCTAACATTCGCAACTTTGCGCCAGTCGCCCGCATCATGAAGATGGCTCTGCCCGAAAACGCGAAGATCGCCAAAGAAGCCAAGGAATGCATGCAGGAATGCGTCAGCGAGTTCATCTCCTTCATCACGAGCGAAGGTGCGTCCCGCGAGCCCCCGTTGACGAGAGCTTTCTGACCGTTGTTAGCCTCCGAGAAGTGTCAGCAGGAGAAGCGCAAGACGGTCAATGGCGAGGACATTCTCTTTGCCATGACCTCGCTTGGCTTCGAGAACTACGCCGAAGCCTTGAAAATCTATTTGTCGCGCTACCGCGAAGTAAGCTGCCCCCTTCCCTTCCTCCCCCATTTCGTTTGTTGCCGATCCTCTCTGGCATATGACGAAGAATAATCTGAACTATTGGTATTGATTGGCGCCTCGAGACCCTCCTCGCAAATCAGAACAAGCCTGCCGTCGGCTACCCGCAACAGGGCAATGCCGCTGCCGGCGCCGGGAGCAGCGCATCCGGCGGTGCGAATGCCTCCGCCGCCTATGCCGGTGCAGAGGGTGCCAGCAACAACAACCTTTTGAGCGGAGACGTCGACACATCCGAGCAAGACAACAGCGCTTTCGGCTACACCGTCGGCCACCACAACGGCAACGGCAGCGCCGATTTCTAAGCCCCAGCGCCGCGCCGCCGGAGGATGAGGGCCTGACCCAAACACCAGGACGCAGAATGCGCGCCAATGGCCGCTACCTCCGGCATAACGGACACCGCAAGAGAAGACGCCTAAGACAGATGCGTTCTTGAGTCATGGCTGTCTTGACCAGATTGTGTAAGATATGCGGTTGTTTCAGCGGCTGTTTTGGAGAGGGCTGGAGACGTCTGGAAGAACTTTCTCTTTGTTTTCTCCTTTCTCAGCTTGTATAATTGTGGAAACCTGGGGTAGCTCCTCGCAGCATTCTCTTATAGGTTCCAAATCATTGTCCGAAGAAAGAAGCACATAATCACGGTGCTGTAAAACCAACCACCATTTCTTGGCCTTTTTTCTTTTTTTCCACTTAGCAGAGGTAGTAGCATTTTGCTCATACTCAGCGGTACTCAAGAGAAGCTAGCTGGGCATGGGATATGTGAGGTTACTAGAATGGAACTGCTCGCGCGACTCCGATGTCGGAAAATGCATGCGACAGCATCTATCTCTCACTTTGGCTGTTGCCGTTGAACCGGTCTGCTGCATTCCAAATTTCCCAAGGTTTCGGTATGTCATTCGGTTTCCTTGTCTGAGAGTGGGTTCCAAAAAGCCTCGTTCCTACACATGTAATTTCTCAGAGCCATCACCCCTCATTTCATTCTCTTTTCTTCTTACACCGCTCGTTCGAAAAGAAGTTGATATCCTCACATCTAAATGTTCAAGGTCGTGAGTGTCTCACATTTCGGAGAATTGATTACGCAAATTTTCTTCGTTCAACAGGACACATGTGACGGTTACACGACAGGGCCCAGATCGACCGTTGGACGCGCGAGAGCAATCCAAATTTGTTTTTTGTTGAACCCTACAAAAAGCAAATCATATCGAACTGAGCCAAACGCGCACCCCCTCCCTTACCTTTGCGGCCCGGTTTGGTGGTTGCACAGGAAAACGTCCCCACACTGCAAAGCAAGAACCCGACCGGGCCGACGATGCGTTGCGACCTCTTATTACTGATCATTAAGTAATCGAAGATGGGCATGCATATCATGCAATCCAGCGGAGCCAGTGAGGGGTGCCTGCACGGATCTTGTCACATGTAGTCAAATGGCGGAGACTCTATCCCAGATCCTAGATATTCTAGATTTACCCTCTCCCCACATTCGCTGTTGCCTGCACAGGTTGCCCTGATCAGAGAGAAAGTCTGGGCTGTGTGTCTTCTTTCGCTCGGATGGCCCCGGGGGGATGGGTTTCCACGCCCCTTGAGAGCAACTTTACCCATGACGAAAAACTCTGTCCCTACATCTGCTTGCCCCTTGTGAGCCGTACGCTATTCCCGTAAAGAGTCGGGAAGTTGGAAGGGATACCTAGGCTGTCACAGTCGTGCAGTACATATCAATAATATTGCTCAGCTTTCACAAGACATGCATAACATACTTAGTCTATATCCCTTGCCATCCCACTGAAGTGTGTCCATTTGCACATGCAGCATTATCCGTATTAATGCCCAAGGGAACACAACAAGACGTACCCAACAGCAAGGACGTAGATGGCAGCCTTCTCTGTTTCTGTTCCTGTTTCTAATCTATCGTCGTCCTAAATGGATGAAGATGCCAAGGAGCAGCGAGATATGGTTGCTAAGCAGATGCACTTCGACTACCGCCGCTAAATCACCAATAACAGGGGACGATCTTGTACACCAAGTGGTTGTCTTGTGCTTCACGACAACCCACACATGCCCCAGCCTCTTCCGTCCAATCTCTTGAAACTCATCCACATAAGTCACCAGTGCCTCCATGAATGTCCTACAACATAACCAACTCATGCCGTGCACTGATTCTGAGCAACCCCGACGAACCAAGGATCTATGTGAGCAAGAAGAGGCAAAGCTATCTCAGCCCTTCTACCGCCCTTCTGACTCCCTTCGTACACCGCCACCCTCCTACGCACACCTTTCGCAGCACATCCCGCAGCGGCAGCCTCCTCACCCACGACCGCCCCCCCTGTTCTCTTCCCACATCCATCCCACCAATCCCACACAGCTCCATCCTTCCCTTCCCCCGGCCGTCGACCGAACACACCGATCGACCAATACGCCGCCACCCCCTCTTCCACAGTTTTTCCCTCCACTTGCTTCTCCCACCTCCACACACGCACACATGCATGCATGCATGCAACGCCCTTCGCCCTCCCTCATCCACGTCAACAACCCCTGCTACGACCAATCAGACCGGGCCTCGTGCCCTGCAAGGCTGACTCCACATCGTTGCCCAAAGGGGTTTGGGCGTCGCCCTTCGGCTTTGCTGCGTTGGAAGTTGCTAATCCTCCTTCCTTCCGTGCGCGGTTTGTCGTTTCGGGAGGGCTGCATATTTTTTGCCGAGTGGACGAGCGAGAGTGAACCCCGTTCTCTGGTGGGTTGCGATGGACGGTGATTGGTGAGGGCAAGGGGAAGGAAAGTACGCTGCATGGTGCGTGGGATGAGAGATCTAGGTGCTGTTGCCCTCGTTGCTTTTCCTCGTCAACTCTTGCCCTTTCGTTACGGAGGTTGGTGGCCAGCTGTTCGCTTCTGGTGTGGTGACCTCTACGAGAGATCTACTCTATTGGCAGATGTCTGTTCGGAACTGCGAAGCAAACTTTGCCGCTCATGAACGGGTTCACAAGGCGGGTTTATCGCTAGGTTCTTCATTTCACCATGAGATAAGTGCGCCCGGTATCTCTGATCCGTGACTTTTGTATATATATTTCGGGGCATACAAAAGAAGGTTGCGACTTGACATCATCCCTCCACCTACCCACGAAACAATACTAAAATCGTTAAAGAGGACATCCAATATTTACAACATCACAGACTGAAAGTGCTTTTCTCTTCCCAACCTTCACCTAAGTCACAAGGAAATAGGCCGATATCGATCCCGAACTTCACACCTTTCCGTACAAACGCCCCCAAACTTTCTCCCCCTCACCCGCCCTCCCCGCCGCCTTCTCAGCCAAGACTCTCCACCGGCTGAAAAACACGTCGTCGTCGACATACGCACCCTTGAGCCACCTCTCGCCCTTGCTCGCATCGAAGGCGCGGCGGGCGTGAAGCACGCGCCTGTTATCAAAAATCACGCACTCGCCCTCGTTCAGGCGATGCTCGAACAGCGCTCCCGGGCTCTCGACCAGGTTGGCGAACTTCTGCAGCGCGTCGTGCAGCCGAGAGAACTTCTCCGTGCTGGATAAGGGGCCGAAGGGGACGAGGCCGGAGAGACCGAGGTCAGCGAGCGCGCTGGGGGCGAAGGGCGCCTGGAAGGGCGGCGAGTAGTTGATGCACTTGATGCGCGGGGGCGGCCGCACGCCCTCGAGGATCTCGCGGCCGGCGAGCGAGGTGCCGAGCACCGGGTCGTCGGCCGAGGCGCTGACGACGGTGTTGGTCGGGTTGGGGGAGAGGCCGGCGAGCGGCTCGGCCAGCTCGATGGTGGGCCGCCACTTGGCGTAAGACTGGTTGTCGTTTTTGTAGTGGAAGGGCACGGGGGTGCTGGTCAGCACGTCGAAAGCGGCACGGTCGGTACGCTCGAGGGTGAAGGCTGCGTGCAACGAGTCGGAGAAGATGGACTCGCCGCCGGGCGAGCGGGCACGCAGCGAGTGCAGCAGCTGCAGGTGCGGCGGGTTCGTCACGTACATCAGGTCCATGTGCAGACCGAGATACTGGTGCGTGTAGGCGATATTTTTGGCATTCGGGATCGACTTGACATCCCAGGTACGGCCGTAGAAGGTGTCCTTGAGGATGCCGATCCGGCTGACGATGTGCTCGACGGACTTCTCACTGTCCGGCACACCGGTCAGGAAGACGAGGCCATAGCGACCAAGCTGCTCGAGCGCCTCGTGCAGCACGTCTTCGTCTTTCATGTAGCGATCGTACGATATCCACTTGTTCTTCTCAGCGATGGTCTTGCCGTCCCAGACGAGCCGGTTCTTCGGCTCGAGGGAATGGTAGACGGAGTCTCTACACGACACAGAGGCAGGCTTCAAGTCGAAGCGAGTAACATGGTCATTGGGGAAGCCCGGGATGTCGTTGGTCCAGGTGACCTCGAGTGTCTGCTTTTCCGGATCCAGGGTTGAGGTGGCTTTGATATTGGCCGGGATATCCGAAGTCTGGAATTGCTTTTGCTTGCTGGATGGATCAACGCACATAGGACAAGTGCAGCTGTCTCTCGCGAACACGGCGTTCATCTTGGCCGGATAGGTCAACCCAGAGCCTCCTACAGGCACGCCGAACTCGACGGTTTCGGATGCCTCTACGCGGTGGAGCTTCTGGCGGTTTCCAAGTCTAATGGCCTCTTCTACCACATGCTTTCCAGCCCGTATCGCGTCAATGTCCCGCTCCAAGCTAGCCGGAAGTCCATGGCCTGTTGCAGTCAAGTTTGCATCCGCCTCGATTTCTTCCCGTAGCTCGTTGCTGCTCACGTGGTGGACGACCTTGCTGTGAATATCCTTCTTTCCAGTCGAAGAGAAAGCAGCACCACCGAGCTGCTTCTCAAACAGCGAACCAGTAGTCGAGAATGCGTGGTGTTGTACGCAGCATCTGCGCGTCAGCAACCTTGCAGCAATGTGCCGAGGTCTACCGAATTCGGAGTATAGCCGACGTAGCATCTTCCCTGTATACACTGCTCTTTCTGATGGAGGACGTGCAAGCAAAAGCTTCGAGGTGGATGAGGTTCGAGCTAAAACCCGGAGAGCGGGGATGAAAAGTAAAAATGATGCGTTGTGGAGTTGTGTGTGGTGGGTGTTCGGAGCTAAGGATGGTCTGGTTCGGGTGGACTGACACTTCGCTCGCCGGTTCCTGGCAAGGAACACGCATGTGTTTCTGCGGGGGACAGATGAGCAAGAGCCATGCCGGCCGGCACTTTTTGCGAGGGGAAGAAGGCCCCCGGAGCGCGGAGACCGGGGAAGTTATGGGCAACCCGCGAATAAGCGTCCGCCAGAATACGTAACGTCAACGCCGCTGGGATTGCTCACCAACAACTACGCTGCTACTCTCACCACACCTTACTTTTGTATCTATCCCCCCTAATTCCACCTCAGCGACTCCGGTTATCAAAGCGCGAGCTGCCGGGTCCCGCTGGATGTATGTCTGGCAAGGTCGAGCAGCTGAAGGATGAGGTGTGTGCCCCCCGTCCTCTCACCCAACAGATATCTATGCGCGAGCCATTCTAACTTCCCCCACAGGGCTCCCGCTGGCAGGTCGTTGGCTCGGGCGCCATTGCCGGTCTTGTATCTAGGTACACCTTCGCCCTCTGTCCTACCATCGCCATGACCTCCCAACTCTAACGCTGCTCTTCCCTCGCAGATTCGTTATCGCACCGCTCGACGTAATAAAGATCCGCCTCCAGCTTCAAGTCCACTCCCTCAGCGACCCGCTATCGCACCATTCCGCGCGCGGCGGACCCATATACAAAGGCACGCTCGGTACGCTGAAGCACATTCTGCGCGAGGAAGGCGTGACCGGTCTCTGGAAGGGCAACGTGCCAGCCGAAGCGCTATACCTCTGCTACGGCTCCGTACAGTTCCTAGCCTACCGCACAGCCTCGACCTTCCTCTCCTCTTTCTCCGCACCAGGGGGCAACACCGATTGGCAGAGAAATGGGCAGGACAAGCGCAGCGCGAAGCTTCTCCCGGACGCCTTCATAACCTTTACCTCAGGCGCCGCCGCCGGCACCGCCGCGACGACGGCAACCTACCCGCTCGATCTCCTCCGCACGCGCTTCGCCGCCCAGGGCCCCACCGACCGCGTCTATCCCTCGCTGCTCTCCTCCGTCGCCTCCATCGCGCGCAGCGAAGGGCCCCAAGGCTTCTTCCGCGGCATGGGCGCCGCCGTCGCGCAGATCGTGCCGTACATGGGCCTCTTCTTCCTCTCCTACGAGACGTTCAAGCCCATCTCCGCGCTCCTGATTTCAGGCCGGCTGGGCTCCGGTGACGCCGCCGCCGGCATGGCCGCTAGCGTCGTGGCCAAGACGGCCGTCTTCCCGCTCGACACGGTGCGCAAGCGGCTGCAGGTCCAGGGCCCGACGCGCGCACGCTACGTGCACCGCAACATCCCCGTCTACGACCAGGGCGTGGCGGCCACGGTCATGGCCATTGTGCGCCGTGAAGGCGTGAGGGGCTTGTACCGGGGCTTGACGGTCAGCTTGCTGAAGGCGGCGCCAACGAGTGCGGTGACGATGTGGACGTACGAGCGGGTGATGAAGATTTTCCTGGCCTTGGAGGAGATGAGGGAAGAGGTGTGAAGAAGGAACACTGTACACTTCATTTCCCCTAAGTCTGTAATATGATTACCGAGCAGCATACGTAGTTGATTGCACGGGACCAAAGGAAGCATCGGGGTGGCGTTTGATTAACACGTAGAAACTTTCACTTTTGTGTTCTAAACACTTTTTAGCAGAGCCGTAATATCCTAATATCCAAAGCCCCTCATGTCGGGGGTACCTTGCATGTCAAATATGCCTTTTCAGTGGTTCGCCATTATTTCCACAATCGACTCCTAATGGCATGGCCATCTCCGCTGTCTCTCACGCCGAGGCGTACAGTCTCCGTCTCAAACACTATTCCCCAACACCTCCCCCATCCCATATTACACATGGCTGTACGCCAGTTCACTCCTCCATCTCATCGCCATCCTCTTCATCATCCTCATCGAACTCAACGGCGAAATCGGCGCAAACGTCCCACCGATCACCCTTTGCAGACTCGCTCACGTACTTCACGAAGCGCAGCACGCCCGTGTCGCGCAGCACAACGCTCATGCAGTTCCATCCGGCGGACATGCTGAACAGCACTCCGTCGTCGTCATCGCCTGCGCTGGCGCGGTACACGGCAGGGTCGGCCTTGCGGCGCTTGCCCGCGCCTGTCATGGCAGAGGCCTCGCCAGACTTGTTCTTCGAGCCGGCAGGCACCTCGACGCCGTCGTCCGAGCCAGCGTCATCGGTGTCGTCGTCGTCATCTGCAGCCATGTACATCTCGTAGCCGCCGGGCGTATCGTCGTCCGCGGGAGCGGGATCTTCGGGCTGCTCCTTGCTGCTCTTCTTAGCGGCGCCGTTCGTCTCGCCGTTCTCCTTCTTCTGCTTTTTCTTCTTCTTTTCCCCGTCTTCTTCCCCTTCACCAGCGCCGTCGGCCTCCTCCTTATCATCATCATCATCACCCCATCCCTTGCTAGGCGTGATGCCCAGCGTAACCTCCAATTGCGGCTGCTCATCATCATACGACGTTGCAAGCGTGTAGTCCATACCACGACGGAAGCGGCGCGCCAGCATGCTGGCTTTAGTTAGCGTCAGGCCGGTGGCGAGAGCGAGCCACTTCTTGAAGGCGACGCTGGTGAAGAAGACGTCCAAGAGCTCGTCGTACGGCGAGAGCTCTTCGTCCTTGTTGTCGCTAGCATCACGCGTGGGATAGCGGAACATGAAACGATGCTTGTGCGGCGGCCGGGCGACACCGGTGTTGTGCGTGCGAGAGGCCGGGGCGGGCATAGTGGGGGGCTTCTTACGGTCCTGCTCCTCGAGGAAGGTGCGGAGACGCGCGGAGAAGGACTTGGACAGGAAATTGGCGAGACGGAGGGACGATTCATCGGCGAACATGGTGTTGAGCTCCTCGACCGTGTCCGGCGCCAGATATAAGGGTGTCATGAACTTGAGGAGGAACTCGAACTCCTGCTCCGTGAGGGGTGCTTGCTCTTCGTCCTCGTCGTCCTCTGCTTCCGCCTTGCTCTTGCCCTTCTTCTCCTCCTTCTCTTCTGTCTCCATTTTTTCATCGGCCGGATATTCAAACCACTGCTGTTGGGGCTGGTCGAACTGCGCCGCCTTGGCGCCACTCTCCAGCTGTTGCAGCGAACTCCGCTCGGCCAGCTTCTCTTCCAACCCCTCCTCGTAGCCCTCTTCACCCTCTTGCGGGATGTGGAACCAGCCACTCACAGCCATGCGAACACGGCCACCATCCTCCTCGTTGTCCCCCTCCGCGCGCTTGTACACCTCCTCAACATCGTGGAAACTCTCGCCAGGTTGGACAGTGAAGAATGACAGCTGGTTGAAGGCGGGCGGGATCACGACGGTGTGGTCCGGCTGCGGCACCTTGACCTCGTCGCCCTCGTCCGTCCGCAGGTCCTCGGTCGGGAACAGGCGCAGCGCGCCGCCCCACTCGGGCTTCCACGCCCGGTCCGGGTCAAGCAGGTACAGGATGTAGCTGACGCGCCGGCTGCCAATTACGTCGTCGTGGCACAGCAGATGGCAGCCCGGTGTGTACACGTTGATTGCCAGGTCTGTCTTCACGCCACTAAGCGGGCCCGAGCCTGCAATGGCCGCGATGTACTTGCGGAAGGCGGACGAGTAGAGGGCGTCGCGCAGCTGGAGCAGCGAGGGGAGCTTGGCCAGTGATGAGTCGTCCAGCCCGTCCAGGTTTGCCAGATCGCCCGACTGGTGAATTTTGTAGATATCCGTCTCCTTGGGCGTGAAGGAGATGTGCTGGCGGATCTCGTCGCGGACGTTGCGGAGCAGCTGGGTGTCGACGAGGTTCTGGATCACGGCGTGCTTGTATCTATAGCATTCTCAGTCGAATTGTTATCTTACGCATATCTTATTCGAATTGTTGTCATACGGTTGCGACTCCGCATATTGCGTCTGATAATCCTCAAGCACCTTGGTGTCAAAGAGACCTTTGCGGAAGTTGGAGCGCGCCTCTTCGTCGGAGAGGGCGCGCTTCTTGGACTTGCCGTTGGCGACGGCGGGGCCTTCAGCCTTGCGCTTCGGCATCTTGAGCGATTTGGGTAGAATGGGCTGGGAATAGAGGTGTGCGGCGGGCAGAGCGGAGGAGCTATGGCTTCGTTCTTATCCGAACTTTTTTGCTTGGTCTGTGCGCAATCTCAGGACTCCCAGCCTTGCTCTCACGCCACAAACAGCAGAAATCTTGCCAAAATCATGCGTCGTGAAGGTTGTTCATTCCTCAATTCGGGATTGGCTGTCAGAGTTTTACCCAAGCATTTCATGATGCCTAGCATTGGCGGAGATCACTGATCTTGACTGCAAAGGCATTCTCAGATAGGAAGAACCTGTATTAAGCCTGTTCTCGAAAACTACTACCTCCTGTACCCACTGTCTGGTGTATAGAGCTAAAGAGATCAAATACTAAGCACACTGTGTGCTTGATCAAGCATGAATCCCGACAATATCAAAGCAATACTTTTTTGTTGAACCGATCCCGACCGTGAAACCAAACCTTGTCCCTATCCAGTAACCATACAAAACTTACCGTTCGTGGCGTTCTTCTCATGAAGAAAAACGAGTCGTTTAGTCGAAAGAGATCTTCTTGCCCTTGAAGTCGCCGAAACCGCCACGGTTCGTAGAGCCACCGCGGCCGCCGCGGCCACCACGGTCACCGAAGCCGCCACGACCACCGCCACGGCCGCCACCGCGACCACCACGGTCACCGAAGCCACCACGACCACCGCCACGACCGCCGAAGCCGCCGCGGCCACCACGGCCACCGCTGTTGTTGTTGTCGCGAGGAGCAGCAAAGTCCAGGCGGACAGAGCGGCCATCAAGCTCAGCGCCCTGGAGAGCATCGAAAGCACCCTTCGCCTCGTCGATGGAGCTGAAGCCAACATAACCGAAGCCCTTGGGCATGCCATCCTCAGGCTTGGTGGGCAGGGAGACACGGGTGATGGTGCCGTACTCCTGGAAGAGCTCGGTGACGCTGTCGGGGGTAGCGTTGAAGGACAGGTTGCCAACGAAGATGGTGTCGGAGGGCCTGTTGGGCGTATCGCCGTGCCTCTGGGCGCGGTCGTTGGCGCGGTCCCTGGGGTTCTGGCCTTCAGGACGAGGAGTGCTGAAGTCAAGGTTGAGCGGGCGGCCATCGAGGTCAGTGCCCTTCTTAGCGTTGAGAGCAGCGGTAGCAGCCTCAACGGACTCGAACTCAACATAACCGAATCTGTGACCACCACGACGGCGGCTTGGTAAGTATCAGGGAGAATTTTCAGAGCGGGACGGAATTGCTTACCCCTTGGACCTGCCAGTGGCGCGGTCGGTAACGATGCGGACAGCCTTGGGCGCGAATTCCTCGAACTCACGGTAGAGCCAATCCTCATCAACGTTCCAGCTCAGGTTGCCAGCAAACAGGTTGGCAGAGCCAGGGCCCTCCTCAGTCTTGCTCTTCTTGGTAGCAGAGGCAGTCTCAGCCTCAGCCTTGCGCTTCTTAGAGGGCGCCTCCTCGGAGGAGCTGGTCTCTTCAGAGGCCTCTTCATCACTGTCGGAATCAGAGTCAGACGAGTCAGAGTCGGAATCCTACGTGAATGTTAGTATATTAGAACAGATGACCAGGATATGGGTGCAACTTACAGACGCCTCGGCCTTGGAGGCCTTCTTGGCCTTGGGGGCCTCCTCCTCAGAAGAGTCGGAGTCAGAGTCAGAGTCGTTCTCACTGTCGCTCCTGGACTCAGCCTTGGCCTTAGCAGCGGCCTTCTTGGGGGCAGGAGCCTCGTCAGAAGACTCGGAGTCAGAGTCACTGTCATCCGACTCGCTGCTGGAGTCGTCCTTGGCGGCCGCCTTCTTGGCAGTGCCATTGGCCTTGACGGGAGCCGCAGCCTCGTCGCTGTCGCTGTCGCTGCTGTCGCTGTCGCTGGAAGAGTCAGAGGACTCCTGCTTCTTAGCAGCAGCGCCCTTGGTCTTGGGGGCGGGCTTGGTCTCGGGCTCGGACTCGCTGTCGCTGGAGTCGGAGCTACCGCTAGTCATCTCCTCGTCGCTGTCAGACTCAGGCTCGGGAGTAGGCTCCTTCTTCGTCTTCTTGCTCTTCTTGTCGGACTTCGAGGCGGCGGCCTTAGCAGTCTCCTTGGCCTTCGCCTTGGGGGTCTGAGATGCCTTGGTGACGCGGCCCTCCTTGACGGAAGCCTTCTTCGGGGTCTCAGCGACGGCGCCCTTGGTGGGCTTCACAGCCTTAGCCTTGGCCATTTCGAAGGATGTTTGGTCTGGAGCGAGATGTGTTAGCTGGAGGCGTGCGCTAGGAATGAGCGAAAGAGTAAAAGCACGCAAGCGAACGCGCTCAAGCCGACAGCCCTCTGAGAGATCTTGAACCAACAGTGGCCCAAAGGGAATAGCTTTTCATCAGGATCTCTCAAACGTGTGCAAAGCCCACAGCCCTCGAGTCCGCGCGTGGCGGATAGAACCCTCAAGCCCACAGAGCGACTGTCAAGGCGGCGCGTTCCCGCAAGGGCCGAGACATCGTCGCGGATCAGAAGCCCACTGAAGTCAACAGCCCACAGAGAGTTTCCTCTCTTGCGCGCACACTCTGAGAAGCGCGATAAGCCCACAAGGAAGTAGTAGCCCACGAACCGATATGTGTTTGGATCAAAAGCCCACTGTAAGATTCCGATCACTGATCGAAATTTGCCCGCAAAGGATACCTTGCGCTCTGGTGCAAGGAATTGTTGGTGTGAGGAAAAGAATTTGCTGGAGGAAAAAATTGGTTGCTGGGTCGCGCGTCGAGCTTTATCAGCGCGCGCGACCGCAAAATTATTTCGGGCGCTAAGCCAGAACGGAAGGCGGTAAGAAAGCTCTGCGCCTCAATGACTCGTCGCGCTTCCGCACAGTTCCCGAGTCGCCGACCGCGTCTCCGGCCACCTTAACGCGTTTGCTGCCCGTGGCTCCGTGCGATGCCCCTCAACTGATCACCACGTCTCCATCATGTCAACCCCAAACCACAAGCCCCGCAAGAAGAAGAAGGGCGACTCGGGAGTCCTGGCGAATCCTCGCCATGGCACCGTCGTGGTCGATCCTCAGGACAATGTTGCACGGCCGGCCTTCCCGCTCGTCGCTTTCCTTTGGCCGGCCAAGGGTGCAGTCTCACAATGGGTGCTGTTGCCGCTGATTCTGATTGTTGTGGGTTTGTTCCGGTGGGCCACAGCTTTTTGGGGCTATTCCGGTTCGTGTCAGTCATTTATACGCGGTTGATAGCATGTTGACGGCCCACAGGCTTCCAAAAACCGCCAATGCACGGAGACTTCGAGGCTCAGAGGCACTGGTTGGAAATTACCATCAACCTCCCTATGACCCAATGGTATTTCCATGATCTGGAATGGTGGGGACTTGACTACCCGCCGTTGACGGCATACCACAGCTGGCTCTTAGGGAAAATGTAAGCCTGCCGATTCGAAGGCTTGGTTTGTACTGATTTTGGTAGTGGTCAACGTGTCGAGCCGGCGTGGTTTGCTCTTCACACCTCCCGCGGCCTCGATGATCCCATGCTTAAAGTCTTTATGCGTGCCACCGTCTTCGTATCCGAATACCTCGTTTACATCCCGGCCGTCGTTATCTGCCTCCGCCGCTACTCTCGCTTGCAGGAGGTCAATACCTGGGAATATTCCCTTGCCCTGGTGGCCATTCTGATGCAGCCCGGATCCATCATCATCGACCATGGACACTTCCAGTATAACACGGTTATGCTCGGCTTGGTCCTGGCAAGTATTTCGAGCATGATCGCCGGTCGTTTTCTGTGGAGCTGCGTCTTCTTCGTCGGTGCGCTTGGGTTCAAACAGATGGCATTGTTCTATGCTCCTGCAGTATTCGCCTACCTTCTCGGAGTTTGCATCTTTCCCCGGATCAATATTCCGCGTTTTCTCGGAATTGCGCTAGTCACGGTCGTCTCGTTTGCGGTCCTATACGCACCCCTCATCGTTGGAGCGCTCTATGATTGGTACCGTGGCCTGCCTGTGCACGAGTTACCTACGCCTCCGCTACTTTCGAAACTACCGGCTGCCATTGATGAGAAATCTTGGTATTTTCCGATCATTGTGGTCCTGGCTCAATCCATCCACCGCATCTTCCCGTTCGCCCGCGGTTTATTTGAGGACAAGGTAGCCAACGTATGGTGCTTCTTCCACACCTTTCATAAGCTGCACCATTATCCCACTGAGAAGCTGCAGCTTGGTGCGTTGGCCATGACCGGAGCCCACATTCTCGTTCCATGCCTGGCGCTACTTGTCAAACCGCGAAAGGAGCTTCTTCCTTTGGCTTTCGCCGCTACTTCTTGGGCTTTCTTTCTTTTCTCGTATCAAGTTCACGAGAAGAATGTTCTTCTTCCTTTGCTGCCTATGACGCTTCTTCTTGGTTCTCGTAGCGGAATGCTGCCGTCAGCGCGAGCTTGGGTTGGGCTGGCCAATATCCTGGGCGCCTGGACAATGTATCCGCTCCTCAAGCGAGACGAGCTGGCAATCCCGTACTTCATCCTCACCCTGCTCTGGGCGTATCTGCTCGGGCTTCCTCCGACGTCTTTCTCAATCTTCCGGAATGACACCCCCGGCCGTCTGAGCATCATTGAGAAGCTGATTCACGCCGGGTTTTACACGGCTATGGTCGGGTGGCATTTCGCCGAAGCATTTGTGATTCCGCCAGAGAACAAGCCGGATATTTGGGTAGTGGCCAATGTCCTGATTGGCGCGCCTGGATTCTACATGTGCTACCTTTGGTGCTTGTTCCACTTGATTAGAGGCTTCAAGATGGCTATCAAGGTGGATGAGTGGAAGAAAACGCAGTAGATCGCACTGCTTACTCCCTTTCTTAGCTTCAAAAGGCCAAGGCCGAAAAGATACCCGTCAAATTGGTTGAGGACTACAGCATCTCGAGTGGAGGATGTGTTGTACAATTATGCCTATACAATAGTGCAGGGAAAATAGATGATTAGCTCGTTGCGCCATCTTAATGCCATGTAAATTATGCCCAGTATCTAACGCCAGTTCCATGCCTCGAATAATTGCCGCTAGATGTTGAAGCCGTATCCCGCCATGCAGGCCTTGTATTTGGAAACCAGGTCCTTGCACGCGTCTTGGGCATTGTCGCTGGTCGAGAAGAGCATGCACTCGTCACGGGCGGCCTTTTCGTCCTTGCAGACGCAGCAGGGCTATCCAATGTTCGGTCAGAATTCTGCGGCGAAAAGGGTCGTAGCACACCATCAACGCACCTTTGGCTTTGCGGCGGCGGAAGTGCCGGTGGACTTGAGGTCAGCGCCGAGGTTGGCGGACGTGGCGGGAGCTGCAGAGCAGTGTTAATGGTGCGCGCAATAGCTGCGACAGCGGGCACAGCATACCAGTCTGCATTGAACTCATGGTGCAGGTGTTGCGGGTTGTTGGTGCAGAGAGAGGAAGACGGAATCTTAGAAATCAATTGGCGGCTCATGTCATCAGCCCGGGCGCCAAGCCCGGTCGGCAGCCAGCGCGGGCAGGCGCCGATGCAGGCACTCGCATTGGCGTTTGCAGGGTCGTGCAGGGACCAGGCAGACGAAAACATCCCACCGTGCCCCTCCACAACTCTTTCTTCCGCCGCTCATCAGCAACAACCCTTTATTTTTTACGCGCGACTCCGCGAAACACACCGACTCTCTGCAGCCAACCATGGCGGATCCCAAAGTTTTCAGCTTGGAGGGCAAGGGCCTGAAACTCACCACCGCCGAGGACATCGAGCCGCACATTCAGGCGCTGAAGGAGAACTCCGATGTCGAGGAGGTCGTCTTCGTTGGCAACACACTCGGAATAGGTGCCTCGGAGGCCTTGGCCAAGGTGCTGGAGACCAAGAAAAACCTCAAGGTACCGCTCTGCCCCTTTTGCAAGACCCCACCGTCTCTTCGGCGCCTTGTGCGGCGACGCTAACATTTGCTCATTAGATCGCCAACTTTGCCGACATCTTCACCTCGCGCCTGCTCTCCGAGATCCCCGAGGCACTTGATCATATCGTCAAGGCGCTTCTTACTCTTCCGAAACTCGAAACGGTCGACCTCTCCGACAACGCTTTCGGCCTCAACACCCAAGCTCCTCTTGTCGCCTTCCTCGCCGCGCACACTCCGCTTCGCCACCTCTACCTCAACAACAATGGCCTGGGCCCCGCTGCTGGCACTCTCATTGCCAATGCCCTTTCGGACCTCGCCGACAAGAAGGCTGCCGCCCGCGACGGCGGCGCTGAGGTGCCATACCTTGAGACGGTCATTTGCGGCCGCAACCGCTTGGAGAACGGCTCAATGGAGGCTTGGGCACGTGCCTACTCGAAGCACACGGGCCTTCAGGAGATCAAGATGGTGCAGAATGGCATCAGGCAGGAGGGCATTACACACCTGCTGCGCCACGGACTGGTGCATCAGAGCCAGATCCGCATCCTTGACCTGCAGGACAACACGTTCACCAAGACTGGCGCACGGGCGCTGGTCGAAATCATCGGCGGCTTCCCACACCTGCGCGAATTGGGTGTGAGCGACTGCTACTTGCAGGCTAAGGGTAGCTTGCTGCTGGCCGCGGCGCTGGCGAAGGGACAGAACCCGGAACTGGAAATCTTGCGCCTTCAATACAACGACATGAACGCGGCAGGCCTGAAAAGCTTCGCCGATGCAACTGAGCACGCTTTGCTGAAGTTGCGCAGGCTTGAGGTCAACGGCAACAAATTCAGCGAGGATGATGAGAGCGTCGAGCGCCTGCAGGACGCTTTCTCAGCGCGCAAGGAGGAAGCCGACGCCGCGTTCGTCGAGGGCCTGAAGGAGGGCTACGAGTTCGGTCTTGATGAGCTGGACGAGCTGGATGACGAGAGCGAGGACGAGGAAGAAGAGGAGGAAGAGGAAGAGGAGACGAAGGAAGATGTGATCAAGAAGGCGGACGAGGCGGAGGCGCAGAAGGTCAGCGAGAAGAAGGACACGAGCGTCGACGAGCTGGCCAACATGCTGGGTAAGACTGGATTGTAAGCGAGATGAGAAAAGAAAAAGACAATCATGAACATCATGATGATGACGAGAGCGCAAGGAAATTCTATTATTGGTCCGGTCGGATTGGGGTTGGACTTGGTGTTTTTAGGCTTGGGGACAACCAACAACACGACTAAATAAATGCTTGTCTTTTCGTTTTGGCTTTTACGGTTTGCGAGGAAAAGGAGAGAACTACATATATCCATGGTGGTGAAAGGGACCAGGCGAAAGTTTATTTTTTCGGTTTCAATGACGGGTTTAGCATACTGTGGATGGGTCGGTGAAGCCTACGGGCTTCACGGTAGATAATTTTTTTCACCCTTGTTCCCCAAGGTAGATGTTTGAGCGTTTGCTAGAAAGAGAGACTGTTTGGTGTGTTTAATTGGCTTCGGTGTCTGTTGCTTCCCTTCCCACGTGAGATTGCTTCAAATTATAAAGTCTGGCGTACTATATGTATATACATGAAGGCTCCTGTGCATAGAGAAACCTTGATTCAAAGTTCATATCAAATCTACTTTTCTCTTTACGCAATCTCGGCCCATAAGACTCACCTATCAAATGTCTACTTAAAATATTTACATGGAAGGTAAGCCAAAACCACATTATGCAAAATATTTGTAGCGTGTGCATCTCTTCACGCTTCTAACAAATCAATTCGCCGTGGTCTCATGGGCGTGATTGTAAGCTTTGGGTTTATCTACGCCTCTAGTACATAACGTGTTACTGGTCACACTCGTGGTATGTCATCAACTTTCAACATGAACGAATATTTCCTTTAGATAGGACTTCAGCACATCATTGCAAGATGTTTCAGGTCGTGTTATGGGCATTGTTAACCTTCATGAATTACTCTAGCGGTAGTAGCAACGACTGATTCTATAAACGACCGAGTCGAACAATCACTTCTCATTCGGGAGGAAAGTTGCCTATTTGCAGACTTCATCAACGACTGCTAATCTACTAATGTTTTGCGTCACTGTGAACCACAAAATTCTGTTCCAAGATAGAAAGCGAGATGGCTCGGACATGAATTGCTAGCAATAGGGCTCGTTCTGATTACATCCTCCAGGAGGGATTTGCTTTGTGCCCTTCATGCTACACTCTGCTGAAATCGCACATTTTTACAGCACTGCTTTTCCGAAGATTTTTCTCCAGATACACAAAGCAAGGCAAGCTGTTCCACCAAAGTCTGTGCCACGCCTTAAGTAAAATCTTCCCTGACTTTCCTTGAATCTCTTCCAGCCATAAAACCTTTGCCTGACCTTACTTAACAACCACAAAACCAACACCATCCCTCGCCCTCTTGCAAGCCATACGTAGGGCCTGATCCTCCGTGTCCGTCCACTTCACACTAATATCATTCCAATTCTTGATCTTGTACTCTTTGTGGAACTGCTTCTTCATCTCCTGCAGGCGCGTCACTTCGCGCGGATCGCCACTGCCACTATAAATTATGAACGCCGTGCACGGAGGGAGGCCGTCGTATATCGCTTTGAGGTGCTGAGTCGTCTTACGTACAGCGGCAGCGAGTTCAGCAGGGCTGGGCCCGGCTGGAGAAGTGTCCGCGGCCGTGAGATTGTCTTCGATAGCAGTGATATGTGTCGCGGCGATCTGGTCCTTGGCGTCATCGACCGTGCCGGCGACCTCGTGCTTGACTGCACCTTCGTCCGTAACAGAGGTCTCGTTGTCAGTCTTTGCGGGAGCCGGCTTTGAGTTGCCGTCACCGCTGCTCAGCGCATTGGCAAGCAATTCCGCATTGTCCTTGGTCTTCGTCCTGGTCCACCACCCACGGATGGCCTCTAGTTCCCGCATGCGCGCCCAGACAAAATCCACACCCTTGCTGCAGACCGGTCTCGTCGGATCCGGCACGCCGTTGACCGCCTTGAGGACGTTTGCGACGACCTCATCATCATCCTTGCAACCAAAACACATGTCTGCGGCCGCTCCGAAGCCACGTTTAGGCTCGCCCCAATCAACAACAGCGCCCGTCCGGTGCTCCTCAGCGGCGCTCATTGCCTGGTTCTTCGGCTTCTGAGCTCGACTGAGACGCTTGAAAATGGATTCTCCATTGGCTTCGCTGGTGCCCCAAAGTTCACCCTTTTCGCATTTCTGCTTGACGAGCTCGAGAGTACTGCGGGCGTCTTCGATCGAATCGTGACCAGAGCTTCCATGGCCTTTCTGAATCTCCTTCGACAGGTACTTTTGTGCTAACCATTTGAGAGAACACTTCAGCGGCGGGCCGCGCGGATGCGGATAGAGGAATGAGGTGTCGGCAATGAAGGGGTGGGTCATCTTCAAGGCGTTGAGATCTGAGTTGAGTGAGTGGCCGACAAGGATTGTTTGGGGCGTAATGATCTCTAGCAAACGTCTCTGAATATCGGCCAGGGTAGTGGTGACGTCTTTGAGCATATCCTCAGTTATTCCAGAATAAGGGGTCAGGTAATCTGTGATGGGGCGTTCCGGCTTGACTAATTCGTCCATAACGACGTTCCCATCCCAGTCGACGACGCTGATCCGTGTGAGTTCAAAGTCTTGCTCTCCTGTCTTGCACATTTCACAGTCCATTGCAAGTACCTTCCGGCCAGCGGTCATACTGCCGTTCTGAATCTGGTCGTCGGGCACATCGCCGTCTTCCAGCGACGCGACAGGCGTGTCGACCCAGCCGTGCGCAGCGTCCCTGGCCTTTGACATCCTTTCTTGAGAATGCTCGGCCTTTTCTGCCGGCGTGGAGTACATAGCGGGGTGCATCGTCCAGTCGTCGCCATCTTCAAGCATTTGCTCAAGCTTGGCGATGTAGTTGGTGATAGGTGTACGTTTGTTCTTCCAGTTGCGGGCATTCGCAGATTGAGGGCCTTTCTTCTTGCCGTCCTTCTGCTTTGGTATGGGCGCAGTCAATATTGCTTGCAGAGGCGAGTGGAGCCTCATATACTTGTCGTCGCCAGGGCTCTTGATGGGCCAGAGGTGCGGGAACATTTCTGCAAAGGGCTTCAAGGACTCAGGTAACTTCTCTGGCACAAGCTGAGTGGGATAATAGTCGTCGGGAGAGACGGTTGATTTCTCCTTGTTTTCGCTGCTGTGTGCTACAAGATCTTGCTGCACGTCGGCAGCCTCGTCGAGTAATATATGCCCATTGAACATGCCAGCCTCGAGACCAGGCACCATGACGGTGACAACTCTCCTGATCTGCCCATGATTGTTGACTGCCACCCAGCGGGGCGAGGTCGCGTCGCTCAAAATGTAGAGTATGAGATTCTGTAGGTCGCTGATCTTGACCGTGGACTGCAGGCGGGCATTCGGGGAATGCGTGATTGAAGGGTAGTTCTTCGATTGCTGGCCCGGAATTTTCTTGAGCTTCTTGGTACCCTTGCTCTCGTACGTTTCCCATCCGTCGTTTACGGTGTTGGTGCCATCGGCGGATGCGTCGCGCTGGCGCTCTGCCTGCTCGTGGGATTCGGCGACATTGGGGTCGCCCTCAGCGAACTCCTCGTGGCTACGTTTCTGCCCTGCCATAATGGCGGTTGCGACGCGCTGTTCTCGTGCTGAAAATGGATCGGAGGCGGGTGCAGCGGGGCGGCGCTCGAGACGCGGCGGCAGTTGTTGAAGCTCCGAAAATCTGGAGGCAGCAACGCGATAAGATAGTGTCGGCCCGAAGACCACCTAGTCTTAACGCAGCTCAGGGTCCGATGACGTAATCATGGCTCACGAGCAGTCATGTATCGAGCGAGCTTTGGCAATTCTTCTTGGGATGGTGGATCTATCAATTGGCTTCGAGTATTAAGAATAGGCAAGCCGTTCCACTCTTTGAATTTATATACTAGTGGCATGCAAGCTTTCAATAGAAGCGCGCACTGCCTGAGTCTTGATGCCTCCTTTAGAGCCGTTCAGCTCTAATCAGCACCTTTCCTTTATGCATCCTTATATATTCCGGTGAGAGCTTTCACTCAAGCATGTTCTTTTCACCAAGCATTTTGACAAATCGCAGGACAACTTCTGCATCCTGCCGGCGCTCTTGTTCTACCATCTGCTGGGCTTAGTATCAGATCAATGACAATGGAGATCATCTGGACTTACCCTCTCACGTAGTGTCACTCTTTTGGGTGCCTCCTTGCCTTTGTCTCGGCGAGGGCGTGTGGGCGCGACCTGCGGAGCTTTTCGGTTGGGCAAGTGGACTTTCACTGGTCGCTTGACTGATGACTCCTCTTCCGGAGGCGCGTCGTCCTCACTCGAGCCACCTGAAGATGAAGAGCTATCCGATTCCGAGTCTGTCGAGACGTCGGATGAGCTTTCTGCAAGAGAGCTCGAGACGTCGTCACCACTTAGCCCAGCGCTGTCATCGCTGTCATAATTGATGCCTAGGTTCCTCTTTGGCGTGTTTTCGTGTGCAGCCTTGGAATCCAGCTTCGCCTTCGCCTTCGCTACTGCCTCCTCAGCTTTCCTTAGCTTCTCACGGAGTTTCTCTGCCTTTCTAATAGCCTTGTCAGGCGCGTCATCATCCTTGCGCTTCCTCTTCTTAGTGTCCTTCTCTTTCTGTGGGTATCTCGGTTTTCTCTCGGCCTGGGTCGCCTCTCTGGCACGCCTTTTCTCCTCCTCTTCTTTCTGTTTCTCTGCAATGCGCTGCTTTGTAGGAAACCGTTTTCTTCGCTCTTCGATCCAGGCAGCGATTTCCTCGGGGCTCTTTAACGTGGAGGATTTCCCCTTGTACTCGAATTGAAGACTGTGTAGATTAGTGCCATCTCAATACGGAAACAAAAAAGGGATGGTATAACTGACGCTCCACCCATTGATCTAAACTTTGCCTCCTCGTCGGCATCGTCTTCTTCACTGTCCTCATGCATGTCGCCACGAGGGGTGAGGCCGAGCATGTTCGTCTTCCTTTTCTTGGGCTTGGCCCCCTCTCCACGACCATTCGGCGACGCATGTTGGGTTGTTGGAAGCGCGAATCCAAAGCTTGGCACGGAGGGCGCAGTATGTACCTTTGACTTATTCGTAGGTCGTGAGGCGGAAGGCGGACGGTGCGGGCTGGACGCGGTCGGAGCTGGCGGTCTACGCCCCATTGTCTGACTTGACGTGATTTGGGAGAACCAAGGCTGGGGCGTAGGGAGGACCGGATTCACGAATGCCGGATTGATGTGTCCACCAGCGGGCAAAGTTCCCATGTTGAAAGGCTGTCCACCGGCGTACATGTTCTGGTGCGGAGAGGCGTGCTGCTGCGGCAGAGAGCGATTGAACTGCGGAGAATAATTCATAGCGACATGACTGTTAGTGGCACCCCCTCTGCCAAAGCTGCCGCGGCTTTGATTGCCTCGTCCTCTCCCACGACCGCGGCCTCTGTCTCCTCCGCCTCTGCTCGGGCGCTGTCCGTAGCCACCAGGTTGTGTCTGATTCGTTGCAGAGCTTGCATCCTGGGATGTCGCCTTGGGCGGAGGTGGAGGAGGCGGTGGGAAAGAGAACCCAGTCATCGCACGGCGAAATGTACAGCAGACTGTCGCTTGTAGTGGCGTTGAGAGACGGTGACGGCGCGAAATGTTGCGGGAGACGGCAGTGGTCGCATCGCATCGGGCAAAAAAAGGCCGGGATATGATGAAATTTTGCCAAGCCCGAAGGCGGTGAAGCGGCGTCGTTGCCCGCGCCAACGACCTTTTCCTTCACCTACCACTCTGTCGGCCGAATCTAGAATGGAGCTGCTTGCGCGCCCAGCCTGACCCTCGCTTAAACGGCACTTCTCCGTTCTCACGTTCCTTCCTTCCACCTTCTCACCGGTAACCTGCCGCACTACCCACCGCGGAAGTGAAGCCATGTTTTTGACTGTATGCACGCCCGGTCGAATGCTGTGACACTGCTGACGTCCTGTAGACCACCATCTCGGATCTGATCCAGATCAAGCCCGAAGAGTTCGAAAAGTCTAGCATCCAGGCCATCAAGGATGCGATCCACACCAAATACGCCAATAAAGTCAGTCCGCCCACGTGGGCCGTCACTCCGCGAGCTTCACTAATGCAGTGCTGCCCGCAGGTCATACAGGAGGTTGGTTTGTGTATCTGCCTTCGCGACATTCTCAAGTCTTCCGAAGGTCTCATTGGTCACGGTACCGGTATTGTAAACGTCAATGGTACAACATTCCTTCTGCACCAACGCCGTCAACCCTACATCACTCCACTCCAGCTACGTGGCTGACTTTGCTTCCAACACAGTCGAATTTCGACTGGTCGTGTTTCGCCCCTTCAAAGGCGAGATCATTGAGGGAAAGATCAGCGGCTCTGACCAAGAAGGCATAAAGAGTATGTTTCCCTCAGTATTCGGCTCCATGTGACAGCCATCTTTGACACTAGAACAGTCGCATTGGAGTTCTTTGACGACATCTTTGTCCCCGGGCCTGTCAACCTCTTCGAAGGCGTGAAGTAGTAAGTCTGAACTGAACCCTCACCGGTCCGCCACCCGGTTACTATTGACTTCACCGAAGCTTACACCGCGCCCCACTTCTTTAGCGTTGGCGCCGAACGCGTTTGGGTCTGGGTCACCGAACAAGGAGACGAGCTATTCTTCGATCTCGAAGAGACTGTGCGCTTTAGAGTTGAAGCCGAGATCTGGACAGACCAGTCACCACAGGCTCCCACCACCGACGACACTCCAGTGGAGAGAAAATCGCCGTATCGCATCATTGTGAGTGGCCGTGACCTTGGTCTGTGACCACAGACAGGATCCCACTGACACCCATAGGCTTCCATGGCACAAGCAGGCCTTGGCCCCACCCTGTGGTGGGAAGAAGGTGAAGCGGAGGAATGAGCACTTCGGCCACCAATGCTACGGCTTCCTCGTCCGCCAAACATGGACAATGGACGATCACCAAGTATACCCGGCCTTTCTTAATGATACCCCTCAGTCCCCGGTAAGATCAGCCTGCTCTGCACAGCGTCTCATCTTCAAGGCAGACCAATCATGCGGACAATGAAAAGCCTGAAAATATGGACCTATCTTGGACGTCCTCAATTCTGGTTATGTCACGTTCATAAAAAGCTATTGGTGACTTAACTGATGCGAAGTACGGACTGCAGATCAGCTTCGCGGAACTGACTTCCCGGTTGCAACGGCGACTAGTGCGCTAATGATCTCGCCTCGTTGGCTAGCTACATGAGGTGAAGCAACTCGAGGCGATAAACTTCCTCGGCGGCAAGAACGATAAATTGTCCTACGGCGCGCGACACATGCTTCAAAGGGTCAAGGTTTCACAGAAGCTGCAGTGTCAAGAGATTGTAGTAGAAATCATCAATTACCCAAAGCAATGGCAACACCACTCGAACCGTTGGAAATCGTTCTGCATAGCCCTGTTACTCCGAATTTCCTTGACTGAAGCACGCCCGGATCAATCATCTTCCCGCCTTGATTCGCACCATTAACCGGGAAGGAAATCAAAATAACTTTTTTAAGCGCCGATCCGCCAAAAGGCCATCCAGTAACGCAAAGCCGTGCGCCTGCAAATGCCACATTCGTTGGCGGGCTAGAAGGAAATGGTACAGTATGGTGCCGCTCTCCAACCGGATCCGTCGAAACTCCGGTCTCCTCAACGAAGGCAAATTTCGAACCAGAAGAACTCCATCCGTAGAACTCCGAGGTCACCTGCAGGCGAGCAATTGGTCAGATTCGACCACAGCGGAGGCTTGCAAATGACACTTACTGGAAGTCAATCGTCCATCAGTTGACAGGGGTGCCACACGCAGGGCAGCATTTGCCGGGAATGACCCAGACGGTTTCGCCCTTGGCAAGGCAAGAAGGGCACTTCCTGCCAGGCACCTAGTCACGGTCAGAAACCACGGCGGCAAAAGATGGGGAATATGGGTTGTTGCTCACGGGAAGCATGACGAGAGGTACTTCGGGGCGGCGTTCTTCGGGCTCAACGTCGGGGTGTTCTTGGCCCGGCATCAGGGCAGGAAGCTGCTCGATGCCCATACGCTCGAGGATCTCATGGCGGCGAATGTTGTTGAACTGATTGAAAGACATTGTGTGATTGAGTTGTCGGGAGGGAAGACGAAGTGAAGGGACTGGAATGGGATGGTGGATAGAATGGCGAGGAGGAACGACAAGGTATTTATACGGCACCTCGACCGCCAGTTTGCTCTCGTCTCTCGCGACAGCCCAGAAGGAGGTTACCAAAGCTCTGGCATGGCGAGCCACAAGACGCTAATTCGGTCGAGTTTGTGAGAGCGTTGCTCACATTGAAAGTACCTCTCGACGCTGTTTCCACAAGAAAGCATCCATGATGCATGGAGCGGCCCGTTGGTGGTACAATCGTTCCGTGTGGAGCCGGCAATCTGGAAACCAATGATCAGGTAGCGCGATCCGACGAGGGCTGCCGTGCCTGAGACTAACAGGAGCTTGGGGCATTGGGGCAATTGGGATTCCCCGGGACGAAGTCAGGGCCGGTCAGCAACCCTGGGCCGCGTCTCCGTGATCATATTTGCTGGGAAGCTTGCAAGGCTCGCGTGGGGCATGGCTTCTGGAAGATGCGGGCCCACCAGGCAGGGATGGTCTTGAGGCTCCATTGAGCGGTGGGTAGATTGGCGGGTGAGAAAGCGCATGGGGCCAGGGGAAGCTCATTTGCTGGGTTGCTTTTAGCTCGTCACTTGTGATCCCAGAACCTTCCGGCTGGGACATGGCGTCGATCGGCATCTCTGGAAGCAGCCTCGAAATCTCGCCCTTGGCAGCCGGCCCTGCTCGACCGGGACGGCGGCGACTCAGGCGGGCGTTCGGCGCATGATGGGGTCGTACGGATCAGCAGGCTATGACTCGGAGATTTACTGAGCGGCGGTGGAAATGCGGACCTCACGACTTACTGGTCACATTATCACCCTGGAGCAGAGCTGGCGCTAGGCCGACCCGCGCGTGTTTTAGGTTGGCGATGGTCAAGCCCAGCGTCTGTATTCCCTCGGCCGTCTCGCGGATGCAAATCCGGGCTGATATGAGCTGTCGCATGCAGCAGCCAAGTGGCCCTACTGGTGCAGCAGTTACGCAACAAGCAACGCCTCCAGCGCCGCTAGGCCAGCCCGCCCGAGCCCGCGCCCGGCGGATCAGGAACAGCTGGGAGGGGGCGGCTGGCAGCGCTCTGCCGGCCGACGTCAAGAGCTGGGTGGTTGCTAAGCGAGCGGTAGGGCTGACGTCGGGCTGCCTTGGCCGTTTCGGCTGCTGGGGCTCTAACTTGGGCGCCGCTGCACGCCAGGATCTGATGCGATGCCGCCGCCGCGCAACCCCACAGAGATCCAGCATGTGTGATACAAATGCTGTGGTCCTGGCGCCGAGAGAGGGTCCTCGAAGGCGGTGGCGACGCAGCGCTGCCGCCGTTCCACCGTCACCATCAACCATCAGCTACCTACAACCGCCTTGTCCGGGTCGCACCAATTCAATCGCCAGCGCCGGACCTCTGCCCGCACGCAGGCGCACGCACCCGTGCCTCTATAGCTATGCGGCGCCAGATCTCACCGCTCTTACGCCTTTGCGGGCCGGTATGCCTCTTGCAACAGGCCTCTCCAGCCGTCAATCTGCGGAGAAGAGCCATCGGCAGCTCCGGGCTGTGCCCATGTCGCAGCTCCGCTGTCCTTGCGCGCCCCCGGTCATCCTCCGTCTTCCGCGTCTCCTGGACGAAGCCGCAGCCCCGGCCGGATCAGCTCCCGAACCCACTAGCGCTCCAGAGCCCGATGCCCCGCCACGCGGCAAAGCCACGATCTCGCGCCTGCACGCGCATCTGCTACAAGATGTCATCCGCTGCTTGCTTTTCCACCTCGATGCCTCCGTGGGCCACAACAGAAAAGCAACGCGCGTCCCGGCCGCCCTCTCCTCACACGCTGCTGACCTCGTCTCCAGTTTTCTTGCAATGGCCCGTATCCGCTATCGCGACGTCCACGGGCCCGCTTGTACCTACGTCACGAGTCAAGCATCCGGGGTCTTGCGGATTCATCATGTGTCGACAGCTCCGCAATACTCCTTGCCATGTCAGACGATTCCCACCATCCTCGTCCAATTTCCCGGGCCCGACCAGACGGTGCCCGAGGCTGGTAACCCGGAATGCGGTGTCAAGTGTGGGACCGCATCCGCAGCCGCCGGGCATTGCTCGATCGTTTACCTAAGGGCCGTTTCGCAATACCTTCCACCAACCTCATCGCCTTTGACTCGCGCCACTGCTCTGACCAATCGGTTCAACCCGACGAGCTAGTAGCTCTAACGTTAACCATTACTCGCAATAAACATGCGCTACCTATGACCATCTCTCGACCTACCCTCCCATTATCGCTCGTACTGGCCGCATTTGCTGATCACTTGTGGGTCGATGAGCGTTAGAAGGAGGGCAACACGAACTTGTTGCTTAGACGCGCGGCTGGGTTGGCGCATGTTCAATGGTTTCAGAGAGTATGCTGCTCACCGACAAAATGAAGACCTATGGGCATTCATGACCTCTCTGTTGCACAAAACAGTCTACATGGCCCTCGTCTGAGCCTCTCCTAAGACCTTCGGCGCGCGCCTTGCTCCAAACACAGCTGGCAGGTATGACGGGGCTGTCGGCCACGTCCTCTCACGAAAACTCTAAATTTCTCCGATTACAAGCAATGGACGTTGTTTGGTCCCATCGTAGTCCAACGGTGGTCTAGCGATGCAGCGACTAGCGTATGAGTGGGACTCGAGACCACAAGGAGGGTTTTCACTAAAATGCTGCAGCCGTCCGCGCCGGCGCTTCCTAGCCAGCCAAAATGTGACACCCGCCAATGATGAGGGCTGCCGTTAGCCTATGCTGCAGCTTTCCTTTTCACCACTGTCCACCCTCGTCGATCTTCACAGAAGTCATTCGCGCGACTACGACCTGTCTGGTAGCTTCGCCGGCAATGTATGCACGCTGCCGTGTCTATTGTATTTCCTCTTCTGTTTTTCTTGTGTACAGATTCAATGCCCAACTAAGGAGGTCAACTCATGATGAGGTCAGAGATATCCCGCCATCTGAGAACCGAAAGCCACGTTCCACCGATGAGATTAACGGAGATGCAGCACCCGGTACCGGCCGTTGACATGATAGATCTCACGGATTCTAGCCGTTAGCATGGTAGCCTTTCCAGAAAAGGCGGTATGTATGTAGGCAGGGACAAGGCGAGAGGAAAAAGAAAAAAGAAAACGACACTGCATGCGTTGCTTATGCAGGTCGGCCGTTGTAACGCTTTCCCCAGTTTGGGCGAGTGTACTTACTTTTGGGGTGGGGCTCTTCATTTACCTGGTTCCCGCTGCGGGACCGCAAGGGAAGCCTCAGCCTCGTTTGCCCAGCTGATTGTCGCCGATGGATACTTTTGCTTGTCTCGTTGAATGAGGCCCTTTTTTCTTTCCTTGCCGATCCTTTTCTTTTCTTTTTTTTTTCCTTTTTATGGTGCGCACCTCACTCCCCGGCCAATGAGGTGCAGCGCTTCGCGGTAAAGCCTCCGAAGAGCTCATCCACGCCATCTGGCTGCGCGCTCCCGAAAGATACCTCCGGCTCTACTTTCGCTGGAGGGCAAGGCAAAGATGCATTTGCTCCTCGCACCAGGCTCACCGGTTCTTTCTAGACAATATTTCGGCTTGCCGCTTACGTATGCATCCGCCTTGATTATGTACGCCAATGCGACCACGTCCTCTTTCGACTCACCGGACGGTACCACACACCACCGCCACGAGATGTTGCTTCATGCAGCATGCGTCATACGTTCGTTGGCATGACGAAGCTAGTTGCTGTTGCTGCACTGACTCCAATTGTTTGACTTCTTGCCTGCTTACTGGTAAACCTTTTTCAGGTTGGGCTACCATTCCAGTCAATTCTTTCCTTTCCTCATTAGTCCATTTCTTGCTCAGAGGGAAGGAACGACTACTACAAGACTGACAGGGACGCCTAAAACTGCCGCTCCATGGCCGATATCGCTTGTTACAGCCTTGTGGAAGACTGATCGGCCGCCCACCCCTCATTCCTTCTTTACCGGGGCAGAGTTTGGTCCTGTTACACAGCATACGTCCATCAGCCACCTCAGCCCACCAGTTTCTTTCCTCTCTGTTGGAACATTGCCATCAGCCCTCACTGCAGATCTCACATGCTATTCTGACCTGATCAGTTCTCTCCCACGCCCTCACCGCTTCCATCCCGTTTCCTGTTTCCCATCTCCCGTAGCTCCCGCATCCTGTATTCCCGCGTTTCATCCAATCTAGCGGCGCTCTCGCCATTTCCATCCTCTCTTTTCCAGCAAAAAGGTCCATGCTTCGGTTACACAGACATGCGTTGCGGCTCCCAAACCCCGGGGACTTTTGCTTTTTTTTTTTAATATTTTGGTTCCGATAGGCACATTCCCGGCGGGTGGAACAAAAGGAAGGAAAATAAGATCCAGAAAATAAAAAAAAGAATAACTGGAAACGGGGAGCTACGCGTGGCGCTAGCGGGCTAGCTCCGACGGCTACGTGCAGTAGCGGCCGGCGCCGCGGCACCTGAGGTGTGTCTTGCGCTGTCCGTCTGCCGGCTTTGGGTCGTGTGTGTGTGCATTGGCTTGTCCTTTGACTCCTCTCTTCGCCTCACTTTATTGATGTCAGCGCTGGTGCTGTAATGCATTTTTGCAACCGAACGACTGATGGAAGAACGCGTGGAGCAAAAGGCACGGATTGATGACGGAAAGATACGCGTTGCTTGCGATTATTTGTCTCTGGCAACCTTTCTAGGATCGGATCGGATCTTCGTCATCTTGATTGGCTTAAAGCATTGAAGTCGCTACGATTCGTTCGATTCCCTTTCGTCCCTCACCGCTCTGATATTGACATGACGCGAACAATGGAAAGTATTCTAGAAGAAAACGTAACAAGAACCGAAAAGTGACGAGTCTCATGAGCATGAGTCAGTCCAAGAATAGGCAAGTAGGCACGCGAGCGATCAAGAAAACCCGATGGCCCCCTTGCATTCGGTGATTGCCTTGACCGTAATAGTGTCCAATCAGATGTTCTCCACCCACAGATAAAGCGATTCGGGATGCTTCTCTTCCCTCTTCTTTCCAGGTAACAAGTAAGATGAGAGCCGCACATGCACGCATGTTTCAGAACTGCGGATGTGAGAAAACAAAACCATAATTCTGACTGGATACTGCTATCTTGTCTGACAGCCGCGTACGCTATGCATGAGCCTGTATGACATGACATCCCCCGGTCTCGTGCCTCGTACAATGTAAATGCAACTCACCGCCCATTCCCACTTCCATCATTCTCTCACCAACCGGATTCCCCTTATGCCCGATATCGGGACAGGGGAGAAAACCGATTGAAGGATGAAGACCAACCAGAAACACGGGTAGCAAACCGACAACGCCAGTATCCCAATCTCCCTATCTCACTGTTCTTACACAATCTGTGGCAGTGGGCAGCCGTCTGCTGCCGCTCTTCCTTATGTCTCCAGTTTCTTCACCTCCTCCACGACAGCATCGAGGCTCTTATCCTTGGTTGTAGGCGCCGACGATGCCGGGGGTGTCTCGACGACAAAGTTCTTGGTTACGCGCACCAACAGCACCCCCTTACTCTGCACGCCCTCGGCATCGAACAAGTGAATGAGGCGGAAACCCGTCTGCAGACGATCGAGCCTGAAGCATGCCCAAGCTGCCAAGTCGTCGCGGCCGAATTCGTCGTCCATGACTTTGAATCTACAAGATGCAAGAAAACGAGTTAGTTATTTGCTAATGCCGGTTGCCGTGGAACACCTTATGTGGTGATTATGGAGGTGATGGCCAGTGTGAAAGAGATTGGATATGAGAAGTTAGGAGCGGCCTTGCGCAGCTCCACATGACAAAAATAGCGTAGTCGCAGGGCGAGGCTTTCTTCGTGAAGCCAGTTCTTGTACGCTATTGGCGCCTCTTATGCCATAGGGTTGCTGGTGCACTGCATCGGACCGCGCGAGCCCGCCTATTGCCTCCGTTGCATGCCGTGATATCCCGAAAGGACGAGAACAAAGAAACAGATCTGGGCATTAGGAGTACGACGGCGGGCCCGTGGAGCTTGCGAATGCAGCCATCCGCCACACTTAGCCGATGGAACGGCGAAGTGCAGCAGAAGAAAACCACCGCGCGATACACAGTATGACGTTTGTGCACGGTGACACGCAGAAAGACGAAGCTGGTGTGCAACGGAAGCGGGAATCTGGTAGGAAGTAGATAAGCTGGAAAATTGACTCACCTGACGAAGCTCAGTTCTGGCGTGACGCCAGGCACACCCTCAAAGCGGAGAACCTCTCCAGCGAAGTCTGGGTCTTGGCCCTTCACGGTCTTCGAGCGCTGCTTGTATTCGCCTTCCTTACTCTTACCGCCCCCAGGAACGGGCTCGCCAAGACGCTCCTCTGGCTTCTCGACGTGCAACTCACACTTTATATAAGGGTGGAAGTTTTTGGCCTTACTCTCATCCGGAGGTAATGGCACGTCCTGACCACAGAAGACTTCGATAGTCAAGTCAAGCGTGCCATATGTGAGTGCGTGAGGGTGCTTGGCTGCTTTGGAAGTGCTGCGGTATCCCTCTGGCTTAAGGACCCACCCGCCGGTACCCGCGAACATGCCTTCGTTCAGCATCATTCCTTCATCCCAACGCTGCCAGTTCAATGCAACGATTTGCACGCCTTGCCTCCAGAATACGGGCGCGTCAAGGTTGGAAGATGACACACGAGTACCCTTGGGGTAAGCACGCATCATGTAGTTCTTTACGTGGTGTCAGCCACTTCATGGACATGCACGGAAAAGGAAATCCGAAAAGATGATACGTACCTTGTTGTGCTGGAAGAGCTCACCCGGGGAGTGCTGGTGGACTTCCATGAGGCGGCCCTCGGATAACGAGAAGATGTGGGTAGGGTATTGAGCCTCTATTCAGTACGCTTGTTAGGGGAGTCTCAGGTAGGCAGGATGCAACTCTTACCTGGCTGGCTGAGGTTCTGGAAGCGTATAGCCCAGGTGTATACGCCTAGCCGGCTAAGACCTTGACAGATCTTGCTCTTTGCAGGTTTGGGTTGTCCAGCTGCTGGAGCAGAAGTAGTGGCATCCTCCTCTGACTCAGAAGGCGTCGTGGGTTCCGACTCCTGCGGTGGTGTAATCTCACCTGGCTTCGTGGGAGGCGCATACTTGACCTTGATCAGGATCTTACGGAGGAGCTTCTCCAATGGAGGGAGTTCCAGGCTAGCAGGATTCGCCTGGTCTTCCGGCGGATGGTCGACCAAGAACTCCTTCCATGTCTCGTTCATGATCTCAACCATGACCTCCTGTTGCTCGGGACTGGTGTGTACTTCGAAGCTGATAATTACAGGGAGCTCCCTAGGACGAGTCAGTCCTAGTGGATTCATTGAAGATGGTTTGCAGGTCCTAGTACTCACGAGGTCACGAAAGCGTAATCCCGGATGGTTTCACAAACTGAGCGGAAGGAGATGTCGGAAGTGGCAGTGTAGCCTTGACGACCCAGGAGTTAGCAAGCAAGTCTGCGGGTAAGACGGGCAGGGGCACCGTACCGTGGTACACCTTTGGCTCAGCACGGTTGGA
Organism: Lasiodiplodia gonubiensis; assembly: GCA_009829795.1. Lineage (NCBI taxonomy): Eukaryota > Fungi > Ascomycota > Dothideomycetes > Botryosphaeriales > Botryosphaeriaceae > Lasiodiplodia > Lasiodiplodia gonubiensis. The sequence continues at coordinate 498,968 of RHKH01000009.1, read as the reverse complement.
ATTGGCTCTCCAAGGCTTCGGCATCTCGCTCTGGCTTTGGCAAGTTCCATCGGTATTCGCCACAGGATGGGTCTCTTTCTCTTTCTTGGAGGCCACAGGACGGGTCTCTTTCTCTTTCTTGGAGGCCACAGGATGGGCCTCTTTCTCTTTCTTAGAGGCCACAGGATGGGTCCCCTTCTCTCTTTTGGAGGTCTTCCTTGCGATCTTTGCCTTCAGGCGGTCCTTCAGGCCGGGCTTCTTGCCCGTCTTGGGATCGATCTCGGCCTCAGAGTCGCTGCTGCTGGAGTCCTCCGAGTCCGACGGGGCGTCGCCATCCCACACGTCAATTTCTACACACCGGCAGCCCCGAAGCAAGACCTACAGAGGTTTAGCATGGATGGAAACTCGCAGCGGCTTCTATGCGCTTACGTTCTTGTAAGCATCGGTGCTTGACTCGCCGTAGAGCTGGTGGCCGGTCAAGTAGGTGTTGTGGCTCGAAGAGATGAAGTAGTTGGAGATCGGCCAGTTCAGATCAAGGGGCTCGGGCGCGCTCAGGGCATTCACGTAGTGGGATTGGAAGTAGGTCTTGAGAGCGGCGGCAGTCAACTTTTCTTCCTGAATGGGAAGGGCGTCGGCCGAGTGAGATTGGCCATTGATCAAGAAGTTGGACAGGCCAATCTTGTTGGACACTTCGTACTCTTTCTCTAGCTTCTTGTAGATCTGCTCGATGTGGCCTGAGAGGGTGGCGTTCAGCTTGTCGACCTTCTGCGCATTCTTGATAGTGTAGCTGGCGGTGCCACCACCGGCCTGAGCGGGGGTATTGGTCACGGATTCCGTTTTCGGAACGGGACGGTCCTCTGTGGCCTGGGGGACGGTTGTAGCGAGATCGGTGGCCATGATGGGTGGTGTGGTGATGCTGGTGAAGCAGCGGCGCGGGGGGGCGTCCTAAGGCAGTACTCTCGCTTGAGAGGTCCAGCTGAGGCGGTGCTCGCTTGATGAGTCCGGGCGCCTCTGGGACAGACCGCCAAAAGAGCGTCGCGGCGCCTCACGTGTCGGGCAAGGGAGAAAAAGGCGGGCTCTCTCTGGGCGGGCGAGTCAGAGGAAAGTCTGGAAGAGGATAAGGCACGGCCAGGCGCAGGCGGGCGTTTTTGACCCACGGGGTTTCATGTCGGAGAGCTGACGATCTCGGCCGCTCGAACGCAAACTCGCCCGGCTCGCTCTTGCCGTCCAGCGGCGCCAGATGGTGCACAGCCCCGACTGACTGACGCTACGGTCGATGTTGGCTGCCAGCAGGAGCAGCCACGAGCGCAAACAGGGCACGCACGCAAACCGCAGGGCCAAGCGCAGCTGGCAGGCGTTGCGGGCGGCCGCGCGCGACGATTGGCTAGCCCAGCGCCGCTGAAGGAAGGAGCGTGCCGACGGCTCAACGGTCGACGTCATCCAGGGTCCCCAGACGCAGCTCAAGGCAAACACCCCTCCTTGTCGTCCGGCAGGCCTCATTGATACGACTCATCTACAAGACTTTGCGCCCCACAGCTTGCACCCGCACACGACGACCATGCCCGCAAAGAGCCAGAGGGAAGCTGAGAAGGAGGTCCGCGACTGGGGCTTCCGCCACGTGTTCACCTGGTCTGATAGCCCGTAAGTGACAGCGACGGCTTGTCTGCCAACTGAAGGCCCCGGTGGCTCACTAGGCCAGAAATGCTCACTATCCGCCGCACTCGCATAACGGCCTGACCACCCACCTGATTCTCGACGGCGAGCTCACCATCACCTACCCCAAGGACCAGAGCCCCGGCAAGGAGACGTTTGGTCCCGGCGCCCGCCTTGACGTTGACGCGAAGCGTGTCCACGAGGTTTGGGTCGGCGACACGGGCTGCACATATGTCATCGGTGAATGAAGTTTCTGTAGGTCCGAATGCAATGGTTTCCCGGAAGTATGTAGTGGGGATGATTTCTCCACGTAGACCCCCGCTTCGTGTCGAGTCTCGAGATTGCTTCTTGTTTCACCATGATTGCGCTGTGGCCGGCTAGTCGCAGTTTATCGACGTCGTGTCGAGCATTTGGCGATCACTTGCACATCCTCCGGGCGGCGGTGCAGGCGGTCGCAATGGCTCGCCATCAACGACACGAGAGAAGTGAGCAAAATGTAGCACCGAGTAGACACCGACATACTTCCACAAGGCGGCTACAGGGTCGCGTTCAGGGGTCCTATGATGCAAGCACTGCCCGTTGTGACAGCGGCACCATGAAACATCGACTGCACTTCGACGGCCGGCACATAATACAGTTAAGCCACCTGTCCCGCTGCAGGCCCCTTTGGTCACTGTGCTGCTGCCGTGGTCCATAGAACAGTGCCGCTCAGGCAGACAGCATGGGAAAGGTGAAACGCGTGCTGGCGGTGCACTTCGAGCAGGCAGCGCGCGTTCCAGCAGATGGTCCAGCGCAACGCCCACCTGCGCCTCTGCTGACGCCTGCTGACACTCCGGTGCATGTCTCGCAGCTGGCTCTGGAACGGCGCCCCGGGCGTCGATGGCGCGCGGCATGCTGAGAAATCGCACCCGGTTCATGAGACGGGAGCGTGGCGAGAGGATCATCCTCGCAGTGTTTGAAGACAGACAAGTCCGCGAAGGCGGAAGGCCCCTGGCTCGGCAAGCAAGCTTTGCAGCTGACGCATCGTTTCAGCAAGCTCCCGCGCCCTGCCGATCAGCCACTGGTTGCACCCTCGCCCTGCCTGTATCTTACCGTAACTGGTAATGTAATCGCCGCCGAACTACCCATTCAGCCCATGGTGTGAGCATATAGCAAGGGCGTCGCTATATACAATAGCGTCGCTACACGCCACGGCTAGCCGCAAGCATCCCGCTGCCCACTCGGCGGCTGAGATAGCTGGGGAAATGACTAACAGGCGACGGGAGTTAAGCGACATCAATAGTCGAGCTTAGCCTATTGCTTGCGATGTTTGATGGTCGCAATATTGCGTGCAGGCAAGTCTGCTCGGTCCGTACGGAGGCCGGAACTTGCCTGCTGTGCTGTCGAGATCTTCGAGAGGGAGATGAATCACGGCGCGGAAATGATGGAGCGCCGACTCTGGCCGCGATGTTTGGCTTCAACCGGCCCAGGCGTGGAGGCTAGCGGTCGGGCGGGATAGCAACCGCTGTTGCTAGGGACTGGGCGCTGCCCGATGACCAAGGCTGCCAGCCCCCTGCTTGCGGCCGCTTACGCAGGTAACAAAACGCCTTGTGAGAGTCAATTGCGCGGGTCCCCTGGCATCGAGGCGCATTGCAGCTGCCTCGCGTCCAATCATCGATGAGTGCGTTGCTACGCATTACGCTCAGGAAGACCCGCCGCGTGGGCGGTATGTTTATTTCCTTACCCTAGCGTCCACCTCCCAATCTCCCCTTCGTCGTACCTGGCATTCCTCCCAAAGCGTGCGCTCCACTTCCCAGCCTTGAAGCTCACGGACCGACGGGCGTCTCTAGATGCGGCGCCGCCTCGCTCTCCCCCAACCCTCCCAGAAATCCAGCTCGCGCCGACCGACATTTCGCTCGGTGACATGAATGGGAAGCTGTGGTCGCCCTCCGACAACGATGCTCGAACTCCCTCGCCCTCTGTCGTGAACATGCCGTCCTCGAACCGAAATGGCGTCTACGAACCCGCCGTCCAGATCACCCCGACCCCTCCGCTCTCCGAACTCCCCAACGGCGTCTCCAACAATCCCGGCGCCTCGCCCTTCTCGAACCCCTCCAAGTCCACCACAAAGGTCATCGAGCGCCTGACCGCCTCCAATGACGCCCTGCGCCGCGACCTCAACTCCGAGAAGGCCAAGAGCCAGGAGTTGACCGAGAACCTCCGCGCCAAGAACAACGTCATTGAGCGCCTCCAGGCCGACAACAACACTCTCCGCTCCGCCGCCGAGACTGCCGAGCGTACCCGCAAATCCCGTAAGGAATTCGAGGAGACACTGCGGACACAACTCAAAAATGAGGAGGAGCGCCGGAAGCAGGCCGAGGCGCAAGCGACCGGCCTAGGCATCCAGCTTGGACAGGTCACCTCGACCGCAAAGCAGGAGCTCGCCGCCGCCAAGAAGGAGCATACCGACGAGCTTGCTCGCGCCCGCCAGGAGCAGATCCGGGAGGTGTCCAACCTCCGCGAAGAGCTGCAGCAGGCCCAAGAGCAACTGCGGCGGATGACGGACAAGAACAAGGAGATTGAAACGCGCTGGAACGCGTCCGACAGCATTTTCAAGGCCGAGCTCAAAAAGCGCGACAGACGGCTCGACGCAATTGCCGAAGGCCGGGACGAGGAGCGCCGGCAAGTCATCAGACAGGAGCACGCTATCGCCGCTCACGACGTCGTCGTCAGTCAACTCCGCAGTGAAATGGAAAAGAAGGATCAGGTTGCCCTTGAACTGCAACATCTGTTCACCACGTACAAGAACACCACAGAGTCGGAGGCCAAGAAGTACCGGGAAGAGACGGAAGGAGACGTGGGCAAATTACGCAAAGACGGCGCCGAGATGCACAAACAGGTCGCCGAATCCCTCTCACATCTCGACAAGGTTCTCCCGCAGGCGGAAGACGCCATCGCCTTCCTCCGCTACGTCAAGCAATACCACATGCCTTCGAAATAACCTTCGGCTCCGACGCCACAAATGTATCCGATTGTACCGTCTCGTGTTTTTCCCGTCCGCAGACGTTCGCCCCGTCAAAAGCGTTCGCGTTCAAATTCCGCCCGCACAACAGTATGAAGCTGGCATCGAGCGTACTTCCACTTCAGCTTCCTGGCCAGGCTTCTGTCTTTACCTTTCTCCATAAACTCTTCCTCGAGACTTGTTCCTTTTTTTGGGCTAATGACGAGACGACACAAATCGCTATAACCGCATACCACCTCTGTTCTTGGAATTCCCTTATGAAATCCGCATTTCCGGCGCAAAGAAACAACACAATACATACAAAGCACAGCTTTTTCGAAGTGTCGCAAGGAAGCGTGGGCGTAATACGGCGTACAATGCTGGTTTGGTTTCCAGGAAAGGCATGGCGCAAGCTCTTGGGTGTGTTGGCGGCCGTAATCCTTGTCCCTTTTTTCCAAGCCTCATGTTCCTTTCTGTCTCTTGCGATACCACCGATATTGAAGCGAGGACTGGGAGGAACATTGAACGGCTTCGTTATTACTTTTCGACCGAAGAAAGATCAAGTGCCTGGACATGTTTTCTGGGAGGCACATTCCCCTCTTCACTTGTATAATAGAATAGGAAAGGACACAACGGCCGTTACATCCGCGCCTGTTACTGTTTTGGAAACCCCTTGTTTCCCCTTCTTCTTCTCATTACTGCTGCCTTGCTTACTGCTCTTGCGATACCAATGTTTTCAGGTAGACCGGAAAGGAGTGGTTGGGCTGTCGTTCTTTCTGAAACGTTTAGACACATTCTTAGTTGATTAGCGCTGAGCTTTTTGCGTAACTTATCACACATAATAACATACTCAACTGACACTTCATTAAATTACAATTTTTGGCGAGTAGGATAGCACCGCATGATTACCCGTTTGACCTTCTCTTACTCCAAAGTCGCGTTGCCAAGCTCTTGCATTTTGATAGTTCCCCTCACATTCCTACCAGAACGCATCTGCCGTCACGATCCACATGGTTTCATTTCCAAGGAAGTTGTAGTTACGATGAGCACATCCCAGGTGTGGGCGTGATTCAAACGATAGGGAAGTATACCGAGGTAAGCTGACATACTCTCACAAGTTAGTGAATGCGAAAGCTTGGGATCATCATACAGTCCCCTCTCGCAGCCGATGGATAGCGTGGATTTGTTTTTTACTCATGTCATAGATGGTGGAAGCTACCATCCGGACGTGTATATAGAGTTTTTGATTCCACATTCTTCTCCGGACGGTAGCATCAACTACCCACATATGTTAATTTTCAAAGAAAGAGCTGAGGCATAGTAGCGCCTGGGGCCTTAGTGATCTTCACGCTAGCCGTCGGCTGCGAGAAAGGACTGTAGAGTAGGATGTTTGTCCTCCACACTGAACCGAAGTACCTCAGCATTATCCTTGTCTTCATGTATTTTGTATGGCGAGTTAAAAACTATTAAGGGGGCGCAAAACTGTAAATAGCTCAGCATATGACTAGCATTAGCAAAATGAGCTTCAAATCTGCAGCCTTTCGAAGTGAAGCTTTGCTGGGCGTGTTTGGCCCGAGAAAGAAGTGGCCGGCAGCGGCACCGGATCAACGCCGGAAAAGAGGCACGTCCTCTGGGCAGCCAAAGCCAACAGCCTCAGCGCATGTGGGGAATGGCGCTGACACGGCTGGTCCGGGCTCCGTGCAGAATGGACACATACCTCCTTCCAGGCCTTCATCTCCCGCAACTTTGTCATCTCCTCCACCATCCGTCCGTGGGGGCAAGATAAACGTGACCGCGCGTAGACGAGAAGCGAGCAGACAACGCGCCCCGCCGACGTCAGACGTCCCTCCATCAACCCGGTACCCCAAGCCGTCCTCTCTCCGACTCTACGAAAATGGCTGAAAATAAGGCACTCAAGAAGAAGTCTCCCGTTGCGGGCAATGGTCTGTTCGCGAAACAAGACATCGCTGCGGGCGACCTGATTTTTGGGCTGAAAAGACCCCTCATTACGGTGCTGGACAGCGTCAGCCTGGACAGCTGCTGCGCCAACTGCTTCGCTTCCACTGGGTTCGGCGCCACCAACAACCAGCTTGATTTGAAGGCATGCACTGGCTGCCGGACCGTCAGGTATTGCGGCAGGGTAATATTGACGGAAATTTTCCAGATCCTCTGAAAGGCAGACTAACGTATGTTGCAGACGTGCCAGAGCCAGTCGTGGAAGCGCCACCACAAGTTCGAGTGCCCGGTGCTCAAGACCCTAGGCCCTGAGAGGCAACTGCCCAATGCTGTTCGCGCTGTAACTCAGACCTTGACTATGAGAAAGGCGGGCCTCATCTCTGATGAAGACTGGGAGGGATTGCAGAGCCTTCCGGACCATCTTGATGAACTTCGCCAGGATGCCGAGTGGGAGAGACATGCCGTTCTCGCCATGGGCGCCCTGAAATACTCCAGAGCAGAAGACATGTTCAACTCAAACATTGCGACAGGCATCTATGCAAGAGTAAGACCCCACACATTGCAGATGACTATCGACTATCTATCTGACTAGCGACAGGTCTTGACCAACAGCTTGACCCTTATTGGCAGCGCTCTCGAGCCGTTGGGCATCTGCTTCGACCCACTTGCATGCAGTGCAAACCACTCCTGCGACCCCAACGCCTTCGTAATTATGGATGGCGCGCAGCTCTCGTTCCGTGCCCTCAAGCCTATCGCCAAAGATGAGGAAATCTTCATCTCCTACATTGACGCGACCAACCCTTTTGAGCGCCGCCAAACCGAGCTCCGCCAACGCTACCACTTCGACTGCGTCTGCAGAAAATGCACCGAAGGCCCGACGCTGCGCGAAGACCGCTGGCTGACGGGCTCGTCGTCGGTCCAGGTGGTCAAGCCTGGGTCTATCGAAGCCACGGCCTTCTCGAAGCTGGAGCAGGCGCGCGGCGGGTCGCAGTACGTGCAGGAGCTGCTGCCGATCGAGGAAGGGCTGCGGTTCTGCGCCGAGACGGGCGTGTACCCGGCGGACAGGCAGCCGTTCGCAACGATGCGCGACGAGTACATCGTCGGTTGCCTGTACGCGAGCCGCTTCGTCGACGCCTGGCTGCACGCCGTGCGCCGCTACTTCGACATTGATCCGCTGCTCTACCCGCAGCCGCACCACCCGCTGCGCGTCGTGCACAAGTGGAGCCTCGCCATGTTGACGCTTGTCGTCGCGCAAGACCACCACGAAGCTCTCGCACGCACGCTCGGGACCGAGTTTGCGAAGTTGAATCTGGGCGTCGTGCTGTTCGGCGTGCTGGTCGAGACGGTGGCCAACGTGCCGGCGAGTCACGGCGCAGGCAGCACGTTCGCGAAGAATGTGATGGAGAAGTTCGAGCAGATCAGAGTGGATATGACGAGGGGTGATGATTCCGTGTTGGCGGGCATGAAGACGAGGATTGAGGAGCAATGGGTTATTCTAAGAAAAGTTGGGGAGAAAATGCCATTTTGAGAAGGACGTGTGGAGAGTCTCATAGTGAGTTGCGGGGGAGCTCATTCTTTGGTATGATGGGAGAAACGCCGCTCTCTTCTAGCATGGGCAGTTGAAGTGACTGTATATAGACATGTAGGTCTGAAAAGTATACACTGGCATCAAGACGCCAAATGTAGATATCTACGCAAGTAGAGCGCGATTTCTGGGACTCAATACGTCTCAAACACATCGTGGTCGAGTTCTCTCGCGTGCACTCGTCTCGGGCGTAGGGAAAGAGCTTCAAGAGCCTCACCTCGCCTAGACCAAAATAGTCGACCAGATGTAAAATACTTCTCGATTGAGGATGCTCTCCATGCACATGGGGCATTTTCTTCTTCGCTCAAAATGTGTTCGAGGGTGCGTCTCAAACACCCGCTTCCCGTGCCGTGTTTCAAGGCAGATAGTCATTCGAGCCCCGCGGTTGGTGAAGCATGGGGGACAGCAATTCGCATCTGACACGGGGCCGTTCGCGCGTCACCTGCCATGGCTCTCTTCTCGCGTGCTTACCCTGTGCTTTCAATGACCGACCATCACGCATAACCGTTGAGGTGAGGCGGCGCCGCGCATTCTTTGACGGACGGCTCGCGCTTCATCCTTGACACCAACCCACCCCAGGCACCCACGCCGGCTTCCTCTACTTTCTGCAGCCAACAGCAAACACACACTGTCCTCTCTCTTCCTCAAACACCTGCATGAACACGACCAACACCAGCCCGGTCATGATCGCGATAGAGGATGACAGCGCCCCACTCCTTCCGCATGAAATAAGCACGACGACCACGGTGGCGCCGCAGCTGCCGGCAACGCCATCGCCTCGCCGACCCAAGCAGCTGCTGCTCACAGTAACGGCGACATACGGACAGACGCCGCCGCCGCAGCCCATCGTTTCGCCTGCAGTGCCAGTCGATGCTCACCGCCCGCCCTCACCTCTCGAGCCCTTCCCGGCCTTCGACCCGAGCGTCGGCCCACCAGAAGAATCACCGCACTACCAGAGCCTACCGGTGTACAACAGTCACGACCACGGAGACAACGTCATCAAAGACGCGCCGGCGTCCCACACTCCCACAGCCGAACACCAATACCGTGAGTGCGAACAAGAAAAGCACCACATCAACTCCCACGTCGACCGCACCACCACATCAGCAAGCTCGGCCACAGCCACACTTCTCTCCTCTCGCGACGGAGAAGAAGATAGTCGCTTCCTCTCGTCCATGATCCGCTGCCACACGCTCTTCGCGCTGGCGGACCGGCTGCTTCCGCCGACATCGACGGCTGCGAACAAGAAGGCGCTGGCTTACGTGACCGAGGCGAGAAAGGTTTTGGCGGGGCTGGAGAAGCAGAGCAGGAGGGCGCTGGGCAGATGCGACTGCCTTCCGCAGCAACAGCGACAGCAGCAACAGCAGAGGCACCAGCTGATTGAGTTCTCGGCGGGAAATCTGAGGGAGAAACTGACAGCGTTGGAGGAGAAAGGCCTGACTGTCAAAGAAGAGAAGAAGGAAGAGGGCGAGGAGGCTGAGAGAACGGCGAGGGTGACGGCTTGGTTGGAGAAGCTGTGAACCTCACACACTCTTTTCTTTTCCCTTTTTACTTTGACAAGGGTCAATTCAGAAAGCTTGGGGGGGCTAGAACATTCGGAGCTTCTTCCTAGATAGGAGGGGCCGACAGGAAAAGGGAAAGAAGCTCTGCGGGTAGCGATGGCGATGGCGAATTTGCGGGGATGGTTTGATCTTCTCAGGATGGCGCCCAAGCTTACGAACGGGCGGCGTGGCGAGGCTTGGGCGATTATGGGATTAACGGGGCTGAGAATGGTGATAGTGCGGGTAGTAATGACTGGGGCATGGTCGATAGACAGAGTATTGAAGCAGCTGCTGGGAAGCAAAAGTCTCAGAATAGCAACACAATCAAGAGGTTCAAGCGAAAAGAATGTCCAGGATTCGGCGGGAAGAGCGCGGTGGAGTCGCGTGATGCTGAGGCTGGCAGTTGACTCGCTAAGAGATTTCTCGATTGGGCGGGCGGCTGCAAGGAACAGCGCAGGCCAAGCAGCGCTATCGACGCTCATCTCCGCGCTCTCTGCATGATCGCGTCGTACAAAGACAGGCCGGAGACGCGTGCACGCCTAACCGGGAACAGAGAGCGATGTCAATAACGGCGCGAGGAAGGATTGATGCGGTGACCTCAGGCTTGCCAGCTCAGAAGCGCCGGGTTGCGGCGCCGGCCTTCTAGCGCCTCCGAACGTGGAGGTTCGGCAGCGCAACCCGCTGTCAACTCTCTCCGGCTCCAGGCATCAGCGCCCACCGCCAACTCGCGCAGGATCGCGGTCGCAAACACGAGCCCTCGCGCCGGGCTGATCCTGCCCCCAACGGCGGCATTTGCGAATCCGCAGCCCACAGCCCGGAAATTGCGCCCATGCGAGCGCGGCGGCCAGAACGCCACCGACGCGGCTGGAATAATGGTCCTCCACTGCGCGTCCACCGCGCAGTCGTCACGGCAGCTGAGATGAAGCCCAGCGGCTGCAGACGAGACAGCGAGGCCGGCACAGCGGCGAGCGCACGCGGCCGTGGTACCCAGCGCGGCAGGATTGGCCCCTTTTCTTCGCCCCGCGGGAGGCTAAATGCAACCTTAAGGCAATCCCTGCTAGCCTTCTGTCTGGGGGACAGCAGGGCTGGTGATCCCCCAGGCCATGTCATTGGATCATGCTCTTCCATCTTGCTGAATCGCACGATCATGCTCATTATAAGAATTTTCTTGGCCTGCCCGTGTTTCCATTCCGCCCGCATTCTTCTATCGCCGCAGCCCCAGACTGTCCGCCTCTGCACAGCCTCCGTTCGTTCCTCTGTCAACATCAACACCGACACTCTTTAATTCCACCGCCCGCAACTAGCTAGTCTTACGCATTACTCGCTACCACCACAATGCGCTTCTTCTCCACCATCGTCGGCGCTGCCGCCCTCGTTTCGACCGTCGTTGGTCTCGGCATCACCAAGGCTCCCTCCTCTGTCGAGGCCGGCCAAACCTACACCATTGAGTACTCTGCGACGGCTGGCGAGCCGGTGTCTCTCATCCTGCGCAAGGGTGACCCCAACAACCTGAACACCCTCACCACCCTGACCTGTGAGTTCACCAGTTTTTACCCAAAGTCGCAGTCACTGACAACTTTCCTCCAGCCGATGCCACCGGCGGTTCTTACCAGTGGACTGTAGCCAGCAGCCTGGAGAGTGACGACGACTACGCCATCGAGATCAAGCAGGGCACCGAGAGCAACTACTTCGGTCCCTTCAACCTCAGCGGCGGTTCCGCCTCTGCTTCCTCTTCGGCGGCATCTTCCAGCGCCTCCGCTTCTGCTTCTGCGTCTGCGTCTGCATCTGCGTCTGCTTCGGCCTCGGCTTCTGCATCTGCTTCGGCCTCTGCCTCTGCCTCTGCTTCGGCTTCTGCCTCGGCTTCTGCCTCTGCCAGCTCCACCGAGAGCTCCACCATCACTGCCAGCGCCGCGCTCTCCTCGGCTGTCTCCTCGCTGTCCTCGATGATCTCGGCCGCCAACTCGACCCTGGCTTCCATCACCGGCGCGAACGCGACTGCCACCACCAGCAGGTCCAACGGCACTATGAGCAGCACCATGCACACCTCGACCGCCACCTCCACCTCGACGTCGTCGGATGACTCGAGCTCCTCCGGCGCGTCCGAGACTGCCAGCTCTACTGGCGGCGCTCCTACCTCTGGCGCCGCCATGCCCAGCATGGTTAGCCCCATCGCGCTCGTCTTGAGCGCCGTTGCTGCCATGATCTTCTTCAACTAAGGAGGCATCTGCCGCGCATGCAAGGGAGGAGCATCTGAGCATTTCACGGCGAATGGCTTCGGTATGCTACAGGATCTATTTCACGACGTAATTGCTCTTATTTCTTAATGAACGAAACACAATCGCCCTGTCACGGCGGACGTAGTCACGCCCCAGCGCTATTATTCATGTACAATCTCTATTCTTCACACGATACATGCGGGCGGATGTTCCCCAGCGCCGCCCGCTAGTTTCCACACCTCCTGGTAGTAATGAAATTCCGTTCGACGGATACCACAAAGACTTTGACGTGTACGCATGTCCCGCGCCCTTACTTGGTGGTTCCTTGTTTTCGGGTTGTTGAAGCATCGCCACCTTGCGTCACCATACACGTTTCATACTCTCACTGCTGATGCGGTATGACGTTGCATTCGTGGGACACACCTTTCACGAGAGAAAGGGTGCAGATGGTGACTGCCTTTGACCCCTGGATGAATCTCGCCGGCTACTATGGTATAACAAGCAAGCGAATATAGGTACGCCTGATGAAGAGGACCCTTTCGACCCACTGAGACCTTGCTATAGCTAGATCTCTTCTATAGACAATGCAAAGAAATGGTCGTTATGGCCGACGTCTTCGCCTATCCCTGTATCCAGCATGGGGGGAGGCTCTTCGACCAAGACTTGTGCTTCAGGCTGGAGAGGCCGAAAGTCTGGATGCTGTGCATGACCACGGTTCTCAGAGAGACAAAGTCTCACATTGGGCAGGTTGCACAATGACCTTTATTCCTTACACGATCGATCGATACAACCTCTGCAGAGGTTGCTCCCTCGTGTGGGAGCACAACGTTGAGCGCATCTCGGCCCCGCCACTTTCCGTTGTTGTTTTGCCGAGTCCGCCTGTGTACACGCATATTGAGAGCAAACGTGCTTCCTCCATCCTTCCCAGGCCGACCCGCTCCTCGACTTCTTGCCCTGCATGCGCGGGCCCGGCTACCTGCATATGCACGCGATAAGATGCACACGCGCATTAGGCTCCGGCTGACACAGTAACTAAAATAGGCGAAAGCCATGGCAAGCAGTAAGCTTCGATTTCTTCAGCTTCTTTCTACGCACGCTTTAGGGCTCAAACCATCGTCGCCATGGCAATTCCATCTGCACATTCCAGACGTCGTAATTATCTTCTTTTACCCCGGATTGATGCGCGCTACGCGCTGATCTTCTTGTTCGTATCGGATAACGTTTTTGCAGACGAGAGTAGTTAGAGGAGACGTCCGGTCATCTCGCGGCGCCGGTTCCTTGGCCACAATCGCGACATCGTATGCTACTTGTTCGTTAAATGAGGCAAGTGCGGCAGAGGAGTTCGAGAACCCTGGGCGATGCATGGCGAGAGATGGCGACACGTCGTGCTCGCACTCTACCTACTCATGGCGTGAACCGGCCCAAGAGTATGTGCCGTCAGGACCATCGTCGGGCCCGTATCGCGAGATGCTCAGTCGCTTCAGCAAACGACGAAGACCGGGTGCCGTGACTCAACGACCCCTTAACCATCAAAGCCAATCACAAGCCACCATCCGCCGACATCCGGCAGCGGATTCACCACCGCCAGCGCGCAACACCCGTGCCCCGCCTTTTAATGAACGACCTCCACATGTGCCAGCGGCTGTCTACAACACAACGTCATCCTTCGGCAAAGGAACAGAGAAAAACACCGCGCAGCAATCTCGGGAAGATTAGCGCACGTCCATCAGCTTCTGTGTCGTCGCTACAATATTCCCTGCCGCCAGGTTCCGGCGTGTGGTCCACCAAAGGCTGCTGCCGGCGCTAAAAAGCCAAAGGGCAGGTACCGTCCAATAACATTAGTGGCAGAGGGCCCAAGCGAATAATCTCAGCCCCCAGTCAGATTTGAGCCAGCCAGTCATTCAGTCCAATCCAGCCCCTCCATCGCCCCGGAAAAATGCTAACGGTGCTGGTCCTGGCGGCGCATTCTCCCGACAGCCGAGTGCGAACAACCACTGCACCACCTACCCCTTTTAAAATAGCAAACTTCTTCGGCCAGCAAACCAACAACCTCCGATATCAAAGACAAAAAATAAATAGGCGCCCGGCGGGAAGTGGGTAGGATCGATAAGGGGTAAGAGCAAAGAGGATCGCTACGCCACATCATTGGTGGTGATAGTTTCTTCAGCCCGTTCAGCCCCCGAATGGAAGCCCACTTCGCGAAGAGGAAGTTAGCACCAGCGGTGAAGGCTGCACTAGGCCCAATCCTCTGCTTTCCTCCTCCATCATGCCTCCCTTTCCCCTTGCTGATGCTGTGCGTCGCGCTCGCTTGCACACCCCTTTACTTGCAACGAAACGACGGCGGCGACTCGGCATTGAAGAAGACGTTGGCAAGAATGCTTGGAAGCTTCAAAAGACTGTTTCCGCGAGTAGTGGGCGTCGGCGTTAAGAGCGCGCTGGGTAATGGTCCATGCTCTTATAATTGCGCGCTACTTTGACGGCCGGCGAAGTAACGGACGTTATCTTGCAAATCCAATTTCCCACCCATGTGGACGATCTGGAAAGCGCCGGGGTTGACTGCCTAGGCTAAGCTGGACGGAGATAGAGCACCTAGTGTGAGAAAGAGTGCGATGATATAGAGTGCAATTTCCCCGGCTTCTTTCGTTTCTTTCTTTTTCCTTCCTCGTCGCTGGTTTGCTCGCTGCACCGTAATACCTGACCGTCTGTCCCTCTTTTGACAACAACCAACACCGCCAATCATTTTCGTCAAGACACCTAGTCGCCTTTCAGTAGCGCCGACCCCAGCATTCTTGCACTTGTCGACATCATCCCTGTACTCCCTTAATCCGGTACTTCCTTAACCAACGACCGCCTCTCGTCCTCTCTACAACCACCAAATACCACCGTCATCATGAAGTACACTATCACCTCGCTCGCCGTCGCCGGCTTCGCCGCTCTGGCCTCTGCTGCTGAGAACGCCTTCATCATCCCTACCGGGTGAGTACAATCTCTTTCTCATTGCTGACATCATCGCTGACATCAATCCCAGTGGTTTCTCTCCCGTCGCTGGTCAGGACGTCCAGCTCCAGTGGGACGCCACCGCCGGCAAGACGGTGACGCTCGTGCTCCGTTCCGGTGCCAGCAACGACCTGAAGGAGGGTTCTCCCATTGCCGGTACGTCTGCCTCGCCACTCTTTAAGCCCCCAACGCTCTCTTTTCCCCAGGCGCTAACATCCCTTCCTCCCTGACAGAGAAGATTGACAACTCGGGTTCCTACACCTGGTCCGTCCCGAAGGACGTTGTCCGTGGCTCCGACTACACCATCGAGATCATCAACGACGACGACCCGAGCGAGACCAACTACTTCCCCTACTTCGTCATCGACTCGACCGTCACTGTCGCCTCGACCACCAGCACCTACACCTACGGTGCTGCCACGACCACTCCCTCGGCCACCTCGATCAAGGCGTCTTCCAGCAAGTCCTCTTCTGACGACGAGTCCTCGACCATGGCCACCTCGACCAAGTCGTCTTCCGCTTCGGCCTCGGCCTCTGCGTCCGGATCTTCCAGCTCTTCCTCGTCGGCGTCCCGCACCGCCTCGTCGTCGGAGAGCACCGGCACCTCCACCTCCACCTCGTCCGCTTCCGGCAACGCCCCGACCAGCGGCGCCGCTGCTAACCGCGTCATCGGAGGCGGTCTGGCGCTGCTGGCCGCTGCCGGCGCTTTCTTCGTCTTGTAAGAGGGGGAAGTGTAGGAAAAGAATGCGCGCGAACGCATCGTGTAGAGGGCCGAGTGTGGAGACGTAGTGGATGAGAATCCTGTTGGTTGACGTGGGATGAATGGCTTCCACGATTTTTAATGTCGATATTACCCTCTCCTTCTTTGGGGTTCCGTTGAGCTTTTCGCTCTTATTAGTGGCTGGCGGTTTGGATGAGCTATTTTTGATTGGTTCAAGTGGCAGGAGTGCGGAAGGGAATTGATACCCCCGGATGCGAAGCAACAACTTTTCGAGTTTTTCTTTTTTCACGTCTCCTGACTGGTCGTTTCAATCAAAGGGAGACGGTGCTTGATGGGAGAATAATCGAGAAAATTACGATATCTGCCTTGCACACATTGATGGTTGCGCTTGTTGTTGCTTGGAGACCTCGCATGATCAGTAGCGATGTGTGAAGGCCGGGCGGGCGCAAAGCGATGGCGATTCAACAGGAAGCATCACAGGGGCGCTCACGTCGGATCTCTATCGCATGCGGCATGCCTGGAATGATTATCTGACTGCGTCGCACAGCGTGATATTGTCCTGGCCTAAATGTCTTGTTCCTGCATCTCCGCGGAGCAGATGGGGCCCTACAACAAATGGTTGGCGGGTTGAGTGCGGAGGTTTTGACGGAAGGTGGTTCAAATTATGTCAGAGATTGCATCATTTCCATGGCAGCCATTCCCCGGATTTCGATTGCTAACAATAATGTCCGGATGGGGAGAAAATGCTTAGCGGTGCGGAAGTCTAGCCGACCCGCAAGGCCAGCAGGCAGAGTTCTCTTTGTTCCGGATCGGCAGCTTCCCAGAAACTCTGGGGTAATAGAAATCCGGGGTAAGGTCAGGTGTGCCGCCGAAGCGCAGCTCGTGGCTGGTTGGGGACTTCTAGTTGGCTTGAAGGTGAGCTTGGCTTTCAACCCCTTGTGCACATCGCCGGCAGCGCTGTTGGCGCCCGTCGTCAGCCGTTCGAGAAGAAGGGCCTATTCCCATATTGAGGGGTCGAATCAATGGAAATGTGGAGTCCCTGCGCTGATGAGGTCCCACTAAGGGCTTGAGTACGGAATCGTATTACCGCTTTCCGCCGGTCGGCCGGCTTCTTCTCCAGCTTCCATCTCACGAATTGCGGAGCGGCTCCACCGGCGGCAGCGACAGCTGGCGGGCACAGTGACACCGCAATGTCAGGACCTCATGGTGATGGCAACCCCTAGTCATGCAGGCGTTTTTGGAGATGATCTGGAATCTGGGGTAGGCGTCATGTGACGGGGTTTGGCCGGCAGCTGGCCCTTTTCAAATGGCGAACGGACACGCAGGCATCACGCAGGCATCAGGCGCGCATCTCCTCCTTTCTCCTGCCCTTGCATCACTTGACACGTACAGGCGCCTCCAGACGACCAGTGCTGGCGGCCCAGAGCATCGAGTGCGGGGAAAGGAGATATTGTTACTCACAGCAACCAGCCGTACCTGACTAAGGTCTGGGCTAGCCACAGGCTTGGGGCGCGTGAGGCTCGTTGGGGCGGGCTGGAGGCCTTTTGGCGGCTCTCAGCAGGGAGCGCTAGGGTTGTGCGGGGAAAGCTGGGGTGCCGGTGGGCGGGAGGGATGATCCGGCACGATTGCTGCAGGCGCAGCGGTGAGGCTCGCGCGTCTGTCGCGGGCGCGGGTACGGGCGGCTTTGGCAATCTGTTGGGTAAAAGGAAATGGTCTGGCTGGACGGAGCGGCATCGCAGCCGCTCGCGCCAGAGTGAGGTGCGATGGCGGGCACTTGCAGCGCCGACGTCCGGGGTCGGCGAAGGGCTGAAAAATTCGCTGCTTGGATGACGCAAGAGTGAGGGTGCGACCAGAAGGCGGCTCCGAGATGTGCCCGGCCGGGTGCTGAGTCACAGGCTGCTCTCCGCAATCGCAGCTGCTGCTTCGACCGCAACGCCTGCTCAGAAAACGAGCAGCAACAAACGCCCGGCGTGCGATTCGTCGCGGTTTACGCAATGCTGCAGGCTGGGGGCGCGGTGCCCTGGCCTGAGCCTCGCCAGAGCGCCGTTCCCGTGCGCTGGAGTTTCCTGGGGGTAAGCAGAACTCGCTAGCGCCCAGGATCTTTCCCGAACGGGAATTAAATGGGGGTAACAGGAACTCGACCGCAGACGCTCCTTCGCACCTTGTGATCATCTCCCTGAGCGATCCGAAGCTGCACCGCTCGCTCTCGGGCGCGGCATGCTCGCGCGTGCGTATTTTGCTGGCTCGCTTTGCCGCAGCCCGCCAAGGCCGCAGCTTCCACCACGTACCATGCCAGCTCCTTCCGCGTGGCGCCAGCTCGCAACCTCTGTGAAGATGGGCCCATGCTACTGCTTGACTAACAATCCCGCCCGTGCGGCAACCGTTTCACGGTGCCTCAAAGGGTCCTTTGGCCTCGTGCGTGTTGCCGATATAAAGCCCCCACGGCCACCCTTCTTGGCCACCCTTGCGACCCTTTGTCCTCTCAGCCCACACCCGCGCCCCATCACTACAAAACCCCATTGAGAACCCATCCCCCAGCCGCTCATCCAATGCACATCAACGACCTCCCCTACGAGATCCTCTCCCAAATCCTCGACGAAGCCACCAAGCTCAATGAAAAGAATGGCGTAACCTTCACCTTCGGCCTCTCCCAGGCGCCCGGCCTGGTGGCGAAGCCGCCCGTCCAGCGCTATGTCCGCGGACCCGTGCCGCCCGACATGCTGCGATGGGATGCCACGTCGGCCATCCGCTCCGTGTGCAGCGTCTGGCACGACTGGGGCCTCCAGTATGCCCTGCGCGACGTCTACATCCGCAAGTGGAAGGGAGCCGAGCGATGGGCCGACCTCCCGCTGAGTCGAAGTATGTCGTCAGCCCGCTAGTCAGTCCGTCAAGTCACTAACGCCCGTCCAGAGTCATACGCCACCTACGAGCTCATTGACAAGCCTTCGAGCACTCCCTTGTACAGAGACCCCTTCTGCGCACTCAGCAACTTTGGCAAGCTGGTGAACCAGTACCCTAACATTGCACAGCAGATCCGCCGCATGTGGTTCAACGGCTTCCATGTGTTTGACACCAATGCGCAGATCTTCGCTGTACTCAAGTGCTGCACCAATCTTGTGTCGCTGAGCGTTCCCTGGACCATGGTCCGTCATCTCGATGCCCACCAGTGGGCCCAGATTCTGCGAACCGACCACCACTCCCCCCTCGAGTACCTCGAGCTGCAGGCCATCACCCTGAAGAACCAGCAGGCCAGAGACCCGGCCAACCAGGTTGACATGCGTCCCTTCGAGTCCCCTCTGGTCGACTTCAGCCGCCTCAAGAAGTTCAAGCTGATGGGCAACACTACCTTCATGCCCATCAACGACCGCGACCTGTACGACATCGCACGCACCGCGACCAATCTCGACGAGTTCCACATGACGTGCCTCGACACGGTCAGCATAGACGGCGTCATGGCCATTGTCAAGTCGTCCCAGAACACGCTTCGTGTCCTCGAACACTCGCCCCGAAGCAACGCAGGCTTCTTCCACCCCCACCCCGGCACGCCGTCGTCCAACGAGCACCTCTGCGAAGTCCTTGCCAACTGTCCCCGTCTTACCACCCTCTCCATCTCCATCCCGTCCATGTGCCCCACCCTGTTCGCCAACGCTTCCGTTCGCTGGGCAGGCGACTGCCAGGTCCGTGCTCTTCGTCTCTGCGAGCACGACTACTCCAAGGGCAGCAACACTGCGCTCATTGCTGAGCCTCTTGCCGAACTCCTCGCCGAGGCTCGCGGACTATCCGAGAAGAGAGGCCGTGGTTCGCACGGCGTGGAGCTTACCATCGAACTTTTCTTCGGCGGCTTCATCTTCGAGCCACACATCAATGCTGTGCACGGCGACTTCCAGATTGCCGAGGTCGAGTCGGAGGGACAGTGGCCTCGTAGTCACGAGCCTAGCAGGAAGGGTCCGTACGGAAGCACCGGCTTGTACGGCAAGGATGAGGAAGACGTTTTCTCCAAGGTTGACGAGGCCGAGTTCCTCGAGGGAGTCCGCAGGCGCAGCGTCTATCTGAACTAGGCGCTGCCCTGCATTGCCAGCTGGTCATGCGCTTGCGCTGCCACTGCATTCCATTCTTCTGGTCCGGGAAGCTCGTTCCCGACTAGACGTTATTACTGCTACACCATACCCCTACGATTTGGATCGCGTTCTGCTATTGTTTCAAAAGTAAACGAGCGTCGGAACTTCTTTGGCTCGATATCGATGGGTTTATCACGAAAGCAAGGCGTTGGTCATTTGCGCGGCATTTCTTTTGGGAGGGGGACCAAGAAAAAGCGAAAAAGTCTTCATACAAAGCATGGCGATGAGTCTACGACCAGACTGTTATTACATGCATACTGGTTTGATCTCTGTTTGGGTGGAATATACCAGGAGGGGAAGCGATGATACCCCTCTGATTGAATTGCTGGAAAATAAGCATTCAACAGGTTTTCTCTTTGTTTTTACCTCAGCGTAGCGTCAGCGATTTACATGGGTTTTTTGGGAGGTCAATATCCACTATCAATTACATAAAGCTTCGTCCACGAAGGACTGCGCTTGAGATTCCTCCACGTTCCTCAACTGACTTGCTTCATTGGACGTGTCCTGACAATCTCGTGATATCTGACAACTACGCCAAGGTTGTCAGTCCACCCAGCCGTGTCGCGAACAGACCACTAATCACCTGCCCTAATCTTAGATACTTTATACAGCTCAAGATGGGCAGGTGACAGCGGGGCTCGTGACGAAAGACGTTGCTAGCTTACCCCGGATCATCTCGCTGGCACCAGATCGGTCACTCAACCAACCAGCATGGTAACGTTTTTTTCTCTTACCATCACTTAACCCCGCCAAGCGGGAACTAAGCACGATTGAGGAAAGAATTTCCCTATACGTGCCGCGGAGGGTGGGCTGAGCAGCTGATTGGTGAGAAGAGGGGAAAAGGGCAGGGACACGGGATGAACTTGGTCGACCGGGGGGGAGGCATTAGCGGGGAGCGTGCGCGGGGAAGTGATTGGCAGTGCGTGGTTGGTGCTTCTGGTTGCGTGCCCGACCGCGTGTCTGGATTCGTCAGGCCCTGTTCGGCTCGGGCCGGTGCTCCGGATCGGATCCCCGGTGGCGAGAGCGGGCGGACGGGGTCGGGATGCGCAGCTCGGTGGTGAGAACGACGGGATCGATGGCGGCTTGGTCGGCGAAGTGCGGGCTCTCCGTTACAGCGGACTTTCGAATATGATTCGGTGAGTCTTTTTCCGGTAAAATATCGAGCGGATTGCATGGACTGCTCCTGCTGATTGTATCCTGCGTGAGAACGACGGTGGTTTCTGCGCACGAGTTTGCCGCAAGCCGAGAGTATCTTCCTCGTCTTCACTTTCAAATTTTGGCCTCCAACAGCCACTCAAGCGACCAGAAATTCTTTTTTTCCCACAGGAGTTATGAACTTCAAAGTTTCTTGGCGGTGGAAGTTGATTTTAGCGTCGTTAGAATGACACGATTAGGTTTTTGGGTTTTGAAGATCCTGTGGCGGTGGCGGATCGCTCAATCGTGATCTACCCTATACCATGATCAACCGTCTTCCGAAGTTTTAACTTAACCGGTCGTGTATCACTAACAAGCGGAGATGGCTTCTGAATCACAGTGAGATAGTTGTGCAGATGAAAGGATTGTAGAAAAGTACCACTACACCGAAAACACGCCAAAAAAAAAAAAGGAGGTAGCAGAGATAGCGAATCTCAAAGTCTCAAATACCACGATATACTATGAAACTCCAACCAACTCGCTTGTCGTAGCTGAACCATGGGTTAAACGACGGACAATCACAAACGCAGTGCAAAACTCTCTAGATTTGCCCATAGTGGCCGCCTGGTGTTGAGTTCAAACTACTATGTTAGGGTTTGTACTTGTCTACGAGATTATTTCCCTTGAGTTTTAACGGACGACGGGCAGTTGAATGGTTTTCCCAGACATGAATGCACTGTAACCTTGTAAACCGATGCATCGGGACAAGAGTTTCAGATACTCCGACTCCACAGCAATTCCGAATAGATTGACTCATAGAGGAGTTCCTCCGAGGCTGTAAACCGCTAGGTAGAGCTCCGTTGGGGGTCGATCACACAGTGCTCGGCAAAGCGTCAAGGTCATGGTAAGGCTTGCGAGGCTTTATATACATGCTAGCATGCTCAATAGCAGCACATGATATACATATCAAAGATAAGTCTTACAAGGGAACAAATAGTGTGGTTTCTCTGTAGTCTATCGTATAGGTTTTAAAACAAGTCTACCAAACAAGACGGCGTTTCCAAGGCGGCAAAAGCAGATCGTCCTACCAAAATGCTTCGTCTAGAGATTTCTTCGCAAAATGATAGTCACACGGTGAAGAGAACTCAAATAACGAGCCACCGCCATTCGGTATCCGTCGTTGTTGGTTGGATCGGCGGCAGATAAGACTGTAGAGTACCGTTAAGAGGTCAAGACAAGCTGGGATATGTTTTAGTGTGTAGAACGGTCAGACGTTGAACCAGCAATAATATAAGCTTATCAAAGCCTCTGGCTGATCGAAATGACGACGACGATGGATGTACATAGTCGTTTTCGTTTTGAAGCCTGCCGGACTGGGTAAAGTGCATAAATCACCGAAGCTCTAGTCCCGCCAAGCACGCTCGTAGTCCGGATATCCAATAGTCCACCGCTCCCGTGCGAATAAAAAATTCGGATTGGAGATGTTCAATGGCTGAAACATCCAATGATGTGGGAAATACCGAGAACGAGCAACGGAGAGCGGCGGTAGAAGTCTAAGAACTAGCAGTACTTCACACGTCGCTATACCAAATGGCGGGGGCAATGACGGAGCGCTGCACGTCATCCCTGCAGCGGTAGTGGGCGATGTGCACGCGGTGATGCTCTAGATTTAGACCGGATCTCTGCCGTGCCGTGGGTGGCATTACCCGTTGCGGCAACCTGGTCAGGTGGGCTAGACCAGCTTTATTTTCAGCTGGCCGGCCTTCGGCATCCTCAGCTTTCTCCATTCTCCGGCCCGAAGTGCTGACGTTGCTTTTCGACGACGTGCTTTCGTGCATTGCATGTACCTTGCTCGACATGCAGACGTCCTGTTCCTGTTCCGGGTGGGCGGTCTGACTCTTGCAAACACTCGAAGTCTGAGGCCCCAATAATGCTCAACTTATAGCGAAAGGCAATTTATAATAACACGGTTTATATCGACGCCGGCTCCCCACTTATGCCAAGCTGATCCAGCTCATATAAGTGTATCGTGGCAGTTTGGCTAAAAAGGCTCCTAACGCCACATGGGCTGGAAAATAGCTTCTCTGCGATGTTTTTGAGACGAAACGCGGAGCGGATCTTGTTGAATCCTTCCCGCTCCGCCACATTCCACCCGGCGCCACACGTGGGCTTGCGGTAAGCCGCCTCCTTCGCTCCTAGTACTTCCTTCTCGGCGTTGTCGAGCCATACTCTCCCTATGACAAGATATCTCAAAGTGACATGGCCCGTAGCTTGTTCCGGAGCCGAGGGGCACTTGCGGTTCCACAAATCGCTTTTGGGCTGTGGCAACGCCCTCGACCTTTGGCCTTCAAATGCTCGTGCCTTCCTGAGCGAACTCTTCTTCTCGTGCGTTCCAATTTGAGCCATCGCCTTCCACGATGTCTAATCAAGCCTCTGTCATGACTTACACGATTGATGAGGAGGGTAACTGGGTGAAGGCGGATATCAGATCCTCTTGGCTCTCCGGCACCACCCAAATCTCTTTGGACGACCAGAAAGAAGATGACGCCGAAACCCCAGCCTATACTCCACGCCCTTTCCCAGACCCCCCTAAGACTCCAGCCGCTGGAGACTTCCCCGAGGGCGGATTCCGCGCGTGGTCTGTTGCCGTAGGGACGGCAGCAGCGCTGTTCTGCACCATGGGCTACCTCAACTCCTTCGGCGTGTACCAGACCTACTACGAGGAGTACCAACTGCCTTCGATGACGCCGTCGGCCATCTCCTGGATTGGGTCGCTGCAGAACTTCTTCGTTTTCTTCAGCAGTCTCTTCGGAGGCGCGCTTTTCGACCGCTACGGCGGACCCGTCATCGTCGCCCCCGCCGCAGCCGTATACGTGCTGTCCATCATGATGACTAGCCTGTGCACCGAGTACTGGCACTTCATCCTGGCGCAGGGCGTGCTCGGCGGCATCTCCAACGGCATGGTCATGAGTCCCGCGCTGGCTGCGACGTCGCAGTACTTCTCCAAGAAGCGCGGCGCTGCCATGGGGCTTGGGATCGCGGGCGCATCGCTGGGAGCGGCCGTGTTCCCCATCGTGATGGCCCAGATGCTCCCCAACGCCTCCTCGACCAACCTCGGCTTCCCCTGGGCGGTGCGGGTGTGCGGTTTCATCGCGCTGGGAATGCTGATCTGGCCGTGCCTGGCCATCCGCGCGCGCCTCCCGCCCCGCAAGAGCAGCCTGTTCATCCTCTCGGCCTTCCGCCGCCCCGTCTACCTCATCACCGTGGCCGCGACCTTCCTCCTCTTCCTCGGCTTCTTCACGCCCCTCTACTACCTCCCCAGCTACGCCACCACGCACACCGACCTCTCTGCCGACCTCGCCACCTACCTCCTCGCCATCCTCAACGGCGCCTCCTTCTTCGGCCGCATCGTGCCCGGCATCCTCGCCGACAAGCTGGGCCGCTTCAACACCCTCACCGCCGCGGGCGTCTCCTCGGGCATCCTGACTCTGTGCTGGACGCGCTGCACGACCGGCCCCACCATCATCGCCTTCGCCGCCCTCTACGGCTTCTGTTCCGGCGCCATCGTCTCCGGCTTCACCGTCGCCCTGGCCTTCTGCGCCGACACCCCCAAGAACATCGGCACCTACCTGGGCATGGGCATGGCCGTCGCTTCGCTCGCCATGCTCATCGGCCCGCCCATCAACGGTGCCTTCCTCGCCCGCTTCGGCGGCTACGATCAGATGGCCATTTTCAGCGGTGTCATGTGCCTTGCTGGCGGCGTCGTTGCTTTTACCGCCAAGCTGACCCATGGAAAGGGCTTGTTGTCTGCGTTGTGAAACGGTTCCCCCCTTCCCGTCTTCTTGGCTCCCCTTTAAGCTGTCCTTCTTCCATTCGTTGTATAGAGGCGGGTTCCTCGTCGGTCTATGAACCAGTCTTCTCTTTCTTATTTAGTCTTTCCTTCCTCATCTAGTCATCTCTTTCTTACGGTCCTCTTAGCCAATTCTTGAGCATGCTACTGATGATGTTACGTCAAAACTCGCTTTACGTAAGAACGAATTAAAGAAAAGATTCAATTGTAAAAGTGTCGGTCTGGGGAAGATGTAATCGCAAGTGATGCAGGTCTACTATATCACATTAGCAGTTGACTTCTGAAATCCCCTGTTGAAACGTTAAAGAAACAAAGAATGAAGACAGAACTTCATACCTTCTATCTACTCCTACGTACATGCGGCCACCCAAAAAATGCACACGCTCTCATACGTACCGAATCCTCTATCCTCCCACCCCAAAAAGCCAATCAGACCATTTTCCCTTTCCTTGAAATACGTTAAACTCAATTTACAAGCTTGTAGAGAGGGAGTTACCTCCCCAAATAGCGAACTTCATCCCACGCCCGGCACGATTTCTTCACTCGTCATCGTCATCCACCTCGTCCATACCCAACCAAGCCGCTCGACATTTGACCGCCTCGAGTCTGACCGCTCTCTTGCCGTCATCGAGGGCCGCTGTCAGCTTCTTGACAACCTGCCGCTTGAAAGGCAGCACTATCTCGCCACGTAGTCTCTCGGGAATAAGGGCGAGGCACTTGAGCGCGGCTGCACGGAGGGCCGGGCTGTTGGTCGGCGGAACCGCAGCAGCCTTGTTCTTGGCTGATGCAGCACTTGCCGTATTGAGAAGACGGGTGATCAAGCTAGCCGCGTGTTCCTCGAGTGCCTTGGGTTCGTGGGTCAAGACTGCGATCAAAGTGTCGACGGTAGCCTTCTTGACATCGTCGAACTGCTGCTGCTGGCCTTGTGGAGCTTGAGATTGCTGCAGGTCCAGGCACTGCAAGAGCAAGGGCGTCAGCTGTGACAGTTCCGGTTCAATGATTGCGTATGGGATCCAGCGTAAGATGCCAGATAGACCAATCAAATAATTGGTTTTGGTTGGCGGGTCCGCAGTCTTGAACAAGGAAGCTATTGCTGGTACGAGAAGATTGAACACCTTCTGCTTGTGCAATCCGGATACCATGCAGAAGTTTTCCTTTGTCAAAAGGTCATGTGGGGCCAGAATAGTAGAAAAACCGCGTGCCACCGCAAGCCCATGCTTAGGATCCTTGAGTAGCTCAAGAAGTGACGGGAGGACGGTGTTGAGAATAGGAGCGTTGCGGAGAGCGAGGCCTTTGATGACTGCGAAAATGACACGGATATTTTTGTCATCGAGCTTCTCCGCGGACAGTAACTGTTGCGGCTCGAAGAAGATGCTGTTCATTGTGTCCTTGATTTCAGCTGAAGGGATGAACTTGTTGGCCACAAGGGAAATCTGAGAGTTTATAGTCAGACGGACGCGTGGAGGGATGTCCTCCAATACCGCAAAATCCATTAGGGCGGTGAGAAGTTTTCGGGAATCTGCAATAGGGGCAGCTTCGCGGCGGAGTGCTGCAAGAATATGTGTGGAGACGATCATTTTCCTCCTTCTTTCAGGAGAGGAAGTGATGCTGAAAGGCGGTACGCTGTCCAGAGCTTCACCCGAAAACAGGGTATATATCTCCGGGGCAACCCTGTCCCTCTGGAACTCCACGGTTTGCTTCCGAAGGATGGTGTTGCAGAGGCGCCCTACTACATCAAGGGCGAACTCGTTATCAAAGGCCGACGACTTCGATCCTGAAACTTCGGAAAGGGTGGGGAGTATGATTTCGTCGTAGTAGGGGCAGGAACTGGAAGTTCCTTCGAGCTTGACTGCTCCCTTCGAGAATGCAAACAGTTTTGCAGAGAGAAGCGCGATAATGTATCCATCTGAAGCGCCTTGCTGGATAGCTGCGTTGCACTTGTTCTTCAGCCGCAACACCACAGTCGAGAAAATCTGCTCCTCAGTAGCGAGTTTTGCGAACGCTTCGAGTACAGGAGCATACGAATCTGACCCCTCGATGTCCTTGTCTGGCAGTTCTGCCATGAAGGCAGGGAAGGCTTTGTCAATCACCAGTTGAGGTTTTTGATGCGCAATCTCAACCAACCCAGTAATCGCCGCCGCTTTGACCTCGTCCTTTCCGTATGACTCCTCAGAGATAACGATGTTGTGGAACACGGAAATTATCTTGGCGATATCGTCGTCATCCAGGACAAGTCTGGCCTTGGCAAGCTGCAAGAGACCATCGAGCGCCGCTAAGCGGAAGGAGACCTCCTTAGTTGGTGCTGTTGCGAGCCCATTGCTCATAACCTCCAGGGCTTGATCGCGGAACTTCAGAAGGGCGTTGTCGGACGTCCGGGAACCGGGCTGGACAACCTCACTGTCAACAAGACGCCATTCACCATAAACAGCGATGTCAGCCCTAATGAGCTGGGCAAGGACCTCTACAAGGCCTCTCCGCTTTGCCATGGTGTCGCTGGTCTGGTAAAGAGTGAAAATATTCGGCAGAACCGCAGCAAGTATCGAGTCTTCGACTTCCGGAGACACCTTCGCGATAGCGTGCAATATCTTCCCTGAAGCTGCTGACTGTTTTGTTGGTGCATCCTCCAGATGTTCATTGCACTCTTTCGTAATTGGCTTTAGGTAAGCATTCAGGGAGCCGGCCGTGTTCTGTGCCAGCTGTCTTGCGATCTCTGCAAGACTCTTCAAAGCCTCTTCTGCAAGATCCTCTTCCTGCGCGCTTAGGATCTCAAACTTCAAAGCATCCCATAGAGTCACAGCATACAGGGAAACTGTACGGGGTCCATAATCTTGAACGCACGCGGTCAGAGTTTGAAGGACGTCTCTCTGGTGCTTGTCAGATGTGCTCCTGTAACAAAACCCGGGATGCTCACCTTCGTATTGATTGATGTAGAGTCAAGTTTGTCGAGAAGAGCAGGAAAAGCATAAGGAGCGAAATCTGCAGTGGATGAGATACACTCTCGCAGACGGTCCTTTAGGTGTTGGGCGGTAATGCCGTAAGGATCATCCGGTGGAGGCCTGAATGTGATCGGGAAGTAATTAAAGACGGCATCGAACAAGTCCTGTTATCGGTCAGCATGGTGACGGCGCATTAACGAGACGTGAGTGCTGGGACGAGTTGTGCTCCCCAATTGTTGCAGAACTGACCTGAGCATCTGCACCAATGGTCCATTCCGTCATGGGGACCTTCAGGATTGAGAAGGAAACCATCAAGTTACGAGGGTCCTTCTCTCCATCAAAGTAGGAAATGAAGCGCGAAAGGAAATCCGGTGCAGTCTCATGCACGCTGCGCACCGCTGTTCAGGTCAGCTTCAAGTCAACTAACATGACTGAGGGTGCAGTACCTTCTCTGTACTTGGCCACAAGCATGTCGATTAGCCGCAAGACGGAATAACGCTCGCTCTGGAGCTTGAATTGACGCAGCGGATGAGTATTGTCTACAAGAGAAGAAAGCACGGTGGCAGCTCTCTCCTTCTCCCAGGCCCCACGCTCTTCCAGAGCCATGAGGGCCTTGGCTGAAGAGCCAATACCCTCATTGTCGTCGGCTATACGGGACAGTATGAAGTCGCACAGGAGACTTCCTATTCGAGGTCAGGCAGAGTTCCAAGAACGGAAAAATGAAATAGGAAATTTAATTTTCGCCGAAGCAACAATTGCAATCGTAGCAAAGTCCTAGATCATGGAGCAGAATTTGAGGAGATTCTTGGACATACTGTGTTGGCGGGTGAAGGCCTTGGACGGGGTAGCCGAGAGGACGTCGGCAAGGTAGGCCATGGCTGACGAATTCAGTACGTAAGGCAAAATAGATTTCGGGAAGCATGCGCACCCTTCGCTCTAGTAGGCCCGTCATCGTTGTTGAGGAATTCGCCCAAAGACTCTATCAACTCGAGAAGCTTGAGCTGCTTGCTCTCCAGGCCTGGGCGCGGTCAGCGTGGGCTTGACGTCAGCGAAGGAGGGTGGGGGCGCACGCTCGGCTGTCTGGGTCGCAATCCGCGCCGCCTCGTCTTTGTTCCTGGAGAACTCGAACAAGTACAGCTGGATATCGGACATGGCGTTTGGGGTCGCTGTTCGGACTCGGTCTGCGAATGGCGGAAAAGCCTAAGGTAAGCAGCCTGCGGGTGACGGAGAAGCACGTAGCGCGCTATGCCTGATGCGGCCAAGCGCGGCCCGCCGATAAGATTTGCACGGGCTTGCGGCCAAAATATTGTCGGCAGTTGGTGGTCGCCCAGGCACAGCTCAGAAACTTCCACCATGTAAGACTGGACGCGCTGCTGCTGCCTCGGACAGCCCATACTACTGATCCCAGACCCCGCAGGAATCGCGACTTCGACGACGACAACGAGATGGCCGACGCTCCCACCTGCAAGGTTATTCTGGCCGGCGGCGTTGCCAAAAAGCTGCTGGCCGAGGTCCAGGACGGTCTGAAGCAGCTCGACCGCTCCCCGCTGCTCGTTGGCTTCCTTGCCAGCGGCGATCCTGCCTCGCGCGTCTACGCCGACTGGACCGGCAAGACGGCCCGCGAAAAGTGAGCCTCCAGTCGCTTTCTTGCTTGCGCAATTGCGATACCCGTGTCTGACGAGTCTTGTGCTCCAGCGGCTTTCAGTACGAGCTTCGCGAGGTCGACCGTGAGGAGCTCGAGGATGCCCTCATCAAGGCCAATGGCGACGACAGCGTTGACGGCATCATGGTCTACTACCCCATCTTCGGCACCCGCCAGGACCAGTACCTGCAGAACGTCGTCGATGTGACCAAGGACGTCGAGGGCCTGACTCACAAGTACATCTCAAACATGTACCGCAATGTCCGCTTCCTCGACGAGGCCCAGCTGCTCAAGAGCGTCTTGCCCTGCACCCCGCTCGCCGTCATCAAGATCCTCGAGCACCTCCAGATCTACAACACCATCCTGCCCTACGGCAACCGCTTGCACGGACATACCATCACGGTTATCAACAGATCGGAAGTCGTGGGTAGGCCGCTCGCTGCTCTGCTGGCCAACGATGGTGCTGTCGTCTACTCCAAGGACATTGACGACGTCCAGCAGTACCACAGAGGCGAGGGTCTGCGTAAGCGCAGGCACGAGGTCGAGGAGAAGCACGGCTGGGGTCTGGAGCAGATTCTCCCTCTAAGTGACGTTGTCATCAGCGGTGTGCCGGGTGACAAGTTCAAGGTCCCCGTCAACCTTCTCCGTGAGGGTGCCGTGTGCATCAACTTCTCCAGCGAAAAGGTGAGTGAACGCGCCTGAACAATCGCCGCACCAATTGATATTAACAGTCCCAGAACTTCCCGCCTGAGGTCAAGCAGAAGGCTTCTATCTACGTTCCTGCCATTGGCAAGTGCACCATTTCTGTGCTGCTGAGGAACCTGCTCCGTATTGTCCAGAACAAGAGTGCGGATACTCAGTCCAAGCCTGCTTCCGCCGTGGAGAAGGAGGGCACCCTCGAAGCCGCATCTTAGATTGCTTCTTGCCGGTGTAAGTAGCCTGCTTAGATAAGACTGCGTTGGGGTAGAAGTTGGAAGGGTCTCAGCGCCCCCACAAAAAATTCATGAGTGATTGGTTTCTTGATTGATTGTTTGTACTACCAGAGGTCGCCCGATCGACCGTATAAAACCCCCATTATAGATAGATACCATAGAACGCCAGCTTGTTTTCCAGCCAGACCCGCGCCCGCTCAATGCATAGAACCTCGGTGAAAGACTTTTATGCCGTCCATCAAACACGGGCACGCTTGGGGTGCGTCTCCGGTGCAAGATCCTCGTCCATCTCCTCGTCACTGATCTCGTCATCGTCGATCATGGTGCCATCCTCCTCACTCTCCTCCTCAGCATCCTCCTTGGAACGCTTCAGACCCTTCATCTTGCGAGTTTGCAGCTGGTTGAGATCCTGCTTCCCGATGTGTATCCTTCCGACCTTGTCACCCATAATGTCCGTGTCGACGTTCTTCTTCGTCTTGGGCTACAGAAGATGTCAGTTCTAGGTTCACTTCTTGTCGAACAAATGGAAAGGAGAAGCAACGTACCTCAAGCTGCTTGGGCTTCTTGAGAGCCTCCTTCATCATAGACTCATCCGCCTCCTTGACCCTACCGACCCTAAAGTCAATCCTAGGACCCATCTCCTCAACTTCGACACGAGGCAGCTTCTGACCACTCCTCTTCGTCCTGATGAGGTACACGCGCATGTGGATTGCAGGCTTCGGCTGACCATCGACTTCGTCCTTTGCGCTGAAGTTGATCATGAACTGCAGACCCTCGACATCAACGCTCTGCGCATCTTGTCCGCGGAAGAAGTCGGTGAAATAGCTCTTCGCCTGGGTGTACGCATTGGGGACAGGGCTCTCGAAAGGAGTGCCGGAGAAGCTGAGCATGGGCTTCAGACCGACGGCGGCCTTCTTGTTCTTGAACTGGTTGAGCTGGCGGAAAGTATCCGGGTCGATGGACAGCTCAAGCATGTCGAGGACCTTCCACTGGAAAAAGCGCATGAAGGTCAGGCTGTGGGGCCGCTTCTTGCTGTGGTGGCCGAAGACCATGAGCGAGGCGTCGTTCTTTTCGCTGAAGAACTCGAGCGAGTCGGCGTTCTCGAACGGGTGGATATCGTTCTTCTTGTTGAACTTGATCGCAAACGGCTCCTTCAGCTGCTTGAAATCCGCAAGTGCCCACTGCGTGATCTGGCTGCATGACGTGCCGCGCAGGAAAAGCGTCGTTTTCGGGTTCTCGTGCACTTGCGCCTCGCGCTTCTCGAGGGCGCGCTTTGTGCGCGCGCTCTTGGGCTTGCTGTGGAAAGAATTAGTCAGAATGCGCCCAAGAAAAATTCACTTTGGGGAATTGCATACATCTGGCGGAGCGGGATCGACATTGTGGCGGAACGGGATCTTGAGGTGCGCTGCTGGGCTGCGACTTGCGCCGGGAACTTTTTGATATCCGCAAACATTCTGCCGCGAAGGCGGTACCTATTCTGGACTAGCTCCAACCCACGAGCATCCAAAGCACGTGCTCTGGTCTTCGTACCGTCTTCCTCATTGGCGCAACTTATCGTGCTCAAGATAGTCGATATAATCCCATAAGCTGTTTTGATGAGATCTGATCTACTAGGCGCGTTTATACAGTAGATAATTCACATTCTCTATTATCTCTAAACTATTAAGTGGCTATAATCTATTCTCTACTCGGAGCCAATCTCAATCCTCTAAACTTATATTTAATATATTCCCACCTTTCAAAATTCTGCGACTTATAAGCACAGAGTCGTGCATGTACGAGCGTGAACTAAAACCAGCTAGTAAGTTTCGCGAATACAACCATAAAAACCTGCTGCAAAACAGGGCAGAGATTACTTCGGCTTCTACCGCAGCTTAAAGACGAGCAATTAGCAAGTTAAGCCGACGGGGAGCATCCAATTCCCTGTCAGTTTTAACAATACAGCGCTGACATTCCTTACGATACCTCCCACAACCTCCTGCCAAACCAGAAGTGCCACCGCCTAATCCGAATAGCAACATAAGTATCATGAGGGATATTCTGGGCGCTCGATACAAGTATTGTCGTACACTACAGACATTTCTTGGATATGAAAGTGCGATTCCCGGTTTGCCTCGATTGCATGTTTAACTTGGGACATAAGCAGTCGTCGCCGATATCGGTCAAAGTACGGTATGTGATAGCCAACGTCACCTCGAAATTGTCCGCCTTTTGCTGGCATCGATCATCCAGTCTCACTTGAATATCGATATTAAAGCTTTCATGGTCTACATGCGCCTATCAATATGAGCAGTTCGACCGGGTGAGCCTCCATGGACTGTTAGACATAAGCATCCGGCTAGTGAAATTAACAACAGGCCAGAAGCTGCACTAGGCCTGTTGGAGCTGCTTACTATTTCCAGCGTGAGCCAACCGGCACGCTGCGATATTTCTGATGTCTGTTTATGTCAGCTTGCTGGCGTGTGGTTCAACCAGCGATGACGTGACCAGGTAAAGTGGCGTGTGCGTTTCCTCGGAGGAGCTTTTCGGCGGGCGCAGCGGCGGGGCATATCAATCAGTTCGATCTGATTACTCGACGACCACCCGTCACTTTTAGCCTGCCGCACGCCACCGACATCTCTCGCCAGACGCCCAATTCCATCCCAACCGACTCTCGCGCAGAGAACGCCTCATACTTTCCCTGATTGTTGAAGACAATTCTCTGGGCCGCCCAACATGAGCGCCGCGACCGTCACCGAGATCACCACCGACGCCGACTTCGCGGCCTACGTCCAGAACTTCCCGCCCAATGCGCTGCTCGTCGTCTACTTCCACGCACCGTGGGCGGCGCCCTGCAAGCAGATGACGACGGTGCTCGAGGCGCTGGCCAGCACGTACACGGCCGACTCGCCACCGTCGATCGGATTCGTGTCGATAAACGCGGAGGAGCTGCCCGACGTGTCGGAGGCGTACGACGTGACGGCGGTGCCGTACATCGTGCTGCAGAAGGGCGGCCAGACGGTCGAGACCGTGTCGGGCAGCGACGCCTCCAAGGTGCGCGCCGCCGTCGAGCGGCACGCCGGCAAGAGCGGCAACCCGGGCAAGCTGGGCCTGCCGCCGCCCCAGGCCGTCACCAAGCCCGCCGAGCCGAACGGCACCGCCCCGAACCTCGCCGGCTACGCGCCCGGCCCCAATGACCCCGCCACCGCGCCCGAGTACTCGTCGGGCGAGCAGGAGACGAGCAAGGAGGAGCTGTTCGCGCGCCTGGACGGCCTCGTCAAGGCCGCGCCGGTGATGCTGTTCATGAAGGGCACTCCCAGCGCGCCGCAGTGCGGATTTAGCAGACAGACGGTCAGCCTATTGAGAGAGAAGGGCATTCGGTACGGTTTCTTCAATATCCTGGCCGACGATGAGGTCAGGCAGGGCCTCAAGGAATACGCCGATTGGCCGACTTTCCCGCAGTTGTGGGTGGGCGGTGAGCTCGTCGGTGGACTGGACATCGTAAGTTGACTCATTTCTCCGTTCTCGACGTGCAGAGCGCAGCATGTACACGTCATAAGCAGAAGCTTTACTTGGCTGACACAAAGACTTCATAGGTGCGTGAGGAGTTTGAGAACAGTCCCGACTTCCTGAAGGAGTATGCAGTCAGCACGCAGCGGAACGCACAAGCGCAGCCCGCCTGAAAGGCGAGCGGAAGCCTGCGGCAGCATTAAGTTGTGCATGGAGTAATAATTAGCAATCGACGAACGGCACGAACGGCATTACGGGGCACGATGGGAAATGATGACTGGCATTGGGCAACCTTAAGCCCACAAAAAACCGTTCCCCTTATGTAGAAGAGCTTCTATAGCAGCAGATACCACCTCGTTCAAATGACTATTATGCGCCAAGCCGAGCTCACCGGACCCACTTTGATTAAATTAGAAATCCACAAAAGATTATCGTACGAGCTTCCCCAGCCAAGATCGGAGGGGTAGATACACGCGGGAAATAGCGTCTGCACCTGTTTCGCGCTTGTAGAGCCAAGACACGGATTGCGCTGTACCATGTTGGTCGGAAGTACAGTACAGGAGAGTGCTGGAACACTTCCGGCCTCAACGACTGTTTAGCACAGAAGCTTGCGGTCACACATTATTCTTTCGCAGAGGAGCCGGTGTCTTGTGAATGTTTGCAGAATTATTTGATGTATGATGCTATGGTATCATGTAATGCAGAATTACAGATTTGAAAGAAAATGAGAAAAGAAACACTTCGCTCAGCAACTCTACTCTAAGTAGAAAGAAAATGAAAACCTCTCATTTCTAGTTGCGAGGCCAGACTGAGCTGGGAGCTTCGTTCTTTCTCCGCTTTTTTGTCCTGCTCTGCTTCGCCGCACTGCGCCTCATCGCTAACTAAAAACTCTCCGAACAACCAAAGTCAAAATCGACGTCAACCCGTACGTTCCCAACTCTTTTGGCTTCATCCCAGGAGGGAGGATGTAGTATATTAATGGCCGATATGTAACATAGTATGTAGGAAATAGAATGGGTAAAGAGGTTTTGAAAAGATTTACAACGAACAGAATAATGATGCTTTCGATGTCTATTTTTTTTTTCAGCCTTTGACGTATTCGGCAGCGTCACGAAGGCCCTTTCTTTATTATTTTATTTTGCAGTCTCGGCGTTTACCAGTTCTTCTTCGACTTTCCGTCCTCGGAACTAAGGACGAACGTCCCAGCCGTGAGGGCATCGAGTTCATCATCGTCGTCAGAGACCTGGCGCTTCTTGCCGAGAGAGGTGCTGGTGACACCGTTGTTCAGCAGGACGGTCTGCTTCGTGTCAAGCACGAGACCTGCGATAGAACCGAGCAGGCCAGATGAAGTCAGGCGGGCCTTCATGGCGGCGGGGTCCTGACGCAGGGCAGGCTCCTTGTCCATCAGGTAGGCCATGACGCCAGTGACATGGGGGCATGCCATGCTGGTACCGTCGAGGTACTGCACGACATTGTCGCCGCCGATGTACGAGGAGAGGATGTCCTCACCGGGAGCGTACACGTCGACGCAAGAACCGGTGTTGGAGAAAGACGAAACCTCGTCGGTGATGCCGATGCTGCCGACGGTGACGACGGATGAGTTGGAGCCGCCGGCGTTGGAGGGCGAGTAGTCGCACGCGTCCTTGCCCTTGTTGCCTGCAGCGACTGAGGCGTGAATACCCACCGTAGTCGCACCAATGATCTTGTTGCTCAGCTCAGTGGAGATCGATTCGGTGCCGAAAGACATGCTTAGGATGCTACCGACGAAGTCCGATTCATTCTTGCGCTTGTCGTGCTGGTTGATAACCCAGCTGATGCCGGCAATGGTGTCGGAAGAGCGGCCACCACCATCGGCATCGAGCACACGCACATTAATGATGTTAGCACCCGAAGCAATGCCGAGGGTGGCGCCGGCAGACGTGCCAGAGACGTGGGTGCCATGACCAGCGCCGTCTGCGTAGTCGCCGCTGGAATTCGTCCAACCAAGTAGCGGGAGACCCTCTTCCGGGAAAGCCGTCCAGCCATTCTTCGCACGGCCCTGGAAAGCTACGTGCTCGACGTTGACGCCGGTGTCCACAACGTAGATGTCGACACCCTTGCCCAGCTGCGAGTTCTCGTACGAGTAGGTGAAAGCGAGGCCATCGGTGCCGTTGCCGGGGACCGACAGGGAGCTAGAGATGCGCTGCAGACCCCAGGGGGAGCCACGCCGCGAGCTAACATCCCTCTTGCCCCTCTTAAAGGAGGCGGACATAACAGTAGACTTCTCCACCGTCTCAACCTCGACCATGTCGCCCAATGCCTTGATGCAGTGTTCCTGCATCTTTGCGGAAAACCCGCGGAAGACGCTGTTGTCGTAAATGTAGCGCACATCAGAATGATTCGAGCTGAGGTCCAAGCGGTTCAGGATTTCCTCGATATCAGGAGACGTGGGATGCGAAGAGTTGAAGATAACGAGGTGTTCCTCGCCACCAGACTCGTGAGAGGAGCCAGTTGCTGCGGCGGCAGAAGGGGTCGTAGAAGTCGCGACGGCTGATGCGAGAGCAGCGAGGTCCTCTGCGAAAGTCTCGTCGGAAGAGCCGCGGTTGAAGCCCAAGAAGTTGCCATTCCAGTTGGCGGGAATGGGAATTGTCCATGCCGAAGCAGATCCCAGCAAAGAAAGAGCGGCGGCCGAAGCGGCAAAAGCGTGCTTCATAGTGAACGAGTGTTAGGAGCGCGCTAGGCGACCCTTGAGATAGAGAACGAAGGTTGATCTAGGGAGTGACGTAAAAGACCGAATGTAGTGCTGTAAAGAGCGAATGTCAGACTTGAAGGCTCAAGAGATCACGGATAGACCATGCAGCTGGATGAACAAGTAAGAAAGACATCATGGCGCATGAACAACGCCATTCTAGACCAGTCTAAGACACGCCTGGCTCAGAGCAACGGACGGGCTGGCCGCTGGTTTGAGAAGGGGAGAAAACGGAATCCTGTATGCTGTTTAGTACTCACATCTACACGTTGAAGCACGTTGCTGCTAGGCGATTGAAATGAAGGTCTGATTCTGTCTGGTAGACCGTGCCGGCACGGGGCTGATGAAGACGAAGTCAAGGAGAGGGAGAATTAGGTACTAATAAAGAAGGGAAATGCCGTATATCAAACACCCAGGGAGCGTACACCAGAAACACAAGAAGAGACTTGAGAAGAGGAGATGGGGGGAAAGCAGTGCATTTTGATGCATGGCGCGCAGCCTGCGCCATGACTCCCATTTGGCGCAGGGGCGAAACCTGCACCACTCCCCACGGGCTCATGTCGTGCATTTTGCGCCAAAGGGCTCGATGGCCAGTCTCCTTCCAGCGCTATTCCGTGGCTTGAAACGCTCGGCCAGACCACGAGGAGCGTACCCACGCGGCGATCGACATCAGCAGTGTCGTCCGAAGCCGAGAGCAGTGCGCGCGGACGAGAGCGGACTGCAGCCAGTAGGACGGCCGCTTGGCTGCAAGGCACAAACACCTAAGGAAAACACGGCGTTCCTCGGGGCCAAAAGCGGCAGCGATGCGCCGTGGACGGCATGGTGTTTGATTGCGCGGTCCAGTCGAATTGAAGTCTTTGGAAGGCGGTGCGACGTCCAGGCGCAGGCACAGGGGCAGCATTCGGCGTTGGCAGGTTTCAGGATTCAGCCTCGTTGCCTCGGACGTGCTAGCCGACCGTCTCACGCACCAGGCGGTGGGCCTCCTGCTGGCCTGCCCAGCTACCGTCCGCCAAAATTGGGCTGGATCCCGTCAGATGCCGTCTTGCCGGAATAGCTTCGCCTCTCTAGACCAGTGGCCAAGAAACGCTGTTTAATGCTGAAGCACGGGAGCGGATGGTCTTGTCGCAAGCTTGGAGGGTCGGCGCGGCTTCGGAAGGCTCACGTGGGCCGGCACGCAGCGCTCACCGTCGGGCGTCTGCGTCTGCATCTGCGCCTGCATCTGCGTCGGCGTCGGCGCCTGCTGTCCATCCAACCTCGCCGCCGCCTGCGTTGCTGACGCGCACTGATCTGCCGCGTGTGCGATGCGATTCCTCCTCTTCGGCCCCGGATTCGACGCGCATGCGGTCCTGCAGTTGGTCGGTCTGCGGCGTCATGCCCGCGCGGCAGCAGCGTCGCATCTTCGCATCACGCCGTTGCTGCGCGACTAGTGCAGCCTATCCAGAACTCCTGACACCTTGGCGCCCGCGCGTCGTTGCTTTTACATGCAATCTGCGACCACACTGTCAGCGATATCTCGGCAATTTCCTGTGTACATTGTGCTGGCCGATCGCAGCTCCGCAGGTCCAAATCGAGTCGGCATAACGGTCGCATCAGGCCGAGGGGGAACCTCCGGAGGCTGTGTCCATGAAAAGCAGGGGTCGGTTGGTTGTCGGCGTCGAGTGTCATACTGCAAGCCTTCGTAGCACAAGGCGACGCCATGTGCTGGAAGTCATTGATGGGGTCCAATAGACCTTGGGGCGGGTCCCATCCTTCGTTCAAAGTCGACCGGATCCCCCAAGTATTTAGCAGAGCGACTGCGCCGCGCACGTGACTTACGCGCCGTAGAGGCATAATATCGCTACGCTGGTGGGGGCGGCACAGCACAGAGTGGGTCACTTCTATTCGCCAGAAAATCCCCTACAAGCGCGTCTGCAAATAGGCCTTTCTGCATCTTCCCGCACGCATTCACTTCTCAAGGTCCCAGGAAAATACCAACTCAGCATCGTCGAGCTTCACGGGGCTTCTGAGAATATACTTCTGTGAGGGGAGACCTGCAAGAGCTGAAGATTGTGCCACAGGTGTTCTTGCGGTGGTACCGTAACGCTGGAAGGTGATTTCCTATTCCTAGGCGCTTTGGGCCAATAACAACTGCCGGTCGCGTAGCACGGCGGCTATTGTAGCAGATCAGTTGCTGTGCCTCACAGCACATGAAAGCTAAATGACTCGGCAGATCAAGCATGCTGCTGTTCCGATGGTGTCGCCTGTCTCGCCGGGAAATCCAAGATGGAGCTCAGACTGCAGGTTTGCTTCTGAATGTCACCTCTTCTAAAAGCAACACAACTGGTTCAACTTTTCGGCCTCACGTCCACACAGTTCGCTAATACCTCAAAAGCGCTACGGAGACTTCGTTAACGGGCATCACCATATCTAAGCAGGCGCGGTTCCAACTACATGCGCTGTCCTCCGAGGTAAAAGAGATAGATGCTGATAATACTTCAAAGCCCCCATAGTGATGATCTAAATTTTATTTCATCGATGTGCGGCGAAGAGACGACGCATTCACTTAGGATTTTCTAGTTGGACTCCTCCGCATGAGACAGCTTTCCCAGCACTCCAAGCCTCATGACAATGAATCATTAGCAACCTATACACAATATTTGGCCAAACTTTTCTGTAGGAGGCAGACTCCAGATGAGATCCTTATCTTATCGCCAGCCAGCGACGCCCTGCCTAGCGACGACCATCATGAATATTTCTGTTTTCATGAAATCGCCCCAGTTTTCGTATTTTGCCTTGTGGGCCGTGGGCCTAAATATACACAGTAGCGAGCACGTTTCCCCAGCCGCGGACCTAGTGTGTCCAGCCAGTCAGAGCCAAGCGCTACCATGGGTCGGCGCTTAGAGGCTGCTGTGCCGCAAACCATCACTCTATACATACCGATGGTTCCTCCGTGGAACCGCTGCTTTGAGGCCATGGGGAATTTTTATTTCTGTCAGTTTTCGTGCCATTGTGTCGAGAGATGCCTCTACCGCGTTTTTGGAAGAGAAAGACCGATGAGGAAACTGTTGTTGGCAGCAACCCCGGTCTGATCAACAACACCAGCGCCCGCCAACCTGAGAATGTCAGCCCTGAGGCGACGACCGACGACGCCGCTTACCATCTTTGGAGTCCATTCTTTCTCCGCAGAGTCTTTCTCTCTGCCCTCACAGTCCTCTTTATCACGATCGGCATCGTTTTGGGGATCCTCTTCAGCCAGTCCAGACAGCGTGACGGCTTCAGCACTGCTAGAGAAGGGTATTATTACCTTTGGACGTACGGACCAACAGCCGGTATTCCTTCTTCATGGCCACGCACCTGTTTCGTCCCACTAACAAAGCTTAGTTTTCACCGCCATTGCCGCACTATGGGCACAAGTCGAGTACCGCTCCAAGCAGTTGATGCCTTGGAATGTGCTGCAGCGTGGTCCGCAGCGGTGCGATGACAGCCTTTTCCTCGACTACGTGGACCCTATGAATGTCGTCAGCTTGTTCCACTCGCTCCGCAAATCGCATGTTTTTGTTTCCGTCGCGATTGCAGGTGCGTTGATTGTACAGCTTATGGTTGTGCTCTCGAGCGGTCTGTTCGAGGCTATCAGCGTGACAGTAATATACGACAATGATGCGTCGCTCCAGGCTTCAAATGTCTTCATTGGAGAGTACAACGATACTATGACCGTCGCTCCCGCAGCAATCTACTACGGCAGGTTGCTCTATAATCTTTCGTATCCTTTAGGTACAACACAAGATTATGCGTATCAGTTGTTCAACACTTCTCATTGTAAGTTCACGGCATAGGTTTCTCTGAGCTCATAGGCTTACGTACGACACATCAGCATCTGTGCAGAACATTTCCGCCGTTGTCGATGTTTTCTCTGCCGACTTGGACTGTGGCAAGGCTGCAGTCAACAACGTGACTGACGGCTTCTATAGTGGCCAGAGTGACAATCAACTCATTGACGCAATCCCTTTCACCGTCACTACGGAAAGCGACGCCAGAGATATCTCTCTGGCTGCTATTGATGAGTCGGACTGCTCAGGATTGATTGTGAAAGTCAGAAGTGGGCAGACATGGAACTACAATGGCTCATATTGCCCCCAGCAGCCCGAGGGACCCGACAGAAACCGGCTGGTCATCGTTTCTGGTGCTTGGGACAGCGAGGCAATGTCGACTCTCACGGTGGGCGGCTTGACTACGAGCACAGCAGGCCTGATACCCGCATCACTTTTGGCCGAGGGATCCACAAGCACGACACGCACTGCCTCGACAACCGAGACGCCCTCGACCACCAAATCTTCCCCTGCTACAAGTGCCTCGGCTGCAGGCGAATCCACTGGATCTGTATCGAACGATGTATCCATCCAAATTGTGCCCAAGACCACATCTTCATCGAACGATGTATTTATCCAAATAGTGCCCAAGACCACATCTTCCTCCGGTAACGATATTCAACTCGACGATCCTCCCAGTGACTACACGATTGGAGTGAATGCGAAACGCGCCGACTCCTCCGCCACGACAAGCACGAGTGCCACCGGATCACCAACGTTTTTTGTCCTACCAACAAATACCTACAACACAGCATATGCCATCGTATGCAAGCCGCGCTACACGATTCGCAAAGCCAATGTTACGCTTAGTAGGACCGCGGATGTCAACACAAACGTGGCGAGTAGTAACAGCGGATATTCTTTTGCCGACATGACGTTACTAGAGGGCGATGCAGCGGAGGAACGGCAGTTGGATACCCTCTCCGCATGGACAATCATGAGCCCCGTTTTCATGTCGATGGAGCTTTCGGATGCGGAACTCCGGACGGGGGGACTAATGAGCTTCATAAACGCCACGGCGGCAAAAAACGGCACGGGGATATCCGAGAGTGACGCCGTCATCGAGGGCTTGCGGCAGACGTATCGATCAATTTCTGCGCAGGTAGCAAACATCTACTTGACGCAGCAGCAAGGGAACTCGACACAGCCAGAAGATCAAAATCGCACTCTGTCCGGCTTGACGGTGACGCAGGAGACGCGTCTCTCGATGCAAGCGCCAGCCTTCTGGGTTACCGAAATGGCGCTGCTGATAGCCATCTTCGGTACGTCATTTCTGCTGCTCAACTCGCCTGACGTGCGCATGTCGCGCGATCCGGGCAGCATCGGTGGCCTGGCCACCATCTTGGCACGCAGCGAGGGTCTTATGCGGCTTCTGGCCGGAACGGGTGCCGCGCCATTGCGAAAAATCAAAGAAAAGGTTGGATTGGAAAGACAGTTTGCCGCCGGTATAGTGCAAGCTTCAAGCGGGCCGTCTTCTTGGTACGAGTTCCTCATCGAAGCGGACGACGAAATGGAACAGAGACAAAGATCGGACTCAGGGGGGTCTTTCGAAGAGCGGCCTAAATGGTACCGCCCTTTCGCCGTCTCACTGCTGGGCCGCGTGCTCATCGCTTCTTTGCCTCTGGCTTTGATCATTGCTCTTGAGGCTTTGTATCAATACTCAGCCCGTCACGATGGATTGGCCGAGGTCGACGATAACAACCGATACACACACTACGCGTGGACTTTCATCCCGACATTGGTCATGGTTGCCATAGGCCAACTCTTCGGCATGCTGGACTTTGCGACCAAAGTCTTTGCGCCGTACAGCGCACTCTGTCGACGTGGTGGCGCCCACGCCCGTACCAGCATCATGGAGAACTACTTAGACAAGCTTGGTATCCACGTTTTGTTCGCGGCGCTCGGTCGGAAGCAGTGGGCTGTAGCCGCCGCGGCGGTAGCAACAGTGCTAAGCCCGTTCTTGACAATCGTAACCAGTGGCTTACTAAACGCGGAAACGTCGCCAGCAAACTACACTGTTTCTGCCATTCAGCTGGACAACTTCACAAGACCAGATGATGACCAGTTGGTGGGTACGGGCAATGTAGGTCTGGTGGCGGCAAACCTGGTGCTTGCCAGCAATTTGACTTACCCGCAATGGACTTACGATACACTCGCCATCCCGCGCTTCGAACTCGCTTCGCAGCAGTCCGACAGCTCCATCACAACAACCATCATGCAGAATGCCACTAGCCTCTATGCATCTGTCCCCGCAGTCCGTGGCGTTGCCAACTGCACGGTGCGGCCCGTCGATTGGTTCCAGAACTGCAACGCTTTTTGGAACGAAGAATACCTCGCCGCAGTCGGCGACAAGTTTATATCGGAGGTGACGACCAAGTTCAGCGGCGACGGATACTTTGGCCGATGGGAAGCGCCGTCTGCCCCTAACACAACGGACACCAACGACGCACCTACCTGCCCACCGATCGTTTCAACTTTTGGC
Source organism: Lasiodiplodia gonubiensis (assembly GCA_009829795.1). NCBI lineage: Eukaryota > Fungi > Ascomycota > Dothideomycetes > Botryosphaeriales > Botryosphaeriaceae > Lasiodiplodia > Lasiodiplodia gonubiensis. The sequence continues at coordinate 456,185 of RHKH01000009.1, read as the reverse complement.
CGCGTCGAAAACGGAACCGTCGCCGAGGCCACGCACCTTGCTTGCTACCCGTACGTTGAGACGGTCGCGGCCAACGTGACAGTAGCCTTGCCCGACTACCGTATCCTCTCAGACGACGAGGGACAAGCGCCTGAGGCGCCCCCAATCGGCCATGGACAGCTGTTTAGCACCGAATACTGGGCCTTCGTCGCTAGCGGCTCTCAAGCATACCGCCTCACGAATCCCAACCCGCGCAACGACACAAACGAGGACTTAGCGACACTGTACGGCCTCGTGGTCTGGGGCCCTGACGGTGTTCCGAAAGAGGAGCTGATGCAAGATGAAAAGAAACTCGTAAGCAGGGTGGAAAGGGTGTATGCACAGGTTCTGGCGCAAGCCTTGAACGTAGAGAGGGAATGGGTAAACGGGACTACCGAAAAGACGAAACGCGATGCAGAGGCCGACAGTGGTGCTACTACCAGCTTGACCGGCACTATCTTGTACAACGGACGCACCCGCCTCAAGCAGAGCCCCATCTCGACCCGCATCTTGGAGGCGTTGCTGGCCATCATGTTCATCTGCGCCACTCTGGCGGCCGTGCTGCTGGATACTGACCGCGTCTTGCCTAAGAACCCGTGCAGCATCGCCGCCGTGGCGAGCTTTTTGGCCGGAAGCGAGCTGCTCGCGAGCATTCCACGGGGCTCAGAGTGGATGTCTGATAAGCAGCTGAAGGAGAAGGGTGTTTTCGAGGGGAAAGTGTACAGTATGGGATGGTGGGGTGGCAGCGTTGGTGATAGCGATGGGAGCATATCTTCTTCTGGTGGGAGAAGATTCGGGATTGACACCGGAACTGCGGTCAGTGAAAAGGGTAGGGGAAGCGATGCAGGAGATGGCAACGCAACGAAACCGAGGTGGAGACCCGCTTGGTTAAGGGGCTCCGCGAAGTGAAGGAGCTTCAGCTGCGAAGTGTAAAAAGGAGGGGCGGAAGGAGAAAAGTTGGGAGTGTTTGATACCCATGTGCTGTTATATTCTCAATGATCTTATCCAGGTCCATTTATAGATAGCAAAATAATGTTTACGGATAGGACCGACATTTTGTTCTCAAGACCCACGATGCGTAGAACGGCTTCCTGCATGAGCCTAAACCATTACGTTCCGTAGCCTTCAGGTTGAGTTCCGGAAAGAGCAGGTGGCTCGGAGCTACCCGTTGTGGAGGAGCATGGGTTCCATTTTCAGAGCCATTTGGAAGGACACGCGGAGGTGCCACAACCCAGGTCTTTCGGGATTCTGCATTGCGCATCAGCTGGTGATGGGACTGATTGATCTAGACCAGTGGCTTCAAATTCACCAACTGGATCTTCCAACCAAGAGTGCGAGGTCTTTCGAAGGGGCGAAGGCAGGGGTCGCCGCAGAAGGCAAGGAAGCGTGGAAGCTCGGTGCCAAAACGTTGATCGACAGGGCAAAAATCGGTCGCCCTCAAGATCCACGCTGTTAGACGGATAATTGCCACGGTTGCCAAACGTTCCTGTCATCCGCATTAAGGAAGGAGGCGGAAAGGGTGGCTTGGTTCCAATTTGACGCTGAATCGGAGTGAGGCTGTAGTGGGTCTGGATGGACACAAAGTCGTGGATATCGATTGGATCTTTGTCCGGATCTCGGTATTTGGCTTTCTTTGCGCCATGATCAGAATTCTAGGAGCTATCCTGGCGATGGTACTCTAGACCTAACCCGTTCCTGGGGAGGCTAGCTATTTGCGGGGAGAGCATGGGCTGGGCCGGCAGCCTCCGCGTTTTGTCCGTCGCTGTCCTTGAATGAGGGGAGCGAATTATGGTACCTCGAATGACTTCAATCAATTTTGCCATACTGTCGATAGCTTCCCCACCGGTATTCTTCAGTGAGGCTACCTAACAAAGATGGGGGTTTACGGTCATGCTTCTACTTCTCATCGCTCCTGCTGAAAACGGTGGCGCACCGGTGGGATGAGGACCAAGAACTGGAGAAAAGGGGTCCTTGGGGATAGCAGGGACCCCTTCTAGATGCTTATTTCGACGGTAAACTAACATGGTACGCCGCATACTGGCCTGCTTGTCGTGGTAAATTAGAAAAATTAGCCCGAGTGATATGTTTAACGGAAAAACACCTGGATGATTCTACTGGGGTCGGAGTTCTGCTAATTACCATGATCCGAAGGTGACACTTGCAGAATTTCGTCACATTCAACGAGTATAAGGGACGGAGATGCACAGGAAGCTGAAACGGTGGCGTGAAACCATAGCAAAATTCTGAAAGCCACCAAGCTTTCAATATGTGCTTGAGCCGATACAAGCATGGAGACATCTTTGGTACAGATGCTTCAGGGCTGTTGCTTCCTGTGAAAGCCATCTTCGGTCCGCTGAGCCAAAAAAGCCTAAGAGGTGTTGTGGCGCCGGTAACTCGTGATGAAGCAAGGGATAAAATCAGGGTAGCGGTGGCAGATGCCCGTCACGCTAGCGAGCCGGCATCTGGACCGTATGAAGAAAACGCACCGTTTCTCAGCACCAACCGCATATTGCAGTAACTTTCCACCGGAGCCGCCCGATCTGGGGGAGCGTTGGGCAATTCATACAATACGCGTAAAACGTATGTGCAATGCTTAGTTGCTGCCTGTTTTGGGGGTGCTATTTTGGAGCATAGAGGCCTGGATGAACGATAAGTGTCTTATAAGCTTTCCTACGAGCTAAGGTTGCTAGGATCCTATTTCTCCCTGTCTGATGTCCTGAAGGGCGGCGGGAAACGCAAATGTTTTCCGCTACTATGGAGATAATGACTTGTCTTGCGTGAACTAATTTAGCCTTTACGTTTGGGGGGTTGTGGTGTCCTCAATTCTCACGAATGGACAATAATGGAAAAACGGAACTCGTCCCTTGAAGATGAAGTATGGTACGGAAAGTTCGGTATACGCGAAGTAGGTGTGGTGGTGGCGTTCACTAGAGAAAGCTCACAATGGCTGAAAGCAGCTGCGCCTCGACGGAGCGGCTGAACCAATCGCTTGAGGTGACCATAGTGCTAGTGAGTAATAGTGCGGGGAACCAGGAAGCACCCGGCGGTTGCAGTTTGTTACTGGCAAAAGATGGTCTTCGATCAGGATTTGAGGACAAAATGGAAATCTTTAGCTTGCAGCAGGTTCAGTTCTTAAGGCGACAGTCTCCCCTCCGGAACTGAACTTTCTCACCAGCCCCTTCGCCTCGTTCTCTCTCCTTTACCGGGGCTTTCGGGGCTCCAACAGCCCTTTACGGCAGTGGCATTGGGGTATTCAGCACACTCGCTCCTAGTCGCTCGTTGCATTCGCGGTCCTGTTACTTGTAGTGAGTCCCTCGTTACTATTCCCCGGAAGCATTATTGCTGACACTAGCGGAAGCTTTCGACACTTCAAAATGTCTGGTTCTGCGTCCGATTCTTCGATGATGCCGCCCAGGTCTCTCAGTTCCCCTGGATCCAACACTCAAGCTCGTCGCCGATCATCTCTTGTCAGCGGCTTTGCCAGCCTCAGCTTGAGCAGCACCCACAGCCTGAACAGCACCCACAGCCAGAGCAGCACCCACAGCCAGAGCCGCCACAGCTCCAAATGGTCAATCACGTCCTGCTTCTCCGAGGACAGCAGTCCTGATAAGGGAATGCCCTCTTCGCAGCACGACTATTCTTCACCAGTCTCCCCCCTCACAGCGAACCTCGACCGATCGACGCTTGCATCCAGACACAGATCGTATATCCCGAAGCGTGCTGCGGGGTACTTTCCTATCTGCAGCCCTCCCATGTATGCTCGCGAGGCCGGTGCAGCATCGGCTAAGAGTGCGGTGCCCAAGAGAGTGTCGTACGCCACGCAGTATGGATATCGCGCACCAGCTGGCACAACTGTTGTGGAAACCATGGCGGCAAGCAAGCCGTGATCTAAATTGAAATTCGTCGGAAGGAGTTTGTTTTCTTAGACATCTTTTATCGGAAGGCGTTCAGAAAAGGTTTAGCCCGGTGTAGGGCATGAGAATGGCGCGGAGTGCACTGTCCTTGGCTGTCAGTCCCTGGTCTTGGATACCGCTGCCTGAACCGTGCACCCCCGCCACGGCAATCCGACGGTAGAATTATGGAGTGCGGAGTTTTGGAAGGGTTTGGTATTTTACGGTGTTCTGGTATTTGTTTTGTCGGCCTAGAAAGTCCACAGCCTGACATAGAATCCCAACAACGATATCCACTACACGCTCCCGCTTAAGTGAGAATTGTCTTCGCTTACTTACCTTGCCGGCGATCAACTTTACCAATTACGAGAGGCAGACTTTGCTGGCTTTTGATAGTCAAATCGAATGGCTATCGTTCTAGACATTGGCCAGTCATGTATTCTGCCGTAGATGCTGGATCAGGTGCGATGGTTGCAGACTCTCATGGGTTCTGCAAGATCAGAAAGAACATCAGTGTGCAGGCGGTGAGGAATTTTCGGCCGCTGCTTATTTTAGATCCTGCATTGGGCCGGAGATGACAAAAAATCCCAATTCTTTCCAGTAACCGCAGGACTCGGGCGGACGGACGACGAAGTCTATATTGTACAATGTACAGGTGTTACATCCGTGAGCCCTCCCAGTACAACGGTGAAAGGCCGCGGAAGACTGGCTCGTTCCGCAAAGCGCTGTCTTTTTTCGCCTATTACCTCCCCGTGTCTCCCTCGCTCTTGTGCTGTTGTTCCCGCTCCATGGGCCGCTGCTTATTTCTCCTCGGCCTTCGCCTTCAGGTATGCCTCCAGATCGAACTTGGGGTCTTCGGGATCCGTGACAACTGCGAAAGGCATGGGCATTAGTACTTCCCGTTGGTCCGCGTGGCCCAAGTGTCGAGTACGTACGTCCAGAGCGCGAGGGCGGCGCGGTCTTCTTGGTCCACTCCTCCTTGGCCTTCTTGATAAGATCCTCTTTCCGCTGGTACTCGCGGTGGATGGCGTCGGCCTTGTCCTGCGAGGAGAGCTTGGCCTGGTGGTAGACGCCGTAGAACAGGCCGAGGCCGAGCGCAGACCACCTCAGGACCTGCAGAAGCGCGTCAGCGGCAGGAACACAGCGGGCTTGGGGGATTGAGGGCGATGGCCGGAGCCAATGCGTGGAGGGTGGAGGGTGCGGCGTACGTTAACCCCCGTCGATGCCATGGTGAGCGATAAGCTGTGGAGCGGGCGGACAGGTCAATGGCGGAGCCGCGATGCAGAGAGTCGCGGGCAGATGGTGGCAGAGAGGCGGCGATGGCGGAGTCGCGAGCGTTGGGGCTCCGGGGCAGCTTTTCTCAGCGGTGATGTGATGGCAGAAGCGTCGAGCAGATGCGACAAAGTCAAGCGGTTCGCTCCGAGGCGCCGGCCGTGCCTGCTGCTGGTTGGCTGAATCATCCACAAGTCCCCGGCCGGCCACCAGCACCACCCACGCCGCCAGACCGCCCGCCCTGCACAAACGACGAAACACCCCGGAATCCCGTTGCGCGACCGCGCCCCTGATCCGGACGGAGAGCTTCCTGCGCGTCGCCGTCTTGCGCCCGCCCGCCCCCCGTGCAACACCCGCACCGCCGTCTTTTAACCCAAGTCTCGCCGCCCTCCTGCCCTCGTCAACATGTCCGACCATTCGTCCACCATGCAGCAGCGCCGCGATGAGATCCTGGCCAAGAAGGCGAAGCTGGCCGAGCTCAAGCGCCAGCGCGAGATGCGCCAGAAGGAGTTCACCGCCAGCCGCCAGAGCATGTCCGACGCGTCCGATGTGCGTTCCACCCGCCCTCCCAATTTATTGCACTGCTGATGTGTCTCCTCAGCTAGTGTCGCCCACCCCAAGCCGAGCTGACAGCAGACGCGAGCTAGACAACCTGATCCAGAGCTTGGTCGAAGGCCGTCCTGGCTCTGGCGGCCCCAGAGATCCCTCGTCGCCTGCAGGTGGTAGGGGGAGCAGGCCTACTTCAGTCATCAGCGCCGGTCAGCTGTCTAGCATCGCCGGCGAGACCTTCGACAGCACGAGTTCGCCCCCGGCCTCCACTCCGACTACAACCACCGTGCCGCAGACGTTGACCATCGCCCCGCTCACTACCGTTTACGAGTCACCCTCGACGCCGAAGCCGGAGATCATTACCTACAGCAAGGGTGTGCAGACCACAGAACCATGGACTCCTCCACAGCGGCGGCAATCCATGGCCTCGACATCCGAAGCAGAGCCGGATGGACCCGACTGGTCTCCGTCAAAGGCGAAGAGAGCGAGCAAGCGGATGAGCAGAATGGAGCGCCAGAGGGACGAGGAGTTGCGTCAAAATCTGCGGAAGGAAATCGAGGAGGAGCTGAAGGCTCTGCAGAACGAGGGTGCTGTAGCCGACGACGAGGCAGAGCCGAAATTCCCCGCACGGGCATTGAATGACGAAGAGCTCAATGCCGTGACGTCTTCGGATGAGTTCTTGGATTTCGTTGAGCGGTCTAGCAAGGTTATCGAGAGAGCCCTAGACGAGGAATACGACCTGCTCGTCGACTACGCATTGGCGGGCGTTGAAGAGGTGGATGATGACGATGATGGCTTCGGCACCGCAAAGGGAAAGAAGGGACGGCGGGTACGCGAGGTCACACAATTTTACGACGAGAGGTGGAGCAAGAAACGTATGATCAGTGATCTCAGCTTTTCCCAAAAGGTAATGAACTCTCATCAGGCTACTGCGCGAACAGTTCGTTGACAAAGTTGCAGTTCCCGGAACTTGTCCTGGCGTCTTACACGAAGAACCCTTCGGCACCACATGACCCTGATGGTCTCATCCAAGTCTGGAATATGCATATGCACGACCGACCCGAGTACATTTTCCACGCCCAGTCCGATATCCTCACTGCTCAGTTCTCGCCCTTCCATCCCAACCTCATTATTGGCGGTGCTTACAGTGGCCAAGTCCTTCTCTGGGACACGCGCGCCAAGTCACAGCCCGTGCAAAAGACACCTCTCACCGGTTCCGGCCATACGCACCCGGTTTACGCTATTGACATTGTTGGAACGCAAAATGCCAACAACATCATCTCGTGTTCCACGGACGGTGTAGTTTGCGGTTGGACGGTCGACATGCTTTCCCAACCGCAGGAGTTCCTTGAGCTTATTTCGCCACCTCCTGCGAAGACAGAGGATATGGCACCCACCTGCATCGCCTTCCCGCAAGCCGATCCCACCTATTTCCTTGCCGGTACCGAAGAAGGCTCCATCTATCCCTGTCACCGTTACGACCGTGCAGGTGCAAAGGCAGGTGTCGATACCCGCGTGGCTTACCGTGGTCACGCCGCCCCCGTCATGTCCTTGGACTTCCACCCGGCCCGCGGCCCGATCGATCTGGGTGATCTTGTTCTGTCGTCTAGTGTGGACTGGACTGTCAAGCTCTGGAAGGTGCGCCCGCCGGCGGCTACTGCGACAATGGCGTCGAGCGGCCCAGGCAGCGCCCCGCAGGCGCAAGCACCAGTGTACGAGTTCGTACGCGAGGATCTCGTCTACGACGCGCGCTGGTCGCCCGTCAAGCCGGGTGTTTTCGCTCTGGTCGATGGCGCCGGCAGTCTCGAGATCTGGGACGTCAACATCGACATCGAAGTGCCCGTTGCCAAGACGTCTCCGAGTGACAAGCGTGGTGTCAACTTCATGGCTCGGAGCCTGAACAAGGTCTCGTGGGAGAAGAACGAGGGCAAACGCCTCGCTACCGGTGGTCTTGATGGTGTCGTCACTGTTTTTGAGGTAGGCGCTGAGCTGGGTGGTCAAGACAACTTGAGGCAGGAGGAGTGGACTGGTGTGAAGAAATTCGTACAGAGGCTGGACACGGTAGGTGGTGTGGTAACGAACGGAATTGGCAAATAAACGTGACGATGAAACGAAGAAGGGAATCAATGGACCTATTTATGTATGTGTGACGACGAGTTTTAATGCGCTGCCGCTTGTATGGCGATGATGGGGAAGCGGAAAGGGAATTGTATAGGGAGACAAAGCTTCTCCTTCGTTCTTGTTGGGCTTTCTCGTTTCAAAGGGCTTTCAGGAGTCTTGGGTCTGGCTGGTTTCACTGGCGGCATACCCCCATCGGTGGCGATTGAATTAGAATACTTGTTTTGCGCCTTCTTGTTTCCGCTGCTGGGCAGGCTTGAGTTCAGATGGTGATAAAGTTATGGTTTCGGAGTAGGGTGATTCTGAGCCCAGCAACCCTTGAAGCTGGGATATTCTTACGAGCTATACTGTGGTATTGGGAACTGCTCGTGAATTTCGATGCCTTGTTATTCTAAAACAATAATGTGGACCATCCTGCTCGTAGGCCTGAAGGCCCGAAGGAGAAGGACGTCTAAAAAATAAAAGCATGAGGTCTTTGGTCTTGTCTCGACTCTTACCGCCAACAATACGAAGAACGATGTATATTACCGACGTAGTATTCTCAAGGTACTTCAAAGAGAATATCAAAGCGCCAATTGAATACGAACCCTTGACACGAAGACAGTAGCAGTCGTATGAAGAAATCGAGTAGGCAGAGCAACGGTATAAGCTAGAGTTTGTTATTGGCTTTGAGAACTTGATCATAAACTTTAGTGTATTAAATCCTTAGAAAGAACGCTGCCTCTCCTGCTGCTCGAGGTATCTATTTACTCAGCTTCTTAAATATGTGGTATTCCGCCAGCACAGCCTCTGACTGTGTCAAATCTCAGGGTCTTCCTCATTCCCTTCTAAAGCTTATCGCTGTATTCATACACGTTTGCCATGGACATCATCACATCCGCATCCTCGCAAATGCTGAACACGAACAACATTACAGGGAGACCTCTCTCCCTTCATTACGACACCACTCCTTGCGCTGGATTACCATCGTCATCTTGTTAGCCATAGCATCCAAGCAGCAACCCCAGCCCTTCGCCGTCTTGTACCCTGCCACTCTAGTCACTCATCTACGCCCATATGCATACCTCTTCAACATAGAAGCGTAGTGATGCGTAGCGAATAAGTAGTCATTAGGAAGTGAAGTTCAGTCGGATGTCACACCGGCCTACCTCACGCCTCCCCCTTCAGCGCCTGAAACCCTTCCTTTCTCCTGTCCAGCTCTGCCACAATCGCCTTCGCCCCCTCCACGTTCGCCTCACCCGCCCTTACACGTTCCAAGATTGCTTCGTCCGTCTCTTTCGTGGCCTCCATCGCCGCACGCGCCCACGCACCGCCGCTCTCCGCGTCGGGCCCAACCAAATGGCTCTCGCTCGCGAGACGCTGCGCCGTACTGCGCGCATCTTCCTGCGCCGCCGCGATCTGATGCCGCAGGTACGTCGCCGTCTGCTGCGCGAGGATACGCTCGTCGTTGGCGGAGCGGAGAAGCGCGGGGATGAAGGGGAGGGTGGCCGACGGCGGGAGACGAAGCTGCTTCTGTCCGGCGGCTTCGCCACCATCAACTTGTTGGGTGGGTCCAGGAGGGAGCGTAGATGGAACACTGAGCTCCTTGGCGGCGGCCGCCGCGGCGTCCACGGCCGCGATGAGCGAAGTGCGGGCAGCTACATAGCGCTCGTACAGCACGTCAACTTGTTCCTGGATAGCTTCGATATCGTCGTCGTCGGCGGCGATGTCTTTCTCGTCCCGTCTTTCCTGTCTTTGCGGCGTCGCGCCGCCGCTGAGCATGCTCTCGTCGCCCTCGGGCATCTTCGCCAGCTCGTCCTCGATCCAGGTGATGAGCTCATCGCGTGCGGCCCGCAACGCTCGAACCTGCGCCTCGATACCCTGACTCGAGGCGGTAGTCCCCGCTGCCACGGCTCTGCGCAGCGTCTCGGCGTCCAGGCCCTGCTTGGCGAGCAACAGCTCCTTCTTCAACCGTAGCACATGCTCCTTCGTTTGATCGGCGGCGGCGGCTGCGGAAGCGGAAGCGTCGCCAGCAGCAGTATTTCCGCCACCCGCGATCTCCGGCGGCGGGACAGGTGCATCGCCCAGTTTGTCTTTGACCCACTGGCGAAGATCTTCCCTCCGTAAGGGGTCGTCGTCGGGCTGCGCGTCCGCGATGCGGTCCAGGGCGTCCAGTAGGATCTGTAGCCTGGCGTGCCGCCGGCGCTGGCGCAGCAGGGCGACGTAGTTTTCGACATCATGGTGAGAGCTGCCGGTATTTCCGCTACCGCCGCCGCCGTTGCTGCTCCCGACTACCGGTGAGAATGGATTAGGCGTCATGTCCGCAGCCGATCCGGCCTGAGCCGCGGCAGCTCGGGCGGCGTGCGCTTCCCGCTGCAGCTCGTTGAGCTCGCTGTGCAGTGCGTCTCGGCGCCGTTTGGCAAGGGCGTGCGCCTGCACGGCTTCCCAGTACTGCTTCCGCAGTCCAGTTAGCTCAGCCGGAGGTGGAGGAGGATGGGCGGAAGCCGAGGATGTCTGATCATGTTCGGGCAGCAGCGAGGGTGGAGCGCAAGCCAGGGTTAGCGGCGTGATGGGCGACGTGGATTCGGCGCCCTGCTGCCGCTCCGTCCTGTAGATCTGCGACTGCAGGTGGTGGGCCAGCTTCTTCCGGATGCGTAGAGTCTCCTGGCGCGCATGGATGTAGGGGCGCAAGGCCTCCTCCACCTGTGGGAGAGGGCACGGTAGAGTTGTCATGGTGAGGCGGCTGTGAATTGTTTAGTGTTTTTGGAGGAAGCAGTGACGATGGTGCCCAGTAGTAATGGTTGGCCAGGGTGCCGGCGCCCGGGGATAACCCGCGGTCATCGCGCATCTAATCCAACTCTATTCAGACCCGCACACCCATCACAGAGCCTTGCGCATTGGTCCGTCTCCACTTGAAGCATGCTCTAAGGCTGGACATGAATCATCGGGCTGCAGATATCAGCGGATCATCCCGCACCGTGCTCTGAATCTCCATGCGGAATCATGCGGCGGCAGCCCAGTGCCACTATGGTTGTTGAAATAAGCATCTGGGGTTGGTCCAGCAGTGCAGATCTCCGCAATTATCTATACAAGTCGGAGCTTTGCGGTATTCAAGCATGCAACTTGGGTCACACTTGCCGCGGAAAAAAGCAATTGATGTCTGACTCGTGTCCTTCATTACCTCGTGGGACGGATATTGTAGCTGCTTTAACCCCAGCAGCTCCAACCGTGGGTATCGTGTCTAGCATCCACAGCTTCACCGCCCCACTTCTTGGACATGCTGGTCGCGCAGCTTGGCAACCGTGGAAACAAGCTTGTGCCCCCCTGCCTCTCAGCTGAGCTCACGCTTGTCTCCGCCTCAAAGCCGCGCGGCAGGCCAGGCAGTGAAGCACTGGCTGCGCCCCGACTTATGTTTCATGGCTGCCCCGCGTCGTGATGATTGGCACGCACGCCAAGCCTACCCGGATACAGCATCTCCATTCCTACCGCCTCTTCGGTTATGCCCCCCACGCTCCTCCCTTGTCCTCAGCCATTAGCGCAAGCTTATTAATCCTTCCCGCTACAGCCGCATCGGCATCCCTCGTTATGCGCGGAGCAGGCCATAGAAGAGAGTCCAGGTGAGTACGAAGCTGCTTAGGCTGCCAAACACCTCGCCGAGCCACAGATCTCCGAAGGGGCGGTAAAAGTAGCTCTTCGGCTGTGCGCCCGCCCTCAGCGCGAATATAAGCACCGACACCAATAGACTGCCGGCAAGGTAGAAGAGGAAGCCCGGGTACGACTCCAAGCCCAGAGTTCCAGCGGCAACGCCGAACAGCGATGCGGTTAGATTGCGGATTGTGGAGATGGTCTGACAGGTGTGGCGGCTATGTCAGCGGGGTGTTCAACACAAAGTATAAGGTGGTGGCGGAGCAGAGTGTTACAGGAAGGGTATTATGAAGCGTACACGGGCGTTGTGCTGGACGCTGTCCTGCACGATTGGCGCAATTGCGAGCTCACGTTCGTCATGCATGGTGAATGCTTGCTGCCTGGGCGATGATGACGTGGAGCTAGCGGGCGGTGGCGGACCGGAGCGGTATCGAGGCGCGATAAGCCAAGGCGGGGCGGTGGCAGATGAGGTTGTTCTGTCAAGCCGACGGGTGGCCGCGGGAGCGTAGGGTGCGGTACCTCGGCCGGGGTCGCAGCGGGTATGCGCGGGACGTGGCAGCTCCGAATTCGGTGCGACGGTGGTGTTCGTGCCCAAAGCCGCTTCGGCAGCTGGGTAGGCGTGAGGATGGGTGAGAGCGGGAAAGGCTGAGGTGTCCTGCGCGAGGAGCTTTGGGTGCGAACGAGCTCCTGCTAGGGTTCTAGCTACGACTGACGTCGGCAGATTGCCGCCGTAATCCCGACCTTGGCAAGCGGGCACCTATGATACGACCGTCTACGAAATGGGCAAGCGCACCGATTGCTTTAATGTACGTACAAACGCATGCTAATTGTAGAGTGGCGAGCTAAATTTATTTCGTACGAATACCCACGACAGTCGGAGAATTAAATCTACGTAATTTCCAGATGTTGCCGATAGGGCTAAACTAGGAGAATATCCATGATCTCGTGCCCCGTATTCTCATGCAAAGACTATGACTCTCACTCTCACGCCACCTCAGCTAGCCAAAGGACCGTACTCCTCTAGGTACCTGTGAACCGTGAGCGGTTGCGTCTCCGGCCTTGCGTAGCTCTGACTTACTGTTGTAAATGTTCCGGCAGCTGGTAGCCTGGTATGCTGGCCGTCATTCGCAGATACTGCAAGGCCTGACTAAAGTACTGCTGACTATTGCGACTATACGACACGTTGCCGAGGCTCATATACGCTTCCGCAGCCTGTACATCCAGGGTCAGTCCAAGTTACGCCCGTTTGACTAGCGGCCCACAAACCTTTTCGAGCAGATCCCCCGTCATACAGCTTTCCGCATAGGCAGCCTGTACCGCCCGTGCAAAGTAATCAGATGCAGGTGACAGCACCCCTCGTGCCTCGACGTAGTTGGCAGTATGCAGGCGTGCTTCAGAAATCTGCTCCCCGAAGCTGCCCCTACTGCTCCCAGACGAGCCACGCTCGTCTGCGTGAATCTTTGCTAACGACGGTTGAGCACGCTGGAGCCAGTATTGTCCCAATCCTAGCACAATCCATCAGCAAATCTTCCTCTGGGCGAGGTTCAGCCGAGTGTTTACCTTTAAGAGCCGCCGTGCTGTTCGGTCGTTTCTCCAGTATGGCCAGCCACTGTGTCTGACACCAGTTGGTGATGTCCGTCACGCCGCCATTGTCTGCGTCGGCAAAGCCAAGGTCCTGCAACACTGCAACAATGTAGGCCCAATCTCCTGTGGGTAGGGATTGCATGGAGCTGACTGCTGCAACGATGCTCCTCGCCGACTGTAGGTAGTTCTGCCAAGCGTGCGGATGGGACTGGAGAGCAGCCTCAATCTGCGCCGCAGCGGTCTTGCATTGGGCCAAACGCGGGTCACTCATGTTGTCGAGCTTGGAAACGGTGTTCTTCTCAGAATTGGTGCTCCCTGGAGTCGAAGGTGGACTTAGACACTGGAACGACATGGCCGCCGGCGGTTTGATATAAAAGCTGGCGCTGTCTCCCAGAGCGGCAAATGCGATTGTTGAGTGGATGAGGCAAATAGAGTAAGCAGCTTGGGGTGTGTGTGATGGAAAGTCGCAGGAGAGCGAATGGTGTAGGAAAGATGCCGATTCTGACGAGCTGCATGGGAGAAAGAGGGCGGAGAGACATGGCCAGGTGCTATATGAGAGTGGTACGGGCTGGGCGTATGTTGATTGACAAGCAGATGACCTTGTCGTGGGGCTGTCCGGGCTCGTTTCCACAGGTGAAATTGGCATAGCGTTCCAGGATCTGCGGCAGTCTGCCGTTGAGCGCCGCGGCGGAAGCATATCCCACGGGAGCTACCCACCGTTTGGGCCAACTGCGAGCCGCAGACTCCGGAGCGATGGCAACGGCGTCATCGTGAAATTTAGGGCTGACCGTCGGCGGCCCCGCGTGGCAATTCCAACATCTTCGCAGAAAGCGTAGATGAACAGGTCGTTCGTGCCTCCGTCCTGCCTAGCCGGCGATGCTTGGCGGAGGTGCCAAGACCGCGGCCATCATACGGCTGTGCGAACTATTTCCCCTCGCAGCGAAGTTAGCTGTTCCACGGCGGAAATTTTGGCAGTCGAGGCGGAGCAGGTCATGAGTAGACGCGGTTTCGTCGGGGCTATGCCGTCCTTGCTCTGCCTACCCGGTGGCACCGGCACTGCGGCCTGGGGGTGAGGTCTGCCATGTCGAGTTTACGCAACCCCACCGAGGGCCTAAAGCGCGCCAGAAGCTTCAGCGTAAGCAGTATAACACGGGTTGGCGTCTACGGCGGAGAGGGAGAGCTGGCGAGGAAAGCAGCGGCAGGGCCGCCGATTTGACGGCTGAGCATGGAGTGCGGTCCGGCATCCACGGCATCTGGGAAGTCACCCTGCGACTTGCGGTCAGGAGCAGGGCAGCTGCTCTCGCGGCCAGTCAGGAATTTGTCAGACCGGGCCGCGCAGAAGGTCGAGGGCGGTTCGGATGGTGAGGCGCTCGGGCGGGAAGGCAGTGCTGACGAAGACCAGGGCGGAAGAGCGCGGCCCCTGCGGCCTGGGCTTGGGGCTGACTAGGTCCTGTGGTTGTTTCGCTTGGCTCTCCTCCGGGCGGCTGTGCTGCAATCGCATTCGCTCTGTCCGCCTGCATAACGGATGCACGCTCATCGGCTCGCGAAGGGGCCCGCGCCCGCGCGTGGAATGAGGACGTACGCCGCACTCTCGAGCGTCCCTCCCCTGATGCGCCGCATGCGTTCTCGAAACATCACCGCGCCAACACCTGCAGCTGCTGCGCTACCAATGGTCTGAATCAGCATGCGCCGCGTCTGATCCAAACATCCCGCCGCACGACGTCACGCGCCCAACACCAACCACTCCGTCCACCAACAGCATCCCCCCACTGCCGCCCGCTCCGCTAAGCATGCCCAGCGGCTGCTCGCCATGGAAAACATCATATACGAAGACTCGCCTCTAGCGGCGTACCTCGAGGGTGCGTCAGCCTGCGCTTCCACGCCTGCGATTTGCGTCATGTCTGAAGGAGATTCACAGCGGCCGAGGCTAACGCTCGCCGTAGGAGAGGGCACCGGTGAGCCTGACTGGGTTGCGTCCGTCGACGACGACCGCAAGAGCGACAAGAGCCAGGAAACCTCCTTTGCCCCCCGCGGGCCCTCCAGCCTCCAGTCCAAGCTGCGGAAGAAGCTTCCGCGTCCGCTGAAGCTGCCTCAGCGCGGCTCCGTCCATCGCATCCAGAATGCCTATTCTGTAAGCCGCCCACACCGCCCCTCGCCCGCCCCGCGCATCCAGGACGCTGACATGAAGCCCAGCGCGCTGTCAATTCCCGCTTGGGGAGTGCCGACAACACCCGGTTCCTCGAGCACTTCCGCTTCACCATCATATCCTCGCAGCTCCTCAGCGAACACTCCGGCCAAACAGCATTCAAAGTCCCGTCCGGGCCTGCAGATGGGTCCGCGCCGGCAATCGAGTATAAGGGCGGCTCCATCAATGTGACGGGGGCCACAGCTACCGGCGTGGGGGCCTTCGTCGTTGTATCGTTGCTTCACTGGGCTCGGGAATCAAAGCAGGGTGGCTTCAACAAGGGGAGGCTTCTAGTCGTGGTTATGGCCACTGCCGTTGGTCTGACAGTTGCGTATGCACATGCAAGGCGTCAGTGGCTGCAGAATCTAAGACACCGCGCCGTCGCCGCAGCCTCCGCGTTGGTGTCCAATCTGCAAGCCTTCGACACCTCCGCTTCCTCGGCCGTCCTGCTGGTTCAGGAAGTCGAGCTGGTGTCCCGAGGCTATCGACTGTAAGACGTGCAGTTTGCCATCCCGTGAGTCAACGCTGATGTCCATTTAGAAGCACTCCCATGCCGCCCATCACGAGACTCGATGACAAGAGCCAGATCAAGCGGTGTGCCCGGCTAAGGCGCAGCCTGCGCAGCACATTCGCCGCCACTCTCCCTGCTTTCGCCGATGTGTGCGCCACCTTGCGCATTCTGGTGGAGCCCGACGATCTTGAAAGATACCTCGACGTGTACGACATCACTTCGCAAGACTTGCAGGAAGCTGCACTGGGATATTCCGAGGATGAGTTTGAAGACGGCGAAAGCCTCAAAGCCCTGCGCATCTGGCAGTACCGCCTCACCACCCTGCGCAGGGTTTTCCTGTGCTCTCTTCTCGCTCTCGAAGCGGACGGTGACAGCGAGGACTTTGCACGCTGGCGCACGGCCATTGATGCCATGGAACGTCTCACCGAGCTGTCTGGAAAGTGGTGTGAGAAGTTGACGCGCATCCTTGGAGAAGAAGAACGTGAGTTCATAACCTCCCCTTCAAGATATCAGTGGACTGATGTTGTAGAATTCGTGCTGCCTTCTCCGCAGCCGAAGGCGCCGTCTACGCCAGGAAAGGAAAAGATCCGCGCTTCGGTCCGGCAGATGAGCGCTTTATCGCAGGGGATCCGCGGATTGCAGGCGAAGATGCAGATCCTCCGCGAAGAATCCAACAAGAGCTTGGAAGAATCGGCCGAAGTGACGGAGCTCGGGTCGACATTGATGTCGCAGTACGACTCAATCGGGGCCGATCTCAAAAACCTCGTGCAAGCTTGGGAGGCAGGTAAGGCGTCATTAGCCCTGAACATCGACAGGCAAGAGCGGCGCATCTCGCAGGCGTCCAGCGGCGGACTCCGCTCGCCCGTGCCCAGCCTGGGTGGGCTTACGGTTGTGGACGAGACGGGGAGTCCTAGCGACGCTCTACGGGCGCTCAACGGTGAAATGCCATTCTCCAACCGGAACTCCGGGTCTTCTGCTGCGTCGAATAATAGCGGGTCGGACGAGGAGATTTTCGAAGCCATCGCCATGCCTCGCACTCGCATGTCAATGACGCGCGAAGAGCGCATGGCCAAGATCCAGGAAGATCGGATCCGGCAGGCGTCGGCGCGGGAACAGCGCGACGCGAACACCAGCATGTTGCGGGAACTGGAGTCAGTCATCAGCCTACGGCCGGGGCAGAAGAAGCCACGTCCGGCGACGTACGGCGGAAGGGTATCGTCCTATTGAGCTTCCCGAACGTCAACGAGAAGGAGTTGGACTTATATTTTCGCATTTGCATAGATTTGGCGTTTGTGCGGCGCGCAACGATACAATCCGGCGTTCCTCGGGATACATCAGCGGTGAGATAATCTGGGATGCGATTTGAGGAGATAATGTCAAAAGCAAGGCCGCATGCAGGACGGGCGGCGTTCTTGGAAACACTGATGCTCATTTTCAGTTGGGGGAGCTGGCCAAAACCCTTTTCATTACTCTCACAGGTAGACACAGTCATTCTCTATTTTTTATTGTCTATTTTCTACGATGGGGATGGCGTCTTACATACGGCACGGCGCGGGTGTGCAGGTCACGCAATAGCCCAGGACTGGGAGGCTTGCAGTGCGCTCGGTAACACGGTTTGCATAGAGTTAGTCATGATAGACGATTAGTAGGGTCGCGGTTTAGGCCCGAAAGTCAATTGAGTACAGTACATGCTGGACATTGGTGGGCTTGCGGTGATTATGTTGGAGGCCAAGCTGACGAATAGGCTAAATATAACGCCGATGTGGGTGTGGCAGGATCTGCTGGATCTGCACTGGCTGCAGAAGAGTGGGGAGACGGGTCCAGCGATGTCGCGTGGCTTGGTAATGATGAGGCCGTGAGGGTGTCAGTCAGAACCTTAAATTCGCCTCGTCCTATGCCAACTGACGATCGCACGCGCCACCACCGCCCTCCACATCTGCCGTGCGGCCCCTCGGACCGCAACGGCACCGCGGATCAAACATGCAGTGTCCCGCGGGGCGAAGGAAACTATAACGTGGCGACACAGTAAGTGCCGAGGCATCGTGATTAGTTTCTGTCAGCATCTGAGCTACCATCCGGAATACATTTAATAATTCTACATTCATGTCCGGACGGAAGCTTCAGCTACCTACGTAAGTCGAGTGCCCTTGCTCGCGAAGAGAATTGCAGAGGATCATTTCTTTTGGCACCTACGTGGCAACGCTTCAGCATATCCCACGGATAGTACTGCGCAAGTCTAGGGATGTATAGATCTTCCCACAGACTGGCGTTTCGTTTCGTGACACACTTCCGTCTTGAGCCTACTTTCTCAGTTTCTCGCTCGTGCTGACGAGGGATTTGGCTCAAGATACAGCTACTCGCTGGTCAGGGCAAGCAAGAGTCAAATGCTATCTCCGGGTCGGATTAATGATCTTTGTAAGGAGAGCAGATGGTTCCAGCCACTGCCGAAGAATTGCCACGGCCGAAAATACCCAAAGGAGAAGACCCTTTAAGTGGCGCGCCAAATTCTTTCATTCTTCCACCTTCGGCGAACATGGCTAATCTCAAAGCCGGCAATCCGGGTTTCAAGGCATGCCTATCATTTTCACGGCTTGGCTGATGCAAGTCGAGCAATATTTTTTTACCGTCGAAGCTTCGATACGAATCTCAGTGGATAAAGCCGTCCCAATGACGAAAAAGGCCGCACAGACACGATCTTGCCTGCAGCACCGTTTCGTGCCGATCACAGATTTTGCGTCGTTTACGATTGGACTTTGGGGGTTTGCTATCCCGCAGCAGAAGGGACAGAGCGCCAAAGCCTCAACTCCGCCCACAAAGCGGCTTGTCGGCATCGATTGGTGCGGCAAAGACGGCGAGCGGTGGATGGAAGTGTTGGTGTCAGTCGATCTGGTGTCGGGTCGGAAGCTCAGGATCGGAGCTGTAGCGGCAGGACCCTAGCGCCCCGAAAGCTTGAGCCCATGACGCATGTCGAACCTACCCATCTCCAGAGCCCACTTCCGCTCCAAGTTGCCGTCCTAGCGCCGCTGTTAGGAGTTAACGGCGGGGACGACGTAGTAGCCATTGCTAATGCTACCCAAACTGCGGTCCCCTTAGGCCTGGAATACCGCCGAACTGATAAAGCCATATAAACCATGCACTATCCGCTCTTCCGCCGCCTCTTCCATCCAAACCCTCCTCTCTGCTTTCCAGCTCGATACCCTCCCAATTTCCATCTCAAATGTCTACCGACTACAAGTTCGAGGGCTGGTGCGGCCTGAGCCCTGAGGCCGTCGACGGCAAGATGGTCTGGCAGCAATACGAACCCAAGCCCTTCACCGACGACGACGTCGACATCAAGATCCAGGCCTGCGGTATCTGCGGTTCCGACATCCACACCCTCCGCTCTGGTACTTGACTCGTCTTCTCCCCCATACTACATGCACTCTAACTCTCTTCACAGGCTGGGGCGCCACCCCCTACCCTTGCGTTGTCGGCCACGAGATCGTTGGCCGCGCGGTGCGTGTGGGCAAGAACGTCACCCACGTCAAGGAGGGCGACCGCGTCGGCGTCGGTGCTCAGGCCTCATCTTGCCTGAAGGCCGACTGCGCCGCCTGCGCCGACGGCGAGGAGAACCACTGCCCGTCCATGGTCGGCACCTACGCCGCCAAGTACCCCGACGGCAGCAAGAGCTACGGCGGCTACGCCGACTACAACCGTACGCCCGGCCACTTCGTGCTCAAGATCCCCGACAGCATCTCCACCAAGGACGCCGCGCCCATGATGTGCGCCGGCATCACCCTGTACAGCCCGCTGAAGCGCGAGGGCTGCGGGCCGGGCAAGCGCGTCGGCATCGTCGGCCTGGGCGGCCTCGGCCACTTCGGCGTGCTGTTCGCCAAGGCCCTGGGCGCCGACAAGGTCGTCGTCATCTCGCGCACCGGCGCCAAGAAGCAGGACGCCGTCGACATGGGCGCCGACGGCTTCATCGCCACCGACGAGGACCCGGACTGGGCCTCGAAGCACGCCAACACGCTCGACATCATCGTCTCGACCGTCTCCTCGCCCAAGATGCCGCTGATGGGCTACCTCAGCCTGCTGCGCTACAAGGGCACCTTCATCCAGGTCGGCGCCCCCGAGGACGCCCTGCCGCAGATCAACGCCTTCGCCCTCATCGCCAAGCGCTGCAAGCTCGGCGGCTCGCTCATCGGCGCCCCCGGCGAGATTAAGGAGATGCTCGACCTCGCCGCCCAGACGAAGCTCAAGCCTTGGATCCAGGAGCGCTCCATCAAGGACGCCAACCAGGCCATCGTCGATATGGAGGCCGGCAAGGCCAGGTACAGGTACGTCCTGGTTAACGAGAAGCACGCCGAGTAGAAGACCTTCTACGGCGCTGTGTGTATGAAATCAAAATAGAATCCGGAGTTGGTAATGTTGTGAGGGGCGCAACGATGAGTTGAACTAGTGGTTTTAATGATAATAAGCGAAATGAAGCACCTTTAAATACCGAAGAATAAGTCTCGTTTGGCTGTGAAAACTCATGTGTGGATGCTTCACTTGATAGTACTTATAGATAGTTCAGAGACTTGCTCCTCTGGACTCGCGAGTCTGTGATGCTTTTGAGGATTTCGACTTGAATAGCTTTTTCCCCGAGAGAATGCTGTCAGCTCCTGAGCGTAGATTTGAGTAATCGGTATGATCGCACCCTTTCTTCCTCTATTCCTTCGATATCATTGTCCAAAGTTGACCTAGCGCACGAAACAGACGTGTTATGCTTGACACTCTTGTCCACTAGTCTTTTGATGAGTTTTACTCGCTCGATGATTCTCCTTTCAACTCATCACCATTCTAGGCATAACGGACACCATCCAAGCATCAAACACGAGGCAAGTTTCAATCATTTTTACTCCAGGGCGTTCGGAGCCAGCGGTCGTCCAGATCATCAACCAAATTGCCATTTTCTGTTCATGGAAGACGGTAGAGCGATTGATGGATATGGAGGGGTTGAGCGAAGTTTGCTTAGTACGGGGCCCTTCCGGCGCCACAAATATAACTGAGGACTCCGACTTTCAAAACAGACGATAAATGTATAACCTCCAGGTATCTCTTTTCTTCTTTCTTCATTCCCCATAAAAAGAAACTCCCTTCCTTTTTTTGCTGCCGGAGAAGAGGCAAAACCACTAATACCACACAAAAACAGGTGTAGGAATGTGCCTGCCATTCGTCGCCGGCAGATTGCAGTCCTGAAGCAGCGATCAATCGCGATAACAAACAACCGAGTACTACAATGATCTTTCCGCCCACGACGTCAACGAGTGACTACTCCTGACTATCCGCATAGCATGCTCGTTGTGGTATGAAGTGTCATCGACAAAAGGCCGAGCGGATGAAAGCAACAAAAAATCCAGGCAGCGCCAGCCTGCGGGAAATTCTACATCATCGTATTTCTCTCCGGTGTACCGTTACCCATGAAGACGCTTCCGCCGCTCATGAATGCAGGGTTAATCGGTTGCTGTTGTGGTTGTGAACTTGTTGGCGATTGCTGTTGTTGCTGCTGCTGTGGCATTGCGTTTGCGTCGGACATCAAATCCGGCATACCCATTGGCCACATAGGGTTTGAGGGGTCCATAGCAGTTCCCTGGACGTACGAATCCCAGGCATCCTATGAGAACATTAGTTTGCAAGATTAGAGGCCACGGTGCTCAAATTGTGCTTACCCAGTCAAGATTAGTGGAAGGTATGTCCATGCCTTGTAGCGACATATTTGAGGCACCGAACATTTGTGAGAAGGGGCTAGCCGCGGAAATGGGACCAGCATTCTCACCACTAGAAGAGGGCCCAGTGTATTGGGGCGTGAGTCCAGAACCGGTTGAAACCGCAGGCAGGGGATCGTTCAGGATGTTGCCCATGGAGGCGGGGAAAGATGGCCTGTTATCAAACATGTTTGAGCTGTTGGGAGTCAGCGCACCCGTGCTGAGCATCCCAAGAGTCATTGCAGCCGAATGCTCGGGTGCAACGTTGGCATCATCCTGGATGTTGGCAGTAGCGGGATACGCTGCTGCCGCCGCTGCGAAGTTCGGTGCTCGCGTTGATTGGTTCGACTTCAAGGTGTTCACCATAACGCTTAGAGCAGTGTGGGCTTTGTACGCCTCCATGGAGCCATTTTGGAGTTCCCCCCAAATGGGTATTGCGCGCTCGACTGCTGCAAACATATCGTCCTTGCGATTTTGGCGCCATCCGTAAAGATCACCCGCCGAGGAACGACCTGCACGCTCGGCCTCCGATATGTGGTAGAGGTCGAGAGCGACGACCATCGCTGCCACTAGAAAATCGTTCATTGTCAGGGATGTAATGAACCACTTAACGGTCCGCAGACGTCCGTTTGGTTGGGATTCAGCATGGATCGTAGCCTGATGCCTCAGCATCGCCATTGATGCGTCGATGCAGGTACGGCGGGAGTAAGCGTATCTGGCGTTCTCGCGAGAGGGACCCAGGAATTTTTTGTGAAGCACAATCTGCGACTTCAAGTAGAGAAGCTCAAGGCTAAATCGCTGCATGATCAATGTCGCCGGGTCCCTTGCCGACTCGTCCATCGATCGCAGTTGGAGATGAGGTGGCGTCTCGGCGTGAAGCTCGCGCAGCCGTTGATCGAGCTTTGTTATTCCATCGTAGGAGGTGCAACTCAGCACTTGGGATTTTTCCACGACCTCCGAGAAACCGTAGACTAGACGGGATTTTGCGATCATGTATGAGCAGGGGGTTGCTTCGGTCATCGGCCTAGACGGCGGGAGTGTCTTCATCTCCTCATACAGCTCATCGTCGTAGATGTTCCGTGGGAGTTCGGCACTGGTGTCGGTAGCCCTGATCATAGGCGGCTGTCCCATTTGGTGGGAGAAAAGCAGATCCATTTTCCTCACAACACACCAGACGCGACGGCGCATCTCGCCGTTGAAAGGAGATAGCGCTCGATAAGGCGCGGGATCTCTGTGGTAGCCCATTCGCATAGCCAAACGGACGATGATTGTCCAGCTGACCAGCACGCCAACCTCAGCATCTCTGCTGCGGGCGTACTCGGCCTGTACGTGGAGAATAAGCGTTTCCAGCGTATTCGCCACAGGAGCCGTGATGTCGGCCCGTAGTAGACATTGTGCACAACGTCTCCTGTACTCACTGGACATGTCCCATGACTTCCCTCGATACTCAGGAGGTTCATCTCCTGCGCGATGGTATGACTGAAGGGCAATGCACATCATAGCATAAGCCATGCCGAGCCAAATGACCGGAGTGTCATCCGGGGCTAACCAGTGTTGGTCGTACTTGTTCAACTGTCAGCAAGAGCAAAGGCGCAGTCGGGCGGTCCTAGAAAACTGACCTGCTTTTGGAAGGTGGGTCCATGGATGATATCTTTGAAAGTCAGCGCTGAGCCCGCTGTCGAACGTGGTACGGCGGGACTTACGAAAGCCAGGATCGTACACGTTGAAATAGCGGGTGATGAGCAAATCCGCAACTACTTTTGTGGGAAATGCTGCCAGCAACTCTGCCCTTTCTGCAGGCTGTACCGAACCAAACAAGAATGCAGTGCCAGGGCTTATTTCATCCGTGTAAGCAGTCTGATGCCTACGCAATTGCTCTTCGTACTGCTTTTTGTGCTCGTTGAAATAAGTTTTCACCTCGGCGATCTGCAGGCATTGTAAGCTGCAGAATCACGGTTGCCCAGGCTCGATCGCGACATACCTCGCCCAAGATGGCGTACCAGTGTGCTTCGGATGCAAATATGGTCTTGTTGTTGTCCACCTTCATGACTCCAATGGACTTAGCTACCTGTTCAACGTCGCTGTCTTCGTGAGCTGTACCCCCTTGCTCTTCTTTGATCGTCTCTGGCGCATCCACCTCGATGGATTGATCCATAGTGGTGCTGCTGCCGCTGATGCTGCCTTGATGGCTCTGCGGGTTAGAAGGCCCGTTCATGCTTGCAATGGCGGCGGCGGCGGCAGCGGGGCCAGCCGACTGCGAGCCATTGGTCATAAGGGACAGAACCAGCCCTTCCAGGCGGTCGATGCGATTTTGCATGTCGTCGGGAGAGGTCATGGCGCTGTGAGTGGATGAGTTCTTCTTGCGACTCCCAGGAGTTGCATATGTGCAGGAGGCATTATCACCTCGTTTCGTGCAGTTGTCACAAGGGTGCCCGCGATTGCATTTGAGCCTAGCGACGATGATCAGCGATGATTCCAACTGGCAACCATGGTGGAGACTCACTTTCTGTGCCTGCAGGGTGCACATGAGAGGGGCACCCTATTCCTCTTACGAACAACGCGGAACTGGCCATCCGGAGACTGTCCGGAATTGGACGAGGTGGCAGAAGGAGGGGTCGGCGTCATGGTAAATGATGTACAAACGGAGGAAACGGAAGTGCCGGGCTTGCAAAGTCCGAGGATAGAGAGGTGTTATCGGAGGGGTGGGGCGACGATTCAGTCAGCAACCCAAGCAAAGCGCTCTGCGATCTTGGAGGATGCTCAGGCGCACCAAGGACTCAGACTGCTCGTAAGGCGTGACAAATTTGAATATGATAAATCCAATGCCCGGCTGAAGTGAGCTTGATGCTGAGGCAGGAGCCTGGGCGGCGGGCCGGGGTCGGCGAGGCGATTGGTCGCGCAAAAGCGGAGTTGAGCGCGGAGATGGCTTAACTCCAGCTTTCTTAAGTAGACGATCGCGGGAGGGGACGCGTCAGGGACGCTGCCTAATATGCACTCAGCCCCTCGACAGCCAGCTTCCCGACGGTGTCCCAGCACGGCAACGTCGTTTTCGGGCACGTGGTGGTGCGATCCAGGGTCGCAACGGTATGTCTTGTCCAGAGGAGAAGGTTTGGAGCGCTGCTGACCGCCTGTCGAGGCAGAATGATGTCGCAGAAGGCGGCTGTAGAGTGTCGGTCGAACGAAGGCTTAACGCCGCAGTAACTCCAGGCGGGCGTGGAGGGCGCACGCGGGACGAAGAGAGCGGGGCTTGCCGTCTGTCCAGCTCCAGGAGCAATGGGTCAGCCTTTGCGACTCGGAGGATCGGGGCAAGAGGGGGAGGCGGGTTGAAATAGTGCTGCGCCCTCGCTCTGGGCAGAGCAATCGCTCCGCACGCGGTTGCGCTCACCTCGACAACGCTCCGATAAGGTGGGAAGAAGACGGGTGCGCAGCAAGTCGTCACGGCGGATGCAGCAACGGACTGGGCGCGATGGAAAGGGCGACTGGCGGGGTTGAACTTGGGCGCAGTCGCGAGGGGAGGTGGAGAGGGAGATGGATCCAGGCTCTCCAGTGTGCCGTCTGCTATCTTCACAACAAGCGGCCGCGCCAAGACTAGGTCAGTCGTCTACCCTGCTCCTTCCTGGCCAAAATGCTCGCTATCTTTGCGCATATGTGACTCACAGGTCCCTACTGACATGCGCTGCACACGCACAGCCTTCGAGTGCTCCCTCGACTGTTCATGTGCTAAACTCCTAACTCCGCGATGAGCTTTTCGCATCATGTCATCGCCCTAGGCCCCTCCGTCACCACCTGAGCCTCAACTCCAGCTCGCAACCCTCGTGCTCGCGCCCACGCCTTCGACAACCCCCATCACCGACCGAGAGCCTCTCTGAGCCTCGCCCTTACTCAGCCGCTTAGTGTGCTGACAGAGGCGCCTGACCGCTGTTCGCTCACCCCAATTCGACCGCACCCCTCATCCTGAGCCCTGCCACCATATCGTCATACCACACTTTAAAGAGAGGCCATCGTCATCCACCTTCGCTGTTGATCGTACTGGGCTGTGCGGCGCAGTTTGGCCCCCACTAGAAACATGCCCGGGGAAATATAATCCTTTGGGTGAAGGATGCAACGGCCAATCCTCTGAGCAAGTCATGGCCGCTCTCTCGTCCATCTCCGACGCTTGCGGCGGCAATTACTTGATGATATCATGCTTCCCCTCACCCGTTTCAGAAAACGCCTCAGCGCATCACGTGTTGCGCTACTTCCATGCACAGTCAGCACGAGATGGTACTTCGGATCCAAGATCAGCTCGATCTTGCGCGGTATTTGCAATACTTGTTAGACCGCTGGTTCACAAGGGTTTTGGTTCACTTCGAATCGCGCCGACAATACGAACAAACATGTCAGGGTTGCTTATTCTTGAGGTACATCCATCGTGCGATGTGGACTGGTCTTGAGCACCGGCATACCCTTGGCACAGCTATTCCTTTCGACCATATTTGGAGTAGCCTATTCCAAAGCTGTCCGAGCAGGCATTCCGATTGAAGGTCGAGCCCGCATTCCACCGAGATTATTGCTGATCTGAAATCACAAATGCGTCTCGGAAAGCTGAAACTTCTCTTCCGGCTGAATCCTTCTGGCTGTCGCATCCCAGTACCAGCAGTGCGCATATTTGAGACGCCACATTGAATGATTTAGGACATTTCCAACACACCCCTAATCCGCACCCTGTCCTTCACTGGCAATCATCCATGTCTACATTCGAATACCCATGCATATGTAGGCGACCTTGGTAGCGTCTCCCGGATAAATTCTCCTTCCGCTTATGGCAATGCATCACCGATTCCTGCTGCCCTCTCTGCGGCGGGAAGTAGGACATCGATTGAGGAACAGTGAGTCGCATGACGCAAAACCGATCAAACAGACTCAACATTAGCACCCGCATTCTTAGCGCTGGCGCTGCCAGCAACGCCAGTTTAGGACTTTGCTACAGCACAACTTTGTTTCCAATAGTTTACATCCGCTAGCTTGTTATGCAGAGAGGGTAACAATTGTTTGATCAGAAATTGGGGTCTCTCGTGTGCCCTTCTTTCGCTTTGACTGAGAGACACTCGTCTTGTGCGGTAGTTAGCCTGACGGCTTGTTGGATAGTATGTTGAAAATTCTATCTAGACTTCCCCCAAACGGCCAGCAAACTTGAAGTCAGATATAACACTTGCATACGTTAGGAGTTTGTCACTGAATGTACGCAGAGGACCATATTTCTGCGCCAGGCATTGTCTCTTCCCTTTCGTGGCAACGAAAATTTGGATTCATTTACAAAATTTATCATGTTCTCTTCAGTGTCATCTTGTAATCAAGGGTCCTCCTTGGCCGGCTCCCACACTCTCATTTCCCCCTTCGCCTCATCCCACCTATACACTGGCCCATCTCCCACGTTGTACTGATAGTAATTCTCCGTGCCCCCTCTTACCATCGCTCTTCTGAACGTAATGTTGATTCTCCCTCTCCCGCTCTCTCCACCCTTTCTTTTCGGAACGCTATGTAACCAGTTCGCCTGCGTGGTTCCACGCATGAGAACCATATCTCCGCTCCCGAGCGGCAGTTTCAACGGCTTCTCCGCTTTCCCACTCTTCCCATCCTCGCCCTCGACTTTTCCCTTTGGCGGTGGCTTCCTCTTCATACAAAAATCCCTCCTCGCCCCCAGCGACAGCGAGGCAATGGCGGGATCCTTGCCCAAAAACCTCTCGTCATCGCTGTGATACGAGATGCTGTCCTCGCCGCTGGCGTAGTAATTCACCAGGCAGAAGTTGAACCGCTCGCCCGTCTCCCTCTCCACCGCCACCCGCAGCCGGTCCAGGCAATCGGGCATCGGACGAGGGCGACATCCGTACCGGTCCTTCGCCACCGGCCTGCCCGAATCCCGTTCGGTCACGAGGCCGGAGAGTGCGTCGAAGCGGGACGACTCGTCGACGCCGAAGACGGTCGTGTACCGCGGCGTGTTGATCTGCGTGTCGATGCCGCCCCGTTGGATGCGGTAGCGCACACGGTAGAAGGGGAGGGAGGTGCGCAGGAAGGAGAAGAGAGCGTTGGCGGCAGGGCGGGGTAAGAATGGTTCATAGTAGACAAGGTCCAGATGGGGTTGGTCGTCAATGGGGTGGCCAATAGAGGCGGGACAGGTGGCGTTGGAGTTGGTCAGGGCAGATGAAGCGGGATCAGAGCTTGCCAGAGAAGGAGATGGTTCGGCGTTCTTGTCATTGTCGTTACTCTCGGTCTGGGCGTAACTGGGCCGGCCAAGAGCGGAGAGGACAGAGGCGGGGAGGAGAGGAATGGGGAAAGGGTAGGTCGGGTGAGTGGACGACAGCTCATGCGAGCGGGCGGCAGGATGATCGAAGCTGACGTTGACACGTTGTTTCTTGGTGGAGATGGTGGACGGTGATGCTTGACCAGTGACAAGTGAGGGTGCGATGTTGTGTTGCGACAAGGGCTTAAAAAAGCTGTCCAGGGTCCGTTTCTTCGACATGGTCTGTGGATTGGATGCGCTCTTTTCCCGCAACACAAGGGTCTCGGGTCCACTCCAGGACGAATTCCAGCTGCCAGCTGACGGGTATTGGTGGTCCCGAGGGCTTGGATATCGAGTGTGAGTCGATGACGTCAACAAATCACTTTTCTCGAAACGGTCAGAGCGTGTAGCGTCGGCGAGCGAGTACGGGCATCGAAGTGTAGCTTTACCCATCCACTGAGCGCCTGTCTCAGCCGTGATCACGCAAGCTAGATGAAACAGATCAGCCAGAAAGAATTATCCCGAGCGACGCGTTGGGGTAGCAGCGAGTTTGCCCACCCTGTCGCACGCATGCAACGAGAAAGATTTACACTCTAATCTTCTTGTCTGCTGCCTTTGCCCAGACGTTTCATCCCTTGTGTCAGCTTACTTTTTCCGTGGCTTCGGCAGGAGCTGTTTTCGCATTTTCGTCGTACCCCGGTCGATGTGCGAAAGCATAACTATAGACGCCGCTCTCTATCTCCCGCGAATACGACCTTGCTTCAGGGGTCTGCGGAAAACAAGTCCGTCACGAGATGGCCAGGCGTGATTCATGCGCATGGAGCAATGGAATCTGCGGTGCCACCACACGCCGTCCGTTAAGCACTGCTGAAAGAAGAAGGATGTGTGCAACATGCCGTGGAGCGGTGTGGAATAATATGCCTCGCCGCCGGCCAATCACCCGCCAAACTTAATCGTAGCCCCGAAGCATAAATTCAGCCGGGTATGCAGCGTTCTTTGTTCTCAATCCCACCCGGCTATGCAAGGGAAGCCCAGAATCCAATTAAGCCTTTAATCCGTGCCACCGCAGCTTATCTGCTGCGCGACATCATGTGCAGCTCGTCGAGGCGAGGGACGTCCGACGCTCCCGAACATTGTGCAGAAGAAATGAAGGGCACCAGAAAGATAGCTGCTTTGGAATGCCTAGTGGACAATGCCCGCAACCACCGGTTGGACAAACTGAAAGGACATCGGAAAACTTCAGGCGCGCTACTTGGTGGGACGAAATTGTGAGGCTGGACACGAGCGCGGAATCTTTGCAAGTGTCGGTAGGGTCCGAATGCGAGAGGACTGTGTTCCCTCTAGTCGTGATAATACGAGCACGTATACGAACCAAACGTGTCTATTAGGTATCTAGTGCGCATGCCGATAAATGTCTAAGAGTAAGTGGAACGACAACTTAGTGTAAGGACCACCAGCAGACCGACTGATTCGCAACTCGCAAGCGGTGCAAACTTACAAAGCAGAAGACATTGATACATCTCCGCTATTCCAATCTAATGCTGCAACACCACTGGCTTCCCCGGCTCCCACGCATCCAGACTATCTTTGATGTTGACCCAATACCTCAGCTTCACCGCCTCGCTCTTTGCCGTCTCGACATCGTCTTCCTTGAATGCCTTATCTAACACCGCCACGCTTTCATTGATCCTTTCCTCGTTGGCATCCTTCATCGCCAGCACCTCCTCCTCAGTCTCCGCTTCTTCGATTGCTTCGCGCACCTCCAGCACCTCCATCAGCAATTCAGGGTCCTCCACTTTCAGCCGCTCATCCTCGGCTACATCGATGCCGCGCAAGTGTAGTAGGTGCTGCGCCCGCAGCAGCGGGTTCTGCAGCGTGCGGTAGGCTTCATTGATACGCGCCGACAGCGCCTCTGCTGGTCGCTTGTCTGAACCCCCAGGTTGCCGGTCCGGATGTGCCGCCGCTTGTAGCTGTATGAACTCGTTGCGTAGTGCGCGAAGGTCTATTGCGAACGGTCCCGTTGGTGGCGGCCCTTGTGGAAGCGTCTTCGGGAAGAAGGTATAGTGCGTGTGACTTTGCGCCGCAGCAGAAGCTGAAGTGGTTGAAGAAGATGATGATGGCTCCGAGTCCTGCGATCGCATGGACGTCGTGCTAAATGCGCTGGCATGCGATGTTGGAGCGGACAGAGCGGCGGAGGTGCGGAGGCGGAGGTGGGAGGGCTGGGAGGCGATGGGCGAAAGCGTAGTGGCTTTGAGCTCACGGCGCACAACGGCGCGAAGCCAACTGAGAGTCTGCGGCGTGGCTGCACGCATTGTATCGCTAAGATGGGACGTCGAGGATGTGGCGCTGTGGATGTTGACGTTGGCGGTAGTTGGTGAATGGCACTGCGAAATCGCTGGCGAAATTCGAGCCATGACTCGAACCGCGTGCAGCCGACGTCACCATGCTTCTCCGCCACCCTGTCACTCACCAGCTTAGGGTACCTACATGTCACAACTCTCAGGGTTGTTTCTGAAATAATGCAAGGGTATTAAAAAATATTCCATGATCCAATCCTTTGCGACTGAGCCCGCATCCTTCGACCTTCCTCGCTATGTTGAACGATCGCCCCCTGAATCTACGATAATAAAAGATGCTTGCGGGTATCTACCAGTTTGCACATCAACCAAATCTCCCAGTAAACGCAAAGAAACCAACCGCCCGCCCAGCATGCGGTGTCTGCTCCCCAAGAAACTAAAGGAAAATGCGGCAACCTGACCTTGCCTCCTGATGTTACACAAACGAAAAGTCAACCCGATATGTAATTGTCCAAAAGGAAATCCCATCATCACACCTTTCCAATCTCTCGTACGTATCGTGAATTATGCCGCCTGAGAAACAGGCTGGGGCGCATGGTCCTGGGAGACGTCCATCTTGTCCGCCTCGTGGACGTCCGTTGTGGGCGACCGAGCGTGACCATTAACCTGTGATCTCCTTTCCGCGGGCTCGTCAACCTCAGACACCGAACGCTCCGAGGGACTCGTGACTTCAGGTTTGACCTTGGCCACAGTAGGAGACGTTCCACCCGGGAAGAATTGCTCGTGGAAGTTACGGCGGTTAACCTGGTCATCGACGCCGTTGGGAAACATCTGTTTCATGATGGCTTCGTGGCGATCCTTGTCGTTGGCCGGCGCACTTTCCTTGTCCGGCGTGCTCTCAGCTGTCTGGCTGCCATTCTGGCTATCGTTGCTCATAGGAGCGGTGGCAAGACTTGAGGTTGGCGAGTTGCCACGCTGTTCCAGGATCCGCACCTGCTCTTTGCGGGCGTGGACCTTGCGCAAGTTCGCAGCACTGCTTTGCGAACGCATGTCAGGCCTGCCATCCTTGCGGATGAGGACGCCATCCGCATTACGGACAGGCTTCGTTCTAGTCTTCTTCGTGTGAGCATAAGGGTCACCACTAGTGGAGGGCCGCGTCATCTCAATAGGCCGCATGGCGATGGGACCGTTGCCGCCCGAGCCGCGGCGCACAATGTTTCCACGAGGGACCTTGGTACCGTTTGGGCCGACGTCCATGTGATAGTAGCCTTCCGGTCCGGGCGGAAAGTTGGGTTTATCCCATTCGGGGGTTCCGAGTTCGCGAGCGTCGGCAGGCAAGCTCCGACGGCCGCGACCACGACCGCCTCCTCTTCCGCGTCTTGACTCCTTGCCAGCAGAAGCGGGACCACGATGCGCATCAGAATGCCAGTTGTCTTCGGCATGGGGCTGCTCGGTGGAGGTGTATGGAACGAAGGTTGTCGGCGTGGCAGCCGAATACTGTTGCTGCTCCCGCATGGCTTCTGCGTGGTAGTCTCTTCCGTCCCTCTCGACGGGGTCATATCTCATTGGGGTCGACGCTGGCGCTGACTCAGGACCTACGCGTGGCTCAATAGGAGCAAGCTTCGGCCGCTTCGGTGATCCCATGGTCTCCGACCGTCCGTCCATAGGACTATCTACTCCGTTAGGATGCTGCCTCTTCGCCGTGGGGTTCACCGAGACCCAGCCACTGTTCTGGCTCGGTTGACCCGGCTGACCTCCCGGCACCACGACACCTTGCATCTCCTGAGACCCAGGATGGTACGGTTGAACTGGAGGTGCCGGCCGAATATCAGGGCGCAGCTCTGCGTGACTCGGGGTGCCTAGACGGGGTACCGGCGGAGACGCGTGGAAAGGGGGTGCTTGGGGGTGAGCCGGAGCGGGCGCATGTGCCGGGAGAGGAGCATGCTGCATAGGATGCGGAGGCAGTATTTGGCTTCCTTCCCGAGGCGAGGCGTAGGGGGCTACAGATGGCGCCGGTGGTGCGCTGCTCGGAGGTGCTGCTGCGGCAACCGCGTCTTCCATCATCTTTACGCGGCGCTTGACGATCTCGAGCTGCATTTTCAGTCCATCGACCTCGTTGACCTTGTTCGCGACGTTGGTGAGGTTGCTGGCGAAGCTCTCAAGCATTGCATCGTCGATGCTGCTGGCGGGCTGGGCGGGAGGTGCAGGCGCAATGGGACGGGCAATGATCTCTTTTCTCAAACTCATGACCAGGTTTTCTATGCGGAGCATATCTTCGGAGAGGCGGTTGACGCCTTGAGAAAGAGCTTCAAAATCCCGGCGGTGGGTGCTGAGACCGGCAGTGTTAAACTGCACCTGGGTCTGCAGGCGCGAGAGGGCGTCCATGGAGACCTCCTGCGGACTGGGGCTGGGATAGGCGACCTGGTGGCCATTGGTCCTGTGGCCGTTGGTGGTGGGTGTTTGGGCGGGCAGACTATACTCGCGCGACCTGGATGAGGCGGGCGGCGAGGGCCGGCCGCTAATTGGAGGCAGAGTGGGTTTTTGGTGCGGCGCGGGTACGGGAGAGTGGTGAGCAGAAGGGGGCGCGGTGGAGGAGTGGGCGGGCGCCGGGGAGGGATGGCTGTGTGTGAGGCGGAGATCGGCCTCGGGCGGGCGCTGGTCGAGGTCCATCATGGTGGTAGACGGCTCGTTTTGCGAAGGGGTGGTGTCGAGAATGGGCGGCGCTTTCTTATTAGTCTGATCGCATCGCAGTTCCATTCTTGGCAATTGCAAAATTCCCGGAGCCTATGCGATGACACATGTCAGCAGTGCTTGCAAATAAAGGGCCGCATGCCACACGACGAAGCGGGCAGGGACGGGCGCCACGCACCAGACGAGCGCCTTTGTCTCGGGAGCCTGGGCAGCGGGTGGCAGGCGAGGAGGAGTGTCTATGTATATGCAAGCGCGCACCTAGTGTGGGCCCGCATGGCTTCTTTAATAAAGTAAAACATTGCGGCCAATATAGCTCGAAGGTATAAAGCAGATTAGCGCGCAATTGACCGCCCCGAGGGCACCAAGGGCGATTAACCTTTAGGGCCGTCCGTGCAGGGGGAGGCAGCCGTTGTGTGGCGCTGCGCTTGAAATTGGCCGGGCAGCGGAGACTCGAGGCAGTACGAGCATTCGCTGCCCGCGATGAGCCAACTGCGCAACACGTCCCCTGGCGGCGCTGGCTCCTCCACGTCCACCTCTGCTGATACGAGATCGCTTACACCGCGCGCCCGCGGCCACGCCGCAACCTCGCCCGGCGCGCCTCTGGCAGTCAACGCAGTCCTCGTCGCAGCACTCGCAGATCGCGGGCACCGGTGAGCGCAGCAATGGCAGCGCGGTGGTGGGGCGCTCGGGGCAGGTGGTGAGGCGTGAGTCTACAAATATCGCCTGGATCTGCTGCGAGCAGGATCGGCCTCGCGCATCGTGTTCCTCCCATCCAGTGCTTGCGTGCTTCTACTCACTACAGCCTAATAGCGGCAGGGTTACGTGCCCTTCCGCCGCAGCCGGTACGACAAATCGATTATTCATAGAATAGGTGCAGCCACAGCCAACGTGCAACGGTAACTTGGCCGAGCCTAGTCAACCAAAGGATCGCAGTGCATGATGATAAGCACCGCGGCCTTGCCTCTCCTGATCCGGCCGTCGCCCAATCAGCGGCGCAAAGAAAAAAAAAAACCGACGAACCAGGCGACGCAAACGGCTGCGAAGCAGTCGGCGACGCGCTCCATCAGGGGCTGTTTGTATTTGCCCCAGGCGCGGGCAGTGGCACAAGCACCCGGCTACTTAAACTCGCGCGCCCTTGTTTCAGGGCCGAGGCACCCGTCACACGCAGAGCAGGGCGTGGAGTGACGGCCGTGATACAGCAGCTATAGCGGGGCGCGAGTGGTGTGCCACTCTTGTAGGTGAGCAAGTAGCAGCAGATCCGATATATCCGCGCCGAGCAGGGCCACAAGAAAGCACAAGCGCGTCGCAACCTTAAAACCCGCCACCTGCAAACTTTTGCAACACATCCCTGGACGTGCCACGACCGGCAGGTTCCAGGTCGCACGAAACATCGGCGACGTGCTCCTTACGTCAGCCATGTTCGCATCTGCCTGCCGGCCAATGGCGTGTGCGCCGCCGGATGCAGCAAGCGCGTTTGCAAGAGGTAGAGCGATTGCAACGGTCCCGCATTCTGTCAATGCTAGGGCGCGCGCACCTGCGAACGCCTAAAAGGTGAAATGCTCTATGCACGTAGCCATGAATGGCATCTGTCCTTTATTCTAGCTGCACGCCAAGCCCCTTCCAGCCATGTCAGCTACAGCAACGACCACCACCACCGCCGTTGAGCTGGAGCCCGTTTCCCGCGATGCGCCCGCCTGGGCCCAGGCCACCGCGCCCATCGACCCTGACAACGTCGTCGAGGCGTCGCGCATAGCCGATGCCAGCGTCCCCGACGGCGGCTACGGCTGGGTCATTGTCGCCTCCGGTGCGCTCCTGTCCTGGTGGTTCATCGGAACCTCGTACTGCTGGGGCGTCATCCAGAACGCCCTAGTCCAGCAGGGCGTTTCGTCAGCCTCGACGCTCGCCTTCGTCGGCTCCGTGACGGTCGCGTGCAACGCCGTCTTCGCGGGCGTCGCGGCGCAGGTCCTGCGCAAGCTGGGCTCGCGCTCCACCGGCCTCTTGGGCGCCTCCCTGCTGGGCTTAGGCTACGTGTTTGCCGGCTTCTGCACGCATAGCGTCGCCGGCCTTTTCATCACTGCCGGTCTGATCACAGGCGTGGGCATCAGGTAAGAAGATTTATAGCGCTATAAGTGCGCGCATATACCCGCTTACTTCATGCACGTTGCTACTTCGGACATAGCCCTTGACTTCTATGTCCGGCGTGATCGCCCGTCGCATGAACTTGGCTGGCTGGAGGATGCTGCCATTAGTGGGCATTGTCGCTTCGTGCACCGTGCCTCCAATACGCGGAGAGACAGGGAGCATGCTAACGCTTATTCTCACAGCCACTGCTATATGACCGTCGCGACCATCACCGCCCAGTACTTCAGCAAAAAGCGCGGCATCGCCAACGGCATTATCTACGCCGGCGGGGGGCTCGGCGGTGCGGTCACGTCTCTGGCCATGGAGCGGTTGATCGAGGAGGTCGGAGCGGCGTGGACGTTTCGAGTCATCGGGCTGCTGACCCTTGGTACATGCTTGCCGGCCGCCTGGTTGCTCAAGGAGCGCACGTCTATCCAATCAAAGAAGTTCATTGATTGGTGGGATCATCCTCCCCTTTCACAGCAGACGATGCTCACACCAATCGCAGGCGCTTGGCCAAAGATTATCGCTTCGTCACCATCTTCCTTGCTGGGGCCATAGGAACGTTCCCCCTGTTCGTTCCGCCGTTCTTTCTGCCGCTGTACAGCAACTCGCTGGGCATGTCGGCCAGCACGGGCGCCGGCCTGCTGGCGGGCTTCAACTTTGCAAGTGCATTCGGGCGCATCGGATGCGGGTTCCTCAGTGACGTCGTGGGCCCACTGAACACGCTCTTCATGTCGTTCATGCTGACGGCCTTAAGCATGTTGGCGCTGTGGCCTGAATCGACCAAGGTGGCGCCGCTTGCGGTGTTTGTGGTGATCAACGGGGCAGCAAACGGCGGCTTCTTCTCAACCATGCCGACAGTTGTGGGCAACGTATTTGGATCGGCCCGCGTGGCAGTCGCAATGGCCATGATTGTCACGGGCTGGACTGGCGGATACTTGCTGGTAGGTGCCCAGGTCGCATGACGTCGATGTGCCTATCTGGGGGCACGGATGCTGATCGCGAGATAGGGAGCGCCTATTGCAGGATTCATGCTCAACGCGTACGGCGGTGAGAAGGCAGGCTTCGAGGCATACCGGCCGGCAATCTTCTACGCAGGTTCGATGGCATTGGCGGCGGCGGGATTGATCGCTTTTGTGCGGCTCAGGATCAATCCGCATCCGTCGGGCAAGCTATAAAAAGCCGGTAGGGAGAGGGTAGGTAATAGATGACAGCACGTGGACCAGGATGAGGGGGTCCGAGAGCTAGTGACAGTTGTTCAGGGCCGGTGGATGGCCCTCCTACACGGATACGACCCTCGGCTTCGCGTAAGCGGGTGCGTCTGCTGGGGACGCCAGGAGGCACCTGGTTGGGATTTGGAATGTTCCGTTGAGAAAGATGGGCCGAGTCGTGGAGATGGCGTCGTCGACTTGGGCGCAACCGGCATTCCGGGCAAATGTGGCCCGCAGCTGCTGGCAGAACCGGTAAACGCAGCCGGGGCGAGCGTGAGCAGGGTGTAGCTACACATAGAATTCTGCCTGAATAACGGAAGCGTGCCAGATCGCCGGCGCAATAGTGATGGGAGTCGCGGCGCATGCCTGCTCTCACGCGCGTGGGAAAAGCTTGTGTGCCGATTGACTCGCTCACGCTGGCCGAACTTAAATTGAGGATCGCCAGCGACGAAACAGCCTCTGAAACAGGCCGGCCCGCGCGCAAAACACCGCGCGCTCTGATGGCCAATCGACGCACCCATCACGTGCGGTGCCTGGCTGTTTCAAGCAGTAAACACCTTCTCCTGTTCCAGCTGCCATGCGCGAGGCGCCGCCGGCTGCAGCGATTGGCGCGACGGCGGCTCAGGACGCGGTCATGTTTGCGGGTTGTCAGCCCAGCTGGCCCCCCTGGGCTTTTGTCTATAAGCTCGTGTTCCGCAAGGGATGTGGGCGTCCGCAGGCTGAGAAGAAAACGCTTCATTTTTTGCCAGTCGCTCCTTCCAAGCCGCGCTCACTTCATCTTGCTATTGTTGCATGCCTTAGTGCTCACTACAGCAGGTGCTGGTTGTGATCCTTCTATAAATCCTTCTGTTGCTGCGCCCGCCTCCATTCTTTCCACCACCCTTACTTTCTTAAAGATACCCCGGTCAGGAACCGACAAAGTCTTTTCTTCTCACCAACCTTGTTCTACTTTCACTTCTTCTCCACTCTATCGACAACCGTCAATATGCACGCCCTTACGCTGCTGTCTGCCGCTTTGGCCGCCGTTGGCCATGCCATGCCGCTGGCCAATAACATGGCCCCCCGCGACCTCACCAACAGCAGCCTTGCTGCCGATCTGAAGACCATCGCTCCCACGACGGCGACCTGCGACACGACTGCCAAGTACGGCAATGAGTGCCGCACCAACGAGGAGGCCGCGGGTCCCATCCTCTGCTCCTTCGACAAGTACCAGATCACCAACGTCAACGAGCAGGCGGCTGTGATCTCACTCATGCTCTACGAGAGCGGCCAATTCAAGTACAACTGGGGCCACTTCCTCAACGGCCAGGACCAGCACGAGCCGGGCAAGGGCACGCGCAACATGCAGTCGGCCACGTACAACGAGGAGTACGCGCGCACTCTCTTCTCATCGGACGAGGTCGACAAGGCCAAGGCCACGGGTGCCGACGCCGTTCTCCAGCTGGTCAGCCCCGACGAGTACAGCTTTGCCTCGGCGGCGTGGTTCCTCAAGAACAAGTGCACTGAAGCGCAGCGCACCGCTCTTCAGTCTGGATCCCAGGACGGTTTCGAGAGCTACGTCACGGTCTGCATTGGCGGCACCATGGACCAGGACCGGATCGACTGGTGGACCAAGAGCAAGGCGGCTTTGGCTGGCTGAAGCGGCGCCGTGACATCTTACTGGACGGCCACACCATCGGCGTGCGGACGGCAGAGGCCGGCGCACTGCCGTTAACTTTTTCTTTTCTGATCTGGGCTTTCTGGTTGCATGACTTGTATGATAGCAAAATCGACGATCATGGGGAGGCAATTTCCACAGGGCTGGCGTGGCCCCGGTCATTGCGCCATGTTGTTGATGAGAAAAACGAATGATTGATGGCGACCAACAAATCAGCCCACATGAGCAGGTGAAATGTGCCGTGATGAAAAGTTGTGGCCGTCACAGATGCTACTTTTGCGGGCAATGATCGGCAAATCCGGCCACCAGTTCAGGCTTGCAAAGTTCGCCGGCCGACCCATGCCTCACAATAGCTCCAGGGGGTTCAGCGACGATGGCCGGCTTGGCTGCCGCTCTCATTGGACGCTGCCCGCAACCAATAAGTGAGGGTGGTTTTGCAGAGTTCGCAGGACGAGTGAAGTTGTATTCTACAGCGACCGACCCCGGGTGCCGCATGCCGGGAGCCGGAGCAGCGGGCGCCCCTGTCGGCTGGGCTGGCCGGATTGGGGGTTCGCATCACACAAACAATTCATGCATTGGCAAGCCGCGCGCTTCCTACACCTTCCACAATCCTGTCTAAAATCCTTCTCGTTTAGTGGCTTCGCCACATCACACCCCAACCACATGACCCTCGAGAGCGAAGTGGATAATGTCTATCGAATTTTGATCATCGAATCGTCATCCGCTAGCCGTGTACACGATCCTGCGCAGATACGATTTGCCCATTGGCGCTGGAAACGGAAGCGTGTGCGTTGGCTGCGGCGTAATCATTGCCTGGGCTGCCTACATTATTGGTCGGCGCCACATGCCCGCTCGTTTGCTTGCCTGCCCGTCCGCAGGATTCCGTTCGCGACTCCACTCTGTCAAAGCAAAACGCCGGGAATGAGGAGCGGGAATGACGCGCGCGAATCGACGCTTTGCGCCAACACTGACTCGTCGACTTTGTTTCTACCTGAGCCTCTCGCTTGCCCAAAATAGAGTCGCAGTGCATTCCGTGCTAGGCTAAATGGTCGTGTTCTATCATCTCATCAAACACGCTTGCACATTCCTTGGCCACCTCGGGTTACGTGAGTGGGCGCAGCGACGAGTGGCACTTTTTTTCCCGTACCATGCAGCGATAGGGCTTGGGCAAAAAAAGCCGGCGCTTGGACCGTGTGTTTGACCCTCGTCCGGGATGCCCTATTCGGGCGACAAACTAGCAGTGAGATACGGATAAGAATGCGACGCTGGCTTCTGCCGAACATCATCCATCCTTCTGACCCCCACCTACTAACTTAACGCTCGTCGACCCCTTACTCAAGAACCTTAAGTCATGATGCAAGCCCAACTCTTCTCCCCAAACCCACCCCGCCCAAAAGCCTTGCCGAATTTACCGAAAGCCTTTTTATTTTTCTCAATCCTTCTCCATGGTCGTTTTTTCCCCCACGATAAGTGTCCCCACCGACCGTCTATTGGATTTTATAATTAGAAATCCTTTGTATTGCCGTGACAGGCCGAGCGCCGGCGGCCGGCGGGGCACGGCAACTGGTGGGCGCACAAGCTCATATTTCTCGTCTCTCGGATCTCGTTTGCCATCGTTCTACCGCCATCCACCAGTGGCGGAGGCGTTTTCGAGGAAAAAAAAAGGAAAAAAAAAAAAGAGCGAGGGCAGCGTGATACGTGCTCTGCCCGAAACCACGCCACGAATGCGACGCGACGCTAAATAGCAGTCGCCGACCGACCGTCGGCGGGTCCCGTCGCCGGCTACTATACCATTCGGGAAATGTTTGAGAAGCGTATACGCGAGCGCGCATACCGTGTGTATTGCTAATTTTAATCTGGCTCTAGTCGCACAAGTAAAGTGTCATTATTATTATTATTATTATCAAAACATGGCTAATTATTAAGCTCGCTGGCTCTGGCGCTCACACCCCGGTACACAGGTAGGCGACAGCGATGTGGGTAGTAGTAGGGAGACTAGGACGAAGGGCTGCGACTAGTCACTTAGGGTATTTGGATTTTTCTTAGCCGGGTTGCTATCGCATGCACACGTACGTAAATGGAGGGGCGATTGGCTGGGGTTGTGCACGGCGGGAATAAAGTGCTCATTTCCTTGTTATCACTAATCATGACCAAGCTTTGGGGAGCGACGGTCTATTTTTCTGGTCGGAGAGCTGACGAGATGCGATTCGCATGTCGGTGTGCGGCCGTGCGCGGGGTGGGCAGACGCGTCGGCAAACAGACAAGGAAGAGGCAAAAGGCGCGGGTGAAGCGGTGGGGATGGTTTGGCAGCGGTAACGCTCCACCAGAAGGACGAAGAAGCACAATCGACAGAAAGAGTTTGCGGGCACGGCGTTGGGGCGCGCGCGTGGCCGGGGGCGGGCCAGGGCGCCAAAGCGACAGGGAGCGCGTAGGGGAGGCAGGCCACCCATGTGGAGTCCTTCTAGAACGATGGTGTGACTCGTTTCGGGCCCTTCTCTTTCCCTTTTCTTGCAAACAATGCTAGCTCGCGGCCATCATCATCGTCGTGCACCCGCAGCAAATCACACCCTGCCTTTAGCGAAATGTGTCCCGTCAGCAGAGCAGACGTGTGATGGCCGCGTCACGGGCCCAACTCCGTGCCTGCTCGGCAGTCGGACTTCTCGGCCGCGCCTTATACCCGCCGGGGCCTCGGTCATTTCGCAGCGACGTGTGGAAAGGGCACATCGAAATCAGACACTGCGCGTCGCTACGTAATCGTCGACCGGGGGCTGTCCACCGCCTGTTGCGAAGGAAAGAGACGGCACTGCAGGCAGCAATAAGAGTTGAAAATAGAGTTACCATCGTGTCGGGTCGCTTCGATGCTGCTTCCAGAAACTGCGCCAGCGTCTATTGGAATCTATTGACGGTAAGCGGCCCGACCTGCCGCCACCATGTACGTACCTACATTTATCATGACTGCCAAGCGCGTCCTCAGGCTTTCACAAAAGCCTATATGCAAAAGTTTAACTTTATTTGCTTCCAGACCAATTTACAGAGTCGGCCCAGCTAACCCGATAGCATTTACTCTGCGACTTTTGAAAACGTCTTGCGGTCTCGTGCCCTCTTGTCCTGCAAGCATCCGCAAACCCAAACAGCTAGTACCTTCGTTCTCCTGTCTTTCATCCCCTGTTATCCTCTCGCTTGTATCATTAGCCCCACCATGTAGACCCAACGGCGGACAGCCTGACCAATTTGTCAAGGCCGTCGACTATCTCCCTTTCTACTACCGCCATCTTGTGGGCATGCCTGTCGTCAACACTTTCACTGTCGTCCGGTCCTAGTTGAAGAGATCTCTTTCTGCCGAAAACAGAGAGATCTGCGCCTGGCCCCCATGGAAAATAAACATAGGTAGGCAGAACTCCAATCTGCTGCTTTTCTTGCAACCATCCTAAGAAAGCACTCTCGAGTCGTAGTTCATGTTTTAGCAACGCCCAAATGCGCGCCCATGCT
This sequence comes from Lasiodiplodia gonubiensis, assembly GCA_009829795.1. Taxonomy (NCBI): domain Eukaryota; kingdom Fungi; phylum Ascomycota; class Dothideomycetes; order Botryosphaeriales; family Botryosphaeriaceae; genus Lasiodiplodia; species Lasiodiplodia gonubiensis. The sequence goes on along the minus strand of RHKH01000009.1, from coordinate 414,980 downwards.
CCGCCAACTAGAGTCACATCCCACAAGTCAATTCGGCGCAGAGAATCTTTGTGTCCTTTGAGGAATTCGAACAGCGCCTCGCCGCTGATCCTCATATCGTTCAGCTTGATGCTGCGCAATCGAGGTGAACGGTAGCGTGCAAAAGTCTCGTTGAACCTCTCGCAGAGCATGTATCCAGGCCGCTCCCATGCAATGTGAACGCTTTCGAGTTCGGGCGCAAATTGCAATAATTCCCAGTATGGCAGTGCGCTAGACTCATTCCAGTCAACCCGACAGCACAAACGAAGGTCGAGTTTCTTCAATGAGGAGAAGATTCCTTCGAGACTTCTAAAGCAATCGCTGTTGATCATGTTGTTGGAGGGCAAGAACCCCGAGCTGAATGTGCGCCTGTGTATGGCGGGGTCGACGGTGAAGCTGTCGAGCATCAAGTTGGATGAGCTAAGCGCCGCCATGGTCGTCTTGAACACATGCTGCCAGCACTCATCATGCGTTTCTAGTAGGAGCTTTTCATCTGTGTTGGAAATCGAACGACCAGAAAGCCGATAAAAGTAAGCCCGGGACTTGCGTGTTTCAGCAGACATTAGGTCATCGTAATCGACCCGCATGTCCTTGTTCCAGCCTCCAATCCGGATATTCTTAAGGTGCGTGAGCTCTTTGAAAACTTTAAGCAGCATTGATAGGTCATTCCCCGCGGCAGCGTCCATCGCGTGTTTTCTGTAATCGTCTTCGTATAGGCGTTTCTCTTGGTGAAAGCGGCGGACCAGCTCATCAGCAGGGAGAAATTTGAGCGTGTTGAATCCCAGAAGGACCGACTTCCTGTCTACTGGTGCCGCATTTTGGTACGCACGCTCGATGTTGTCGAATAGCTTGACGCCGGCCTGGTTGGGACAGTCGAAATTAATATTTACGCTCGTGATGAGATGCGCAAGGCGCGGGATGCGGCAGATGAACAGTAGCTGCTCCATAGACGACCTTGTGAGGGAGAAGTCCCATCTCTTATCTTTGGACCCCGTCTTCTTTTCGAGCCGCCGAGTACAGTACTCGGCGAAGCGGTCGGACATGTTGATGCAGAACCACTTCGATGTCGAACGCACCTTGGTGACATCTTTGTCCTCCATATAAGAAAACATTTGGAGAGCGATCTCGGTGGGAAGCTTTCGTATATGCTGTGAATTATTGGTAGTGCCGTGCTGTCCCGTGTTCTCCAGACGTGACGCTCTCTGCCGTGGTGTTTTCAAACGCGGCGCTCTCAGACAAGACACTCGCGGGCGTGGCGCTTTCTTCGGACGCGGTAATCCTGTGATGTCCGAACGGGCAATCTTCTTCGGTCGGCTAGGCGCATTTTCTTCTTCAGACGGACGCTTCCGCTTTTGTGGGCCATTGTGCAATGTTGTGCCAATCAGGCCAGTGGGAAACAAAGGGTTCGGCTCGGCGGCCGTGCTTGCACCCGTTGCATTAGTGGATGAAGTGATTTGGGTGTATTCATGTGTGCTAGAGGCAGTGTTCAGCTTGCGCGTGGGTGTCTGATGCGGCGGTAGCTTTTCCCTGTGTCTTTGCACTCCTAGCTTCGGTGCGCCATGGGAAACGCCCCGGCGGCTACGCTTTTGCGGAGTTGACATGGCGGACTCTTGTATGCTCTTGCTGTGGTAAGACGCTCGGATTGCGTTGTAAGGATTGGCGGTTGAGACGCGTTTGCAGCTCGGCGCATCATTCTCGTCGTGGTCATCTTCGCTGTTTCGCTTCCGTTTCGCGTTCGTCATGATGCCGTAGTCTCGATGGACGGATAGCACGGTTGCTACTGGGAGATCGCTTGTACGTATGGAGCGGTGTCAGAATGGTGTCGAGGAAGAGGAAGGAAGTGAAGCTGTTTAGGAGGGAGAAGAAGCGGTTGTAGCGCGGTTGTAGCGGGAAGTAAACCGTGACAGCAGGACCAGGCAGACATGCACGGACCCTGCTGGGATGACATGTGAATGAGAAAATATTTTACGGTATCGTTGGGGCGGAGGTGTTGTACTGTGTCAACTTGTATGTGACTTTCACCCAACACCCTTGACAGGTGAGAGGCGATTGCGAAGCCGCATGATGACAGCTGTGAGCGTGACACTTCTCCTAATAGATATTACTAGACTAAGGGGATATAGTTCTGGAGTAGCTTTTGTCTCGTTCGTACTGTAGGCGGCACCCAGGACAGGCGCCATGGGTTTGATATACTCTGGTGCTGGATCCTGATCTGACTCGATCCTACACACAGATTTACCATCTAACTATAGAATATAAGATCTATAATTGACTTAATCGTTGGAATTACTATATATAGGCTACCTGGTAGTCTTTATAGACCTTCCCGTTATATTCCCTTTAAAGTCTGCCTACTTGTGCATGGCTTGGTTTACAACTCCTATTAAATCCGATAAGAATGCTTATAATTTATACACGGAGAGGCGTTGCAGCCGAAGGTTAAGGTAAGAACATAAATAGGGCCTGGAATAGAGTATCTTAGTAATTCTTTACTAGTATCTGTGTAATAGAGGTAATCGTCCGGACGCAAAGTGCATAATTACTAATTTCAGATTTATGTCCGGACAACTGCTTTACTAGTCACTCAGGACATAAGGCGAAAAGAAATTTCACGCTAGCCCTCGGCTGCAAACCCCAACTCTACTCGATAAACCGGCGAAGGAGGATTGCTTGCTGTTATTATTCGAACTGTGTAGGTCTTCGCTCTTGATGAATTCTTGTTGCGAATCCGAAGGACTACCGCGGTCCGATGCTTTCTCTTTTTCTCAATCGGGGCTTAAAGGGGCTGCCGTGCACGTGTTGACCGGCTTCGATTTCCCGTGGGTCCTTGTCCTTGTCCTTGCTTCGGTTTCTACTCTGGTTCCGCTACTTGAATTCAACTGTCAGAGTCAATTCTCTAGGGAAATTTCGGCAAGATTAAATTATTTATCATCCGCTATCAAGCCCTATGTTGCAAGACGAATAGCAAGCGTCTTCTCGATAATCGGAGCGGTGAGAGAACAACTTGAGCCCGAAGCCATCGGTGTGTGTAGAGGCTTGCGTATGAGAGAGATGATCGGAACGGTGGATAGGCCTTTTGTAAGCTGGTATGGAGAAAATCATTTACTAGGATGCTAAGGAGCAAGCATGGATTTGCTGCGATGTTGTTCGAAGTGATAATTTAGTTGATTGATATCTAGGCCATCTCAGAGACGACAGCGCCGACTTCCAATTGTGCTGCTGGCTTATCCCTGGGATCAAAACTAGTGGAACGCTGATTCGGCAGAGATTCCGTTGGCCTCTAGAGGAGCTTGGCTGCAGTGCCTGTGGAGGCGCTACTTTCGCTATACTCGTTATGAAGAGGCAAAATTGTGCTATCTTGTCGCATGACTCTTTGATGGTACTCAGGGTGAGTCCTCTCTGGCCGTAGGCCGTCTGGTTTAAGCCAAAGCTAATAACGGTAGCGGAGATGTGGCGTGCCGTGCGGGCCGACTTTTCCGTAGCTCGTGGAAATCCTTCTAGAAGGTGTGGTGGGCTAGATCTGGACCCTCGACTACGCGCTAGGGCAATTCTTGGCTCGAGCCGAAGCAAGGTGGGTTTGAGCTAGCCGGGATCCGCAGTTAAAATGGCGATGGTAATAGATAAATGAACCTATGACGTTATCGAGGATGTGCGTGGTGGATGACAGGGGAAAGACAAAGTGAACCATCCAGCAAGGGCAATGGTTTTGTCTTTGTGTGAAGTTGGTTTCCTTAACGCTGCCGCTTTCGACAGGCTTCGCAGCTGATGCATTCCACAGAAGGATGGTGGTCGGTACAGGGTCAGGCGAGACTGAAGCGAGATGAGGCATTCGACGGGATGACGCGCACGTGCAGCCCTGGTTATCTCGCCCATCAAAACAGGGAAACTCTGCAGGGCGGGAGATGAGCGGCATGGCTGTTGTACAATAGCGTCATTGAGAGAGGCAGGAGAGCGACCGGGTAATGGTGTAGTTCAAGATATTGACTGGAGATAGCGTAACCAGAGGCGGAGATGCGGGGACGTCACAGCGCCGGCTGCTGCGATGCTGTGACGTCGGACGTTGATTGAACGAGCTCGCTTTCGGGATCCAGGCACGGCTGGAGATGGGCGCCAGGGGAAAGCAAGGCGCAGCGAGAGCCAGCTGATAGGTGCTTGGCCGCCACTGGTGTCTGAGCCGGCGATGCTCTCGTAGAGTCTGTGGCGTCGCTTCTCCACAGCCACAGAAGAAGTGCGTGTGCGCCGAGGGGCTAGGCTGCAAGCAGCTCGCGCGTGAGCGGCCCCTGCAAAGCGCAGCTCCACATGACGACAGGCAAGCGTCGATCACCACACCAGTCTGGAGAACAAAGCAACACAAAATGTGGGCTGCCTGGTCGGTCCTGTGCTTGATCGCTGCGTCATTTTCTCGCCCGTCACACATTTAATCCAAAGTCTCTCCGCCTCTCCTCCTGGCTTGGCCATCACCTGCCACGCATTCCGGCATCCAGCTCACCACCCTCGACCTCTTTCCTTCGCATCTCGACACCGGCCCATTGCGCCCAGTTCCGCCGCGATGGGTTTCTTCGGTCGCCTCCTCGGGACTCTCCCGTACATGCTGTGCTTCTGCTGCTCAGCCATCATCCTCGGCTTCTACTCCTACTTCATGGCCGTCCTGTCCGACCGGGACCGACCCATTGCCAACTGGCTAAAGGCCGTCGAGGGTATTTCGGGTGTAGGCGTCGTATACACCATCCTCGCCATCGTCCTCACTCCATGCCTCGGTGGCGTCCGCATCCTTGCCTTCCTGGGCATGGCTCTCGATGTTGCCTTCTGCGGCGCTTTCATTGCCATTGCCGTCCTTACTCGTGATGGCGTCAACAGCTGTACCGGCAATGTCGACACTCCCCTCGGTCGCGGTAACGCTGAAACTGGCGAGGGCTTTGGCAAGAATGGTTTTGGAACCGGCGACGGCGACCAGTTCACCTACCAGGCCAGCTACGGCACTGCCTGCCGTTTCAACAAGGCATGCTTCGCCGTGTCCATCATCGGAGCGTAAGTACTCAGCACTTACTCTCATTATTCCACACAACACTAACCTTTTTCTTAGATTCCTGTTCCTCTTTGCCGCCCTCTGCCAATTTTGGTTCGCTCGCCGCCACCAGAAGGAGAAGCGCTTCGGCCCGTCGCCTGCCAACAACTACACCTCTGGTAGCGGCAAGGGCGCTGCTTTCTGGAGGCGTAGCAAGAAGAGGACTCCTGGTGATAACGGCGACTCAGAACTGGGTGCCTACGGCGCGGGTGCACCCGCCGCCAGCGCCGTCGGTGGCCCCAACGTCGACACTAGGCCTAGCGGCGAGACCGCCTACACTGGCTCCACCGTTGGAGGCGGCAACTCGCACACCTACCAGTCCTACAAGCCTGACGCCGGCTACACCGGCAGCTACGCTGCTCCCGGCACCGGTCCTACTTCCAACCCCTACGGCTACGAGAAGACCAACGCACAGTACTAACGTCTTGGGTACTGCTTACGACTTCCATTCGAAACGTATTGATTGCGTCGAAACGCGATGGAAGCGTTGCCATGTCTCAACTCCGTTTCCCCGGACCCTCGGATTCCTATACCTCAGGAGAAACCTGCGCGACAATGCGTCCTTTCTTTTCCGGATGCAGGCGTC